>OX421976.1:33752617-34277617 GCA_949128135.1 Parasteatoda lunata | reverse complement strand
ACACCCTTTCCGAAATACTGTGTCATACAAAATGATACATTAATTTTTATTCTTTATAGGAGGAGCAATAACCACGATGACCAATCTGGCCAAAGGTCCAATCTCTTCTGTAGTATCTCCACAATCACAAGAGTCTCACGTCTCTCGACCACCTAGCCTTACAATGCCCAAGACAGACACTCAAACCGAACCAATCGATTCAAAAGAAAAAACACCTCTTCTAGATGCTGAAGAACCAAGTATGTCACTTTTCCTGGCTTTGACATACATAAATATTCATATTATTTTAAATATTTTCTACATGAAACTGATCAATAACATGAAATCGATCTAAAGGCACATATAGCGTCCCGAAACATTTTATATTCATTTGTGCTATTTCGAAAATCAATTAAAAAATAATACGCTACAAGATTTATAGAGGGTTTAGGATTTTCTATTTAGACTTTGAATTTTTTTCAATGTCTTAATGCTGAAGCATTCATAGAACTAATTCAAAAATAGAAAATTCTGTTCAAATAAGTAAAATTTTTAAATTATTCTGTTCAAAGAAGCAAGCATTTCTTATAAATATTTCTGTTGAAACAAATAAAATTTCTAATTGCTACATTCAACAAAAATTAATTCTGTCCTTTTAATACAATACGACGACACTATGAAGCAAAATCAAGATTTGTGCAAATTATTGTTTGATATACTCAGACCTCTTATTAACAATCTTTATCCCGGTATAGGCATAAGTATAAAACAAAATATTCTGCGAAATGCATCTCTTTTAATTAAATAAATAATTCCGAGAAACTGAAGCGGTAATATATCACTCGATTAAAAACTTCATTCGCTTCGAAAATATTGATTAAAAAAATAAATAAATAAATAAAAAAGCAGTCGACAAACTTCACTCGCTCAAAATCAGGTCCTCATATTCAAGACTTGCCAAGCGTAAAAGAGTAGAAAGAAAAGTGATTTGAAAATAAAAACATAAAGTTGCCAACGAAAATGAAAAAAAATATAAGTCAGAAATTTTTCAATAATTGTATTATAATAAAATAATTATTCAATTCTTAGTCAATGTTTGTTAGACAATGTTTACAGTATTTTTATGTTCGTTAAACAATGTTTCTTTCTGTCTTTCTTTCTTTTTTGTTTTTGCATATTGAACATTTAGTCTAAACCTACGATATAATCTCAACCATTTCAAATTATTTACTTAAAACTTATAAGATACAGGATTATTTTTAGAATCAATTAAATTTATATTAAACGTGAGTCATAATCAAACAAGATTTTTTTTATCTACTCAATATGTAAACAAAAAATTAAATAAGAATTTCCAATTTCCCTGCATACCATCACTTCACACATCTTTGGGGAACAGAATATCCGATGATCATGCTTCCGTATCCAGAATACAAAATGATATTGAAAAAATACAACATGCGACCTAAGCTTAAAGATATTGCGTTACAGATATCCTCTATTGAATTCGCCAGTTCGTTCAAATACAACGGTACTTTGCGTGATATTTCGAAAAACATTATCAATTTAAACTCTTTTTTCTACTATTTTAAATGCACTGTTGATTTATTATTATTTTTTTCTCCTTCAAAACAGCGTCCCAAGCAGCCTCACTAGATTCGACCCCAGGATCTATCAGTAATGTTCTATGTCCACAAACAATATTCCAGTCATCTCAGCAACATATTTCATCCAGCTATAGAAGTAAAATAGATAACGAATTAGAAGCCAGACGTCCCTGTTCTGGACCTGGTCGCCTGGGCACCATGGCTGGAGGTACGTCCAGCAGTGGTGTCCGGTCCAGTTCCAGCGTCACAATACCTCTGACCGGCAGTTCAATAAATGGACAAAGTCCGGGAGATGACCTCACATCACCTCACCACCAGCCTTTCCCTCCTACTAGCTCGAGACCTAATACTCAGTTGTTAGAGAATAAGCTGGACAACCTTAGCAGGTGAGAAAAACAATGGTGTATTAAAAAATTTACATACTATATCTTCAGCTCAATAAACGAGAACCTTCCTCAGTCTTTAAACGTCAAATGAAGGTGGAGAAGTTTTCTCTACCTTTCTAGAAAAAGAAGAAAGTACAAAAGAAGAAGAACAAACTTCTCTAGAAGACGAAAAAAGTACTTCTCAAAAAATTACATAAATTGACATTCTGTAATTTCAGTTCTATAAACAAGAACCTTCCTCAGTGTCTAAACGTCAAATGAAGATAAAAAAAAGTCACTTTTCTATCTTCATATGACGTTTCCACACTGAGGAAGGTTCTTGTTTATAGAACTGAAAGTATATTATGTCAATTTATGCACTTTCATTAGCATAGTTATATAAATTCTGGGAAAATTTCAAGGAAAGTTCTCTTTAATGTAATGAATATTTAAACGAATTATTTGTTATGTAGTTATAAAAATAAATTTATAATTAAATTTTTCTCAACAAAAAAAATATTTAGAATATTATTAATGTACGTAAGCAGCTAATATAACTATAAGCATTCTTTATAAACCAACATTTAAAAAAGAAACTCATTAGTATTCGTAACTTTAAAATGTTGTCTAATGATGCATCCTAATAATAATGTTTACATTTATCAATTTTAATTTTGTTTTAAAAATACGTCATTTCTTGGTTACTTTTATGTCCAGAAACACAATTCATTTCAGTTACTAGAGAAAAATAGCTCATTCATTTTGGTTATCACTAATGATAAATATATTAAATAAAGTCTACAATTAGTACTATAAAATTCGTTCCTTAAAAAATGTCAAGTTATATTTTACCTTTCTTTTTGAAGAAAATCTTGAGGAGTCGGTTTCACAAAAAATTTTGCTTTTAAAGAAAATTGGAGAGATAATTTATTTATTGTTTTCCCGCATTACTTAAACAAACAAACGAAATGCAACTAAATAATTTTGAATAATTTTTCAGAAATACAAAGTAAAACTTATTCAAAGACTAAAAAACACTTTTAAAATGCTACTTTACTTTTTTTTTTTTTTTTTTTTTTTTTTTTTTTTTTTTTTTTTTAATAAGAGATGCCCATAACTTATCTATAGATTGACAATATATTTTTTTTATTTAATGGTATAAAAGAAGGCTTACAAATAATTACTAATATTAAAGATTGGAAATGAATTTTGAGTAAATCTAATAGTTCAATGAAGAAGAGTTATGTTTTTGTTTTTATTAGGCAAGTTCGGACGATCGAGACACGCCTGACGACAGACATTCAAACCATAATGCAGCTACTATCCCACATTGTTGCCCACTCGGGTGGCTCTCTATTGGGCAACACAATGACCACCGTCTCCAAGGACCTGGTCACCCTGTCCTCAGACCTGACCCCTGAAGACGGCCAACAGTCCTCCGCGTACAGACATCCCGGTGCTAAGTCTCGAGGTCGTCAGTACAGGAGGGCGGTCAGTCTGCAAGGTAGCCTTTCCCCCCTCACTCCCGATGGGGTCTCGCTTAGGTATATGTGCAGGAGTTTAGACTTACCAAGGTACGTACAATTCCACTATATATCATACAAAGACAAGAACTTAAGATAATTGATACGGACATCACTATTGTACGCTTTGCATTATTTCCAATTTTATTAACTTCGGCGTTAATTTTTCATCTCAAATTCGTGTCTTTATTCATTAATTCAACACGTTTGCAATTAGCACTTTCACTCAAATTGTATACTTATTGGAAATCGGAATAGTTACAAATATGTCATAATTAAGAAATTTTAAAACCTTATGCTATGTTTTTTCATAACATACCGTACACGGCCAGAAACAATTGTCGGATTATTATTTATTTTTTTATTTCAGTTCGAAGAGCTATCTATGGATAAGCTTTAATAATCATTTAATTGATGAGTAGTTCCAGCATTTTAAATTAAATTACTTATTTCAAAAATTATTGGAAAATAAAAAATGAAAGCAAAAAGAATTATGCGAATGCCAAAAGCAAAAATGAAAGAAGTTAAATTATAAATCGTAAACATTTACATCGTTGAGGATTTTGAACCCACCACCAACGAGATCTTACCCACCGGCTATCAATGCGGATGACGTCATTTCGTCCAATAATAGTTTAACTCCGTCAGCGAATTCTATCACTATTACGGCATTTGTAAACGATCCTTTGTTTCTTTGAACAACGCAGAGATGAAGAATATACATAAGGGAAGAAGGCTAGCTTCCATAGACATAATGTAAACCAATTCGCCAATGTTTTTTGCGGTCGTTCTGTATGAAGGTAGAAACATCATGTAGGTGCACAGCCGTCAAGATTCGTGAAACAAGTTTGCACCCTCCTCTTCTCCCATCGACTACTGGGGTTAGGGAGTAGAAGAAAAGTTTTATATTTTTATTTATTTTTAGTAAGAACTTGTGTATCAAGCATTGAAACACTCGTCTTCGAATATGAGCATTTGAAACAAACTAACCGGCATTTGTGCTACACAGAGAGAAAGGCAGTAAAACCTTCCCACGACTAGTAGTACGACACCAAGGGGAAAAAATACTTTTCAGACTCAATATTGACTTTTTTTTTTTTTTTTTACTATTGTTTTCTGCAAAATATCGTGTAACAAAATAAAAATAATAAAGAAAATAAGAAGTAGCTTAAATTCTGGTTATAAATAGTTTCACACATTATTTTATACAAATTGCTCTCATAAACGTAAAGTCTGTCTGTCTAGTTTTATATTTTGCAATAAACAGCCTCAATTTTTGGTTTGATTGAAATTTAACACAAAAATTGCAGGAAGTCTGAAACTCAGTTAGTTCTATTTTCTTCTAAATGGCTTTGATTTTACATTACTTGTTGTGGTCAAATAAAACTTCCAAATGTCAAATAAAAGTGAACTGAGAGAAACATTCTGTAGATGATAATTTACTTTTGCTTCCTACTTCCTTAAATGTTTTATTTTTTGAGCATATAATTTTTGTCAAACTAGAAATAATTATTCAATAATGTGTAACAAAAAGTTCATTTACAATTGGTAGAAGCTTTTTAAAAATCTTGAATGATTAGCCAATTAAATTAATATTATACTTAATTGATATTGTAAAGGTATATGCTAATAAAGGAAATTAGCAAAATGCTATCCTGTCAGAAAAATATGTGCAATTGATTTTCATCGGAATCTATAATTGAATCTTATTCTCCAATGGCAATAGTAACTATATGATATGAAAAAGAGATAACAAAAAATAAGAAAAATAATAAACGTTAAGGAATATCCTATGATTGTAACAAAACTATGTTTTCTTATTGCCTTGACCGGAAGAAAACAAAAATATCAAAAGAAGAAATGATATTAGTAAGTTGGCAGCATTTTCGCAAGATCTTACTTTATCTAGTTATGTGAAATGTATGCGTTGCCTTTAAAGGATGAGATCCGTTATTTCATTGAATAACGGATCCAGTCAGTGGACGCTGAACCATAAATAACATTTGATATAAAATATTATTTTTTGCAAACACTATATTTAGCTGTATGAATTTAACTTAAGAAAGTTTCCTAATAAGATAAGACTTAGAAACTTAAAAATACAAACATGAAATACTCCTGGAGCAATGTGAAGCATTTCATGTTTGTTTTTTAAAGTTTTTCCAAGTCTTATGTCTATTTTTAAAAGATAAAACTAGCTGCTGAAATGAAAGCGGTTTAAAACTTAATTATAAGGCAATGTCTTTAATATCGAATGCAAATATGTATTCAAAAACACAATTCTTCAATCTCAATTTTATACAATACTATCTCTCACACAGAAACAGGTTCGTTCGCACCTACCTTCGCATGTTACCTTTCATAACTGGGCATTTGCATTGCTCTATAGTTGTGATTGATAACTTCGCGGATTAATCAACCGAGCCATAATTTTAGGCACTATTTTGCTCCTTTTGTTCAGGTAATTTCAAGGCATAGGTTCCTTTAAAATTTCAGACGCCTTAATAGTTTGCCCAGAAATACTTTCTGGTTGGCCATTTTAACTCCATTTTTTTACGATATCGAGACATCTATAAGTTTTGTAAAATATTACAGGAATCAAGATCAGGAACCTCTGTCAACTGTTCAAGATTCAGAACTGGACGAACAAACAGAAAGTGCGAAATGTTCAAGGACAGTACCTGCAACACCTGCCAGCGAGAGGCTGCATGAACAGCCAACACGATGTGCCTCACAACCTCTAGAGGTAAAGGAAATTAATATTAAAGAAATTATTTAAAGAAACTTCAATAATTAATCAATCTGTAGGGGAGAGTGGGGTCAATTGTAACAGGGTACGATTGTAACAGAGCAAAAATTTCGAGTGTCGGGTTCTAGATTTGGTTCCTAGGTGGCGCACAAGGTGTATTTAATAAATCTACATGTACACCCCTGCTGGCAACCATTTTTATGTACTTTTGAAAGAGTTACATCACAAAAGATATTTTCACGCTACGTAAGTACTTTTTTTGGTATTAGAATATTATATTGTAACAAAGTAATTTTGTTTAAACAAATAAAAATTATTAACCGAATATGTAAGTGGACACCTTAATTAACATTTCAAAAAAAAGAGATTAGTTTTGTTAATTAACTAGCATTGTTTTTAACAAATGAAGCTGAAATGGCGTCTTGGGGACGTTTGTAACAATAAGTAAAGGGACGAATGTAACAGCTGAAAATAAATAATCTTATGTTTACAAACCATTACTTAACTCTTTAAGAACCACCAATAGTTTCCTATATCATTTATATTATGTTGCATGTGCATTATTTTATTTGTCACCTTTCACAGCATAAATTAAAATTTTATCCCCTTAAAGTTAAAAGTTTAACCCTTTAGATCTCTGCTCATTATTATTTTTACTCCTAAAATGTCACTACTATTTTGATCAATAAAAAAAATCTATCACAACTATGATAATATGTATAATTAACTATGTTTTAGTTGAATTTATGAACTGTTACAATTGACCCCGTAAGTGGGGACAATTGTAACAAGTGCACGACTATCAAAAATTTTTAATAACTAATATAATAACATTTATAATAAGGTATTTTTTTTCTAGTAGAGGATAGTCTACTTTACTCGTCTGTCAATTAATACTAAATAATATATTGGATTTTTTGTTAGTTAAAAATAGTTAAGTAAAAAATGTTACAATTGACCCCACTCTCCCCTATTAATGTATATTGATTGGTATAAAATATCGATTGATTAATTAGACCAATAATCAATAATTACTCAGTCGATATCAGTATAAACACTTACATGAAGCTATTCGAATTATTTTTTTTTTAAATTACATATTTTTAAATTGAAGGTAAAGAGAAACAAAAATACTATTGTCAAATTTTAAATTGTAGCATTCTTAAAGTGTGAGGGAAAAAGACTGTATAGTTAACATTCTACTAATATTTCAATCTAATTACTATTTTTTAAACAGAATTTGCAATTATATTTATATACTTGTTTCAATGTTTAGAAACTTTCGTGGGCAATATTTTGGACAAATTTTTGCATCCCTTTTTATCATAGACTAGCTGAATACCCGTCCTACGTACGAAGTAAAAAAGAAAAATTAAATAATTAATCCATTGATATTAGTATCAACACATTATCGCTTCCAGTTTTACACATTCATGTGCAAAATTGGAAGCGATAAGGTCGGCTATTAGTCGGCTCAATTAAATCTGTAAAAATAACATGAATTTATTTTTATTATTATTTGTAGCCATTTCTGGTGACTTACCATTGATAAATAAAGAATGTTTTCAGGTGTTCAACTCTTTAAAATAAATATTAACCTCATTCAGTATCACTCATTACCGAAAATGGATCCTATCTATGGAGGAAATGGATTGATAACAACCAACATTAAATTTACCACAATCAAACATTTTTCTTGGTTTATATACAGTTAAAGGGAGTCGGTAGGGCATATGTCAATAATGCTAAAACTGACCTTTTTAGAGGTACAAGAAACTACTAGTGATATCACTTTGAAATTTTTTTGGGATATTTGCGATTGTATCAGTTATAAGCTATGATAATGGTTTAGCTTTAGCACTGTTTGAGTTATGAAAGATTTTTGCTCAAAAATGATTAAACTTTTTCAACAATTAAAAGTTCTCAGTTCATAATTTCGACAGCTATCATAGTGTAAATATGTATATGCAAATATTCTATGGAAAAAAAACTGGAGCAAGATCTTATTTAAAGGTACATCGAAAAAGATCAGTTTCAGCATTATTGGGATATGCTCTAACCGACTACTCTTAAAGTAGTTATTCACACATCATTACTATCAAACACGCGTTTTTAAAGCATCACTATAAAGAAAATAATCACGTGATTTCTGATTTTCAAATTTGCGTTATTATAGGGGGAGAGAATCGGGAGAATATAAAGCCCCATTTACTATTTATCATTAATTAAAAACGAGAGAATAATGCAACTATTACTACTCCTAAGAAAAGTAATTCTTACTATTAGTATAAAATGAGATACCAAGCTTTTGTCACACGTTTGTTTCATTTTGCCATCATCGCTTATTTTAATTAGTTCACAATACTGATTTCAGTTAGTACAAGGTTGGTTAAATGCTTATTGTTAAATCAATATATTTTTGTTTATTTTATCAAAGTGTATAATCAGTTATGAGAAATGACAAAGATGTTAGCAATGATGATAAATATATTTGCGAGAGAATAAGTGGATAAATGATTGAGTGTATGAAAGAAAGAACGAGTGAATGTAAGAATAAAACATAGGTGAAGAAAAGGTTTCTTTTACAAAATAAAAAAAATAAAATTCTAAACTTAATGCATATTTTTAAAAATCCAAAAATAATGAGTAATCAGCTGAAAAAGGACATTAAATTTACAACTGATATTTATGGGACAAGTTGATAAAATCATTCCTCCTGATTTTTACACGGATCTAAACAGTCCTTGTAGAATAAGCAAAAAAAGTATTAAAGTCCAAATTGATTAAACTAGAGAGCAGTGGATTAAACTGAGGTCGACTCTTTCAACCATTAAGATCGACACCTAGTGGATGAAAATCCGATCATTAGAGCAAACGTTATTCAGGATAGGCACTGCTTGATTTCATTGCAATCATTTTTTTTCTTTTGTAAATCCATCTTAATTATCTTCCAAGAAAAAGCTTACATTCTATTTTTTTCAGCGTCCAAGGCTCCGGATGGTCCGCCTCAACAGGCACCTTTCCGCAGAACAGGGTGATCCTTCCTCTCAAGAATGGGATACACCGGGAGACGTGGTAGGAGGGACAGCAATGGCAGCCGTACAATTGCAACAAGGAACTCACCTTCCAGCGTCCACGGCAGCCCACATCAGCTCCTCCACGTCTGCCCTGTACTCATCTCTGAACACTGAGCAATCCCCAGAGAGGAAGACCACCTCCTGGGACGATGTCTCCAAGAGGGCAGGACCCCAGTCATCTGATGTGTAAATAATGTAAAGTTACGAAATTATTCGAGTTCGCCGTTGGGTTTTTATTTTTCTACCGCCAGAGCCTTGTGTGTGTCTATAGACAGTGCCTGAAACTCCTTGGTTGCTAGACTACAGGGGGACAACAATAACAACAGTGGCGTAGCTATCTCGGAAGAGGGTCGGAATAATGTTTGGGGCCCAATGCCATACTGACTATGCACATATTAAGTACCAGTAAGCTCTAGTTACTACAACACGCGCAAAAAAATGCACCCGCCTGCAACCGCCATAGCTACGCCACTGTCCTGAATCCAATAATAAAAAAAAGGGACATGAGACGATCTTCAGTTCCTCAACAAAGCCCCATCCTAAACTCACCCTTGTTCAGTTCCAGGTTGCCTTGACAAAATATATATAAAAATTAATTGAAAAGTTTAAAAAAAAAATTAATTAATTCAATCCGAGAGCTGGTCCGGGTCTGTGTGGAAGACAAGACGATTGAGGCTGACTGCAAGGATGGTGGATTTCCACACTCAGGGAATCTGAAGAACAAACCCCATATCAGGACGAGTCACATTTTTTCTCTAGTCCACGGTCTGTGATAAGTTACGTGTGGTCCTCATAAGGGGGTGCTACCTACTGCTGGAATGCGCATAGCTGTGATTTTTTTTTCTTCCTACGCTCCTGCTAAGCAAGAGTAGACGGACCGATTGACTGAACTGCTCTCAAATTGTGTAAATACTATACATAAATATATGCAAATATATACTAACACGTATATATGTTTGTATACATAAACAAATATGAATACATGCATATATATGGTCCACTATTAGGTGCTGGCCGCAGCGTGGGTGCAATACTTCTAGCTAAATCAGAAGCTATAGACAAGTAGGCACGTGTAGAGCACAAGTGTTGCCCCACGCATTTTTTCATACTATGCATTTTTCATGGCTTTCAAAATGCCAGGTGCAATACATAATCGATGAAATAAATCCGTTTCCTCTCTCAGCTATCTACCATAGCAAACTCCAAATGCTTTTCTGAATACACTCTTCACCAGCAGAAATTCAAATTTTTTGAAAAGAAAGCAAATTCCGAGAAAATTAAAAGGGGAAAAAAATCAAAGAGAAATTCCTTCAGCCAACTTTAAATAGATATAATAATATTTCTAATCACCGATTTCTTCTAATGAACGGCCATGTTTTTACTTGCACGCTCTCTGAGAAATAACATATTAAAAATAATAAGAAACAAATATTCATTATTTAGCATATTAGCTGACTTTATTCTTAAACTTTAACCCCCGAAGAAAGTTATTTTTAATTTTGTTGACTCGGGGAACCAATTCGCCTTGACTGGGCCATTGCACAGGTCATATTTAGGGGCCTTCCAGTGCATGTGCTGATATTTGATGCAAACCTTTAACTTTGCACTTTTCCTGCCTGCTTCCTTACTTAAAACTAATACTATATATAATACTTTCACCCATCTTGTACATACGTTCGTTAAGTACTAAGAGAATAAATATTGAAAAAAAAGCTCCATTTTTATATATAAATTGTTACATATTTTACAACAGACCGTTAGACTTATGGTGCATAGAAGAAAAAAAAAGAGACAGCGAGCCATGTGATTGGCTGACGCTGCTATGCTAACGCCGTGGCCTTCCTTTCAATGTTAGCGAACTGTTTCTGTTGCAAACCCTACATCTATTTTGTTAAGAAATCATAAAGCTTCATCCCATTTGGTTCTCAAAAAAACGTTCTGTATAATAAAGAGACCTATGCAACTATTATACTCCTTTGTGGTGTCTTCATTTCATTCACACCCTACAAACACTTACATTATCAATATTTTACGTTTAGCATTTATTTATTTTTTCAAAAGACCTAGAGTTTAGGACAAAATAAATTTATTTCCATCCACTAGGATCCAACCAAAAAATAAAAAATAAAAACTGTATGTGATGTGCCTTGACAAAAGGGAATGGTTATCTCATTTTTATTGCAAGCACAATCTAGACTTTATTGCAGTTTCGCAATGTTGTTCCTCAATTTATCCTTACCTCTGTGGCTCTCCATTTTGGTATACAACCATAGTGTACAGTACACAAAATAAAAAACGGACCACCCTTAATAACTTTAGATCTAATGATCGGATCTTCACTTTCTAGGACTCATTCTTTATGATTCGAAGGGGTGAACCTCAAATATGCTAATAATTAGTGTAGACCATATTTTAAATTCGGAAATCAAACGCAAAAACGTACTTTCTCTGAATAAACATACCTTCTTCACCACAGATTCAGATTTCTGACCCCCAAAATATAACGGGTAGCCACAATCTGAGAATTATGGTCTCAATAGTTAGGTCGAGAGAGCGGTCCAAAGTTTAGACCTTTTAATGTTAATTTTACTCTTTTGGATATTTCGCCATATCTCGGGAAATTCTTAAACGAAAAAAAGGCGTATTTTAAAAATTCGATTTCATAGGAACTATTCGACAGGAACTATTTCGACCGAATAATTTTGTATTTTCCCAAGCAAAATTATATTCTTTAAAATTATGTTAAAAAAACAATACAAAATTTTTTCGACTAAAATTAAATTAAATAATAAAAAATAATAAATATTTATTCAAATTTATTTTTATCTTTGGAATTATCTTTGGATTAAAAGAACTTTATAATTGAGTGCAAAAACTTTTCATTTCGGTTTAAAAGTTCTCGAAATACTGCGAAATATGCAAAAAGTAATATTAACATTAAAGGGTCCCCTTCGACCAAACTAATGGGATCCTATTTCCCAAATAGCGACTACCCTCTATATTTTGGTGGCCAGAAATCCGAATTTGTCAAAAAAAAAAGTGCGTAGATTCAGAAAAAGTATGTTTTTGTGTCTGATTTCGTAACTTGAAATATCGTCTACACTAATTAATTACCATATTTGAGGTCACCTCCACGAACGATTAGGAGTGAGTCCTGGAACGTGAAAATCCGAGCTTTAGAACAGAAGTTATTCAGGGTGGTTGGTTTTTTATTTTGCGCACTGTACAACCAAAACTACTACTACCAAAGTAGTGCTGTAGTGGTGGTGGTAAATTGTGAAACAACAAAACTTTGAAAAAAATCAAGCATTGCTGTCACCTATTGACCCTTACAATTAATAGGAATAACGGTTAGTATTTCTCTGTATACACCGCATACAGAACCGTACAGTTTGATTACCGGCGGTCTAACTTCAGATCGATGGGTACCAGCTTTTTTTCGGAAGTAAAGGCAGTCGGTGAGCAATGGGAATCACATTGGCACCATTATGCCGTTAGTTGCAAAGCTGTGAAGCCTTAACCTCCACGACTCGCCAACAATGGGCTGTTGAAGGAATTTTTACCATTGACACCACATATAATTTTTTTCCGTTTTCTTTTCGTTAGGGGCAACAATATTTTCGCCTATGTTAAACTACCCCAGATACGGGTATCAAGATTTATGCATAAACATGACTATCTTTTTTACATAATTGTCTAGAACATTCACTCATTTTGTTCTATCGATAATATGAGCTTTTTCATCTACTCTTCAAAAACGTTTCCGTCAGCGATCTAAGATGGATGTTGAAAAGTTCTCCGTTAACTCGAAATTTTGTTTTCCTGATTTAGCTTGCAGATCATAATTATAATTAGAAATAACCCAAAAATGAACTTATTCTAAATGAACATAACTTTTTTATGAAAAATTTTCAAAAAAGGTGCGCGAATCGAAAATTTTTTTGCACCTTTTAGCAAAACTCGTTTAACTAAATAAAATTTCGCAATAATAATTTTACAATAAAATTTCCCAATAATAATTTTGAGTACCTAATCATTGCAATCAATGTTAATGCAAGATGTTTTGGATGATTATAATCATTAATTTATTCATCTTTATTCACTCTTAAACATCGTAATTTTAAATAAAAGAATCTAAAGTATAGATGAAATAAGTTGAGTAATTTCTGAGACATAAAGATTTAAAACAAAGAATATTTTCAACTTTTGAGCCTCAGAATTAATTCAATCGTTCAAAATTTAGATTTTGACTTTCAAAAAGAGAAACCTTTTAATCCGATTCTTTTCTTTTTTTTTCTCTTTTTTTTATTTTATTTATTTTTTTTTTTGTCATTATTAAATTTAAAAGTAATAAATAGTTATTGAAAATTGTATTAACAAAAAAAAATACAAAAAAAAAAGCTTTCATTGGCCATCGAAATGGGCTACAGGTGGTGCAGAGTAGAACTCTCAATCTATGGCAACACTTTGTATGCTTTCACCATTAGCGTGTGGAGAGTCATAGAAGAAGGGAGTACGTTAGTTTCCGTTTTGATTTTCAAAGAGATAAAAAAAAATTTACGTTAGAATAGGGTCCAAAGGAAAAGGTCCTGGAAATTTTAGAAAATATTTTTGACAGTTAAATGTGAAAAATATTATAGTATGGGAAAACTTTGTAGTACATTTGCATCCAACTAAGCAGAGAAGAGGGAAAGAGAAAGGGTCAAAACATAAAACCTTTCTTCTCCCTAGATGGCGTATACGAGTATTGCGATCGCGAATTACTAAGAAACCAAGATTCTTCATTCGCGCTTGTAAGTCCAGTGATATTAAGAAACATACAAAATTGCCTAGTAACATCAAGGAACCAAGCTTCTGAGTTTGAAATCTTTTTGTTATTTTTTGCACTGCATAATTCTTTTCATTATAATATTGCATTGTTTGTAAACACATTAAAAGTAAAAAACAAAATTTTATTCTTTTTAATATCATGAATTCTTAATATTCAATAGCAATTTTTTGGTGGAGTAAGCAGGGGCATATTTTGCCTTGTTTTCTTTAATAAAAATAATATATATTTTGTTTTTATTCAACTTTAATTTTTTTTTAAGTATTTTGGAAAAAATTTATTTTCCATTATTATTTCAGAATAACATTTCATTTGTATTTATGAAAAATGAACGTCTTTCAAATAAACAGTCGATTTATGTTTGTTGTTTTTATGTGCTTGGCTCCAACAATGAAGAATTGCAATTGTTGATTTTAACTTACTAACAATAAGAAATTAAAATAACATAAATACGTAACCACATAAGAACTGTTCCAAAGTAAAAGAAAAGATAAACAGAACTAAAAAATTACTGGCATAAAGATTTCTTTGACTTTTATTTAACAATTTTCAAATACTGTTTCAGGCATCCCTAAACTTAACTAACTGTATTCGAAACTGTAATAGAAGCAAATCAATCTTAAATTCGTAATATTTTCTTTAATTTTATATCGTTTACTTCACATTTTCATCAAATTTAAAATATTTTCAAATGAATTATTTCAATTTATAACCAAAAGTTTTATCGCCAGCAGTTTTGAATATAGCGCATTTTGAATGGTGGCATTTTCTTGTTAGAATAATCAGTTCAGCCCATCAATGTACCAGAACATGACAAAGAACATGAAAAATTTTAAAAAAAGAAAGAAAAAGACAATTTCGAATCACTTTTGGGATATGGCTAAGCCCCGGCCGCAAGATTACGAACAAAAATCGTGCAGCACTAGCCTGTCAGTGCCAACCTAGACACCATGTCTTTTGTCAATGGAGAATTTTAAGGAATCCATGTTGACGTTCTTGAAACACATACCAATGAATTTATTTTTGATTTCAGAATTTGAAAATCGAAAATAAAATAATAGTCTTCTAATAATAAAAAGGATTTCAACGCTTCGAATTTTCCACACTTTGTATTAAAAATTTTATTTTATTATATTCTTTCATTTTTCATCAATAATTTCGATTTTTTTTTTTTTTTTTTTTTTTAAGTGGTTACGAATTTCACACAATTTCATTCAAAACATATCAGTGAATACATGGCAGATACCCTTTCGCTTTAAAAAAAAATATTTTAGAATAAAAAATGCCGGGTAAATGAATCAAAAAACGGCATTTTAAATGTTGCCTTAAAAACAACAATGTTTAAGACAAGAACCCACTCCTCATGGGGAAGCATTTTGGGGTCCAAGGACTATCGCAGCTCGCTTGTTGTTTTGTAATCTAACAATCCGGCTAATTGACATAAATATAATTGCAATGCAAATTTATTAAAGCATCGAAAATCATAATTACTTTTATTCTAAGTAAATTTTAAGACAATGACTCCAAAATTGTTCCAAAAAAAAACGGAGAAATTTACTACGTGTTTAAGTTTCTATGTGAGTTCTATGGATATCGCTTTATACCAACAAAACAACACAAATTCGCTGCTCATTAGCCTGATATCTCAGGGAAAGGCAGAACAGCGAGAAGAAACAATTGAATGTTAAAAAGTTTTTATATATCTTCAAAAACCTTTTCTGGAATGTAAATAAACAAAGATTTTTGGATAAGTAGAAAGAAGTTTTGTTTCACTATAGTGTCGCCCTCTCTAGTCACAATTTTAATCTAGTTACAATTTAAAATTTTCATGTTCTCAGATGTATAAAATGCGCGCTCTAACTCCACAACTAAATTTTCATAACTTACACCATTTTATTTTATTTTTTTCAATATAGGGGAGAGTCGGGTACCCCCGTCCAATGTCAATTTCATATGTATAGAATATTTTTTCAAGTCAATGGGCCATCGGACAATAATTGTTATATTAAAAAAAGATTATTTTCAAAGTTTCAAGTATTTATGCAGCTGGTAGCATGGTAAACAATAGTTTTGAAAATATGTTAAATACAGTTGTCATGATATTAAGAAAAATTGGTTGAATGTTTCGATTAAACTTCATATTAATATTAAAAAAAAAAAAAAATTCTATACATACAGCATTAAAGTATGTAGTCTTAAGTTTAGTTTGCACAAAGAACGAAGTTTATTTGTGAAAAATTGTTCGAGTAATTACAAATTTACAAAAAAATTGGATTTCGGGTAGCCCCGCTCACATGAATGTTAGGTATCACAGCCCACTTTTATTTCGTCGATAAATGTACGGTTCCAAAGATTTACTTAAATTAAATTATTTTCTTTAAATATTTAATATAAATATATATTAATATTATAATATATTAATATACATTAATAATAATAAAAAATATAACATTTGTTGTTAATAAATCATAGAATTCACTAAAAGTATATAAATATGTAATAAAAAAATATTTTCGTGATAAAAATGATAAATAAGGTTTATCTATTGTCAATACATTGGTCATTTTCATTTACACCTGAAAAAACAATCAAAAAACATAATTTTTGTAACTGGGCGGGGCTACCCGACACATTTTGAAAAGAGCTGAAAAACATGTTTTTTTAAATTTCTATTTTTTTAAGTTAAACTATTCTTCTTTTGGTTTATTCTTTTTGTATTATTTAATTAAATGATAAAACAATAGAAACATACAAAAATCTTGATTATTACTCAATATTATACAGAAATATAAGCAATATATTATATATATGGCTCTTACGATTTTTTGAATATAGAAAATCATTCACGTCCTTAAGTGGGCGGGGCTACCCGACTCTCCCCTATGTATTTTACATAAAAACAGATGTAAAAAAACTTTTTAAAAGTAAAGTAATTTAAATTTAAAATGAAAGTATAGGTGGTAAAATGTCTAGATAATTTGAAAGTGTTTCACTTTCGCTTCAGGTTCCTGAGGCAGTGGCATAGTTTTGGAGAGGGTTTCGGGGGACAAAACCCTTTTCGAATTTATACATTACTTGATTAATGAGCTATGTTATTGAGCGTAGTACATAAGTCTTTACTTTTTACAGTAAGTGGATATAAATAGAAACTTTGCCGTGGTATTTTTAATTTTAAAAAAATAAAATATCCAAATGCAGACTTGCCATGATTTCGTAATATACCCTGAATATATTTCAGAATCCGTTATCTCCCACGAAAAATTTCTGTTATTGCCAATTTAATAGTTATTAACTCCTTTGTTAAATACAGAAAAATGCTCTTAATGCATGTACATCTATATACTTATAAAATTTTCTGTGGCTATTTATTTTTCAATTATATATATATATATATATATATATATATATATATATATATATATATATATATATATATATATATATATATATATATATATATATATATATATATATATATGTAATGCTAAAAGAATTATATTTTAAATCTAATCCATAAATAGCACTTGTATCTAACGCACAAACGTTGAAAACCTTTCCCACAAGAAAGTAATAATATTGAATCTAATTATCTCAAAAAATGTGATGATATGGCTTTAAATATTCTTTGTGCTTCTTGAGAGGGGTTATTCAGATTTTTCCACCTTGTGAAAAATGCTTCAGAGTTCATCACTGTTGGTTCAAAAAATTTATTTATTGTAACAGGAAGTTTCATTGACAACTTTTGTAGCACATTTGAATACATGAACTGAATAGTCAAAACTGGTTTTTCATTAAAATCATCAATACATTCCACATTCAGTTGTTGCTGAACTTGCGCACCAGCATCTATTGTAGGTTCAACAGGTTTACATTGGATATTGATTTTGTGACTTAGGCTGTCTGAACAAGATACAGTTGGGGTAAAATTATTGAATTGAAGAGGAGTCTTGTTTCCATAGAAGAGACTGATACGTCCTAAATTTTGTCTGAATTCACTCTTAACTCCAATTTGTAGCAGATCATTTTCAAACAAAATTCCATTGTTTTTACATATAAGCTTATATAATCCTTCTTCATTAGATATGACAATAGCTCCTGGCGCTAAATTATTTGAAGAAGAATTCGGAACAGATGCAGAAGCTAAATCTCCAAAAACATCAACTAATAAATCATTTGTTGTTGGTGCAGATGGGGCTTGAGGATTTGGAGGTGAGCTAGCAATGCCCAAGAGATCAATAGTTGTTGAAGCTGGCATGTTATTGACTTCTCCATTATTTGCAACGCTGTGATTAAATAAAGCTGGATGATCTTTAGTTACAGCATTTGGAGGTAAGCCTTCTGCCACACCTGGCTTCTTTTTCTTTAAGATTGCTAAAATAGAAGATTCTCTTTCTGGAAATGGAGGCATCTCTTCTAGGACGGTGGCCAATACATCAGATGTAGCTATACTACTCAGTTGTAAATATTCAACAGTGCGCTGCTGAAGTTCTGCATCTGCACTTCTAATATTGTTATCACTTTTAAGAATAGACTGTATTTCATGCTTTATTTCAGGAAACAGATTTATAAATTTTATATAAGTTGTTAGCAGAAGAGCTCTAGTAGCAGCAGGGCAAAGATGATATTTGGAATGAAGCAATTTAAACTGGATAAGAGGACTAGACCTTTGATCACCAGCAATAAGATTTCCAAATCCACCTAAAATATAACCAGCTACTTTCACCATATTTTCATGGCAAGCAGGTGCTTGAAGTGCTTCAAAAACTGTTTTGGCAGCATAGCCTTGGACATCATCTCTATTTATAACAATCTGAATAACTCTGTACCACACCTCTTCACTAACATAATCCCCTGCTATTCTTATTAAATTCAGTATCACATCAACATACCACGTGTAGTCTGAAGCATATTTTTCAGCTAAAATAGCAACTTTCAACACCATTTCTTCACGGATTGAATAATCTGCAGTTTCCAAGTAAGACAACATTTCTCCTACAATTTCTTCAGCATTACTTTTATCACACATGGCATAGAGAAGATCAACAGCACGTTGACGAACACTAACATCTTTTTCTGTTTTCAGTGCATTGATAATAGTTTCTTGATGTTTCTTGACAGCTTCATGAGAAAATTCAGATGTAGCAAGCAAGCACATGCTTTCCAAAGCTAAGTATCTTAAATTTGTTTCTCTGTGCTGAAGAAATTGACCGAGCTGGTTACATGCTCTTAAAAGAAGGTTTGGCTCACTATCCATATGAATTATTAAACTAATGGCTTCAAATAAAACTGCATTTTTTGCATTGGAATGCTGCACTTTTTTGGATTTGGGTGGCTCTTGAGCTTTATTTAAAATAGTTTCAAGGCACTCAGTTAAACGTCCTCTTACACCAGCATCTTCTGGTGGAGGATAATTCTGCAGTAGGCGTAATAATTTTACAGACAACCATGGAGCAGGAACAAAATAATATGTATAATCTTGTAAATCTGTATAAGAGGCAGTCACAATTCTGCTCAGTCTGGAAACGGCAAGTGACACACAGCCTTTATATTCATCAGGATTTTTCTTCACGAATGCATCAATTAAGCTTACTGCAGAAGTTACCACACCCATATGCTGATCATTTAGAAGGTGTATAATACGAGTAGTCCATTCACCACTAGGAATTATTTCCGGCATAGTACGTAAAAGTCTTAGTAAACAGAGGGCAGCACTTTGTTTCACTAAATCAATAGTTTCACCAGACACTAGAAGTTTAGGAATCTCAGACCCAAATGTTTCAGCCATCTCCCGACTACACAATATTTGTGAAAATACATGATCATTAATTGATTCATAAGTAAAAACCATTTAAATGATGAGTGAATTTAAATGACTTTATGAATAATAATTGTTTCGAAGATGAAACAATGATGATAAAGAACACAATTTTTTCTTCTTCCATGGATGAATAACTTAATAAAATTAGGCCTGAACAATGGATCCAGTTTATTTCAAGAAAAGAACTTTTCACAAATTGTGAAATTTTGGTTTGATATACTTTTATTTTAGATATTTTATGGTATTTTTTATTTTAGATTTGTTTTGATATTTTTATTCTTTTCAACAGGAAAAGGAAATGTGTACATAGTCATTATTAATTATTATAAAGTTATTAATTATTATTATTATTCAAAGTTATGTAAAAATCTTTAGTTACTTTTGTATAAACGTTATTGTTGTAATACTTTATTTATAAATGTATAATATTGGACAATATACCAAATTTTAATTGAAATCGCGTAAATGGGGAAGTTCTGACCAATAGGCTAGCATATTGATCAGACCTTTTCTTCAGAGGGGGGGAATATTATGTAATGCTAAAAGAATTATATTTTAAATCTAATCCATAAATAGCACTTGTATCTAACGCACAAACGTTGAAAACCTTTCCCACAAGAAAGTAATAATATTGAATCTAATTATCTCAAAAAATGTGATGATATGGCTTTATTAGCTTGGGAAATTGATCAGTCCCACGCTACTGAGACCTATTAATATTTAAATATATTGTCCAGAAAGATATAAAAACCCTTTTTCCAAGGTCAATTGTGCTATTCTCTATCTATCTACCAGCATGTAAGGTTGGCATTCTGGGGCTCTGGCCCTTACTTTAATAAGATTATATTATGATTCTTGCATTTTCCTGTATCTTTTTAAGAAGCACCGGCCACACTACGAAATTACAATGTTTATGCTTTCAAAGCGTAACATATATATATATATATATATATATATATATATATATATATATATATATATATATATATATATATATATATATATATATATATATGTAATGCTAAAAGAATTATATTTTAAATCTAATCCATAAATAGCGCTTGTATCTAACGCACAAACGTTTAAAACCTTTCTCACAAGAAAGTAATAATATTGAATCTAATTATCTCAAAAAATGTGATGATATGGCTTTAGTAGCTTGGGAAATTGATCAGTCCCACACTACTGAGATCTATTAATATTTAAATATATTGTCCAGAAAGATATAAAAACCCTTTTTCCAAGGTCAATTGTGCTATTCTCTATCTATCCACCAGCATGTAAGGTTGGCATTCTGGGGCTCTGGCCCTTACATTAATAAAATTATATTATGATTCCTGCATTTTCCTGTATCTTTTTAAGAAGCACCGGCCACACTACGAAATTACAATGTTTATGTTTTCAAAGCGTAACAGATATATATATATATATATATATATATATATATATATATATATATATATATATATATATATATATATATATATATATATATATATATATATATATATATATATATATATATATATATATATAGCTGACTTCTGTACAGACTATATACTTCGTATATTTTGCAAGCAATTTAGTAATCATTTATTTTACACAGGAATATTAATATATTAATACTAATTCATATATTGAATTAATTTTTAAAACTAAATTTTTTGTGCATTATATGTAGTGTGTATTATTACCTATGTCTACCAAACTATAAATTTATCTTGAAAAAATAAATGGTGCCCGCCATTCGACCGATATTCTGGTATTTACTCTTAGGTACAAAAAATTTGGGGACCCCTGTACTCTGTAGTTAAATTTCAATGGATGCGCAGAGCGGTCCTCGTAGCATTTTTTGTTACAAGTTTTACAGTTAATAATTCTAAAACTAACCGACGCATGTTAAATTTTTCTACACATCTTCATAATTTCTGGTGGCTCTTACGATTTTTTGAATATAGAAAATCATTCACTTATATAAAATAGAACATAATTATTTTTATATGGATATTAATTTTATATAAATAATTTATTTATGGATTTGACACTAGATTCAACTTTAATTTAGTATAGTTAGAATAAATATAATTGGGTATATTCTTAATAGAAGATATTAATCGAACAGCATTGATACCTAGTATATCACATGTCATTAATATTTATAGCCGATGTTTTAGATATTAAAAAAAAAAAAAAAAAAAAAAATTAAGGTCAAAATGTTTCAACAAAACCTTCATCAACAAATCTAATCTATAGCTTTCTCCATTTTCGTATTACGTGTTATAAAATACAAACGTTTCAGTTCATTTTTCATAAAATGTAAAATCAAATTTTACTGTAAAACTTTTATAAGTGAGCACATTCACAATTTCATAAGATTTATATCTTCATAAGATTTAATTCTGAAGATTAAATCACATTATTATGTGAAATTTATTGCAAAAGTTTTGTTGTCCATTTTTTTTTTTTTTTTTAATTCCATTTCTTTTAAATTCCATTTTACCTTCATCAAAATAATTCGTTATTAATTACTCAATTTCCCATTCATATATTTTCCTATATAATGAATTCATATATTTTCGTTGACTTCTCTCCGTTAATTATTCTATTTCAAAAATGTGTTTTTATCAATAAGAAAGAAGTGGTAGTATCTTGAAAATTTTAATCTTACAAACTATTGAAAAAAATTTATTATTACGAAAAATTAATAATTAAAAAAAACAAACATTTTTGGTTTTACTTACCGTATTCATTATAAATTCATCAATATTTTTATTATTTTCTTGATTATCATCGAACGTTGAAAATTTAAAAGAATTTTTTATTTTTTTTAGTGGAAAAAAAAAGTCTGCCAGCAAACCATAGCAGTAAATTTTAGGATATTTTTATTTTGTTTTATATTCGCGATCGCAACGAACTATAGGGAGCGTTGTTGTATGTGCCGAATCCCTGCGATTAACATATGAGCAGTCATTCAGTTACACTGGAGACGTCTTTAATGTAGCATGTAGCATTGTAACGTTCCATCTTTATTGTGGCCGATTAAATTTAAAAAAGAAAAATGTTTGTTTTCTTTCTCATGCAAACGAAAACAAAATGGTATCACTTTTTTTTTAGAGAAGGAACATCCAGAACACATCGGAAAAATATTTGTAAATAAAGAGAAAAAAATAGGTATATTCTTATAAGAGTTCAAACCTAATGCCTGAGAAATAGTTTTACTAAATTTAATGGTATAACATGAAAGGCCCATTTAAATTTTAACGTAAAATAAAGAATGCTTACGAAACAAAAAAAAGAACCATTCTTTTTTTGTCGCCATTTTTTAGTGTTACGAAAATGCGTCTTTGGGACTTGCCAAAAACAAAACAAGATGCAATTTTATTTTTTTAGGAGCGAAATATTTTATGGAGTGAAATATAACGAAAATGTACCGAAGTCCATAACATGAAACTTTATCTTAGTAAACGTCCGTTTTGGAAATGTTATTTCATTTTGAATCTTATTTATTAGAGTTCATAATGGCTATAGAATCAGGTGAGAGAAAAGTTTGTTTTGAATCTATGCTAAACTCTATATCGGCCCATTTTCCACCGAAATCCGATTGACTACTTTGATTTTAAACAAAGTGTTTCATTTTAAGATTTTTTCCAAAAATTTTAAGTGTAGATTGGCGGCACCTAAAAATCTGCCAAATCTGTAGCAGTGGTTAATACGTAAGTACCGAATTTTTCTTCCATACTTTTCTGAATCATATTACTTCAAATATTAGAGTATGCAAGAAGTATACATAAACACATAATTTAATTTTTCAAAAAAAGTATTTTGACAACAATTTTATCAAAAAATTATAAACTAAAAAGCGTAAAATAAAGAATTCTTAGGATAAAAACGATTTTAAAAATTCCTCATTTTTCAATAAAAACTGTCGTATTGTTTTTTGTAAATTCTTATAGTATTTAATCAAACGTAAAAAAAAAACATTTTGTAGAGAACGATCATCAAGTACGAAAAAAAATTATATACAAGCAAATTTTTTATTATAAAAATCATAACACTTACCTGATTTATAAGTCCGGAGAATTCCAAAATGATATGTTCTTTGTTTGAAAACTTTATTCTCAAATAACATATACATAGTTTATCCCTTCATTACTTTTAGGTAACATACCACACATCAAAATTTTATAATTGTAAGATCTCGATATGAATTTTAATATGTAGCTTAAAAACAGAATAGCTGAATTCTAGTTGAAATTCTTTCAAAACTAAAAAACACTTACCAAGAAAACGATAAAAAATTTATTTATGATCAGCACAAAAGATACTTTTTCAAGTAATTCGGATTATTCTTTATTGTTGTTTTCTGAATTACGTAGATACAGAAATATATACTATTCAATGAAGAAGAAGAATATTCTATAACTACAGTTCTGTATGGAATTCATTAGAACACATTTATTCATTGGAATGACGAAAGCAATGTTGACTTCATTTTAACTTGTAATGAATTGAAGAAAGAAAAATTATTTTACCGCAATACACACATCTGTAACAGCAAGTGATCATGAAATCATGTTATGTTGTTGGTAATAAAAAGGTAAATATTATTGAGAAGTTGTTCTTCAAATGCTTGGCGTGTTCTGCTTCAATGTTTGGCATGTTCTGATTAGTTTTTTCAAGAAGTTTTACCTTTTCTTTAAGGAATTTTTGCTTCCTATTTGCTGCTAAGAAAATGGCGTCCGTCATTGCCAATGGTTATGTGGGAACTAATGCCCGATATTTACAGTCTCCCGCTGGAATGCGTACTCGCGTGTTGCGATCGCGAATAAAGAACACTTTTATTTTTACAGTTATAGTTATCATTCTGAAAAAGGGATAAAAGTTAAACAATGTAGATATTTTCTTGCATCACGAAAACAATTAAATTAGTCTTAAAGATACAAATTGAACACAATTAAATTAGTCTTAATTTAATTTTTACATTAAAGGTCATTTTTCAATTTTTGCATAAAATAATTCGCGATCGCAACATTCGAGTACGCCATCTAGCGGGAGACTGTAAATATCGTGCATTAGTTCCCACATAACCATTGGCAATGACGGACGCCATTTTCTTAGCATCAAAAAAGAAGCAAAATTTCCCTAAAGAAAAGGTAAAACTTCTTGAAAAAACTAACCAGAACATGCCAAACATTGAAGCAGAACACGCCAAGCATTTAAAGAACAACTTCTAACTAATTTTTACCTTTCTATTACCAACAACATAACATGATATCATGATCACTTGCTGTTACAGATGTGTGTATTGCGGTAAAATAATTTTTCTGTCTTCAATTCATTACAAGTTAAAATGAAGTCAACATTGCTTTCGTCATTCCAATGAATAAATGTGTTCCAATGAATTCCATACAGAACTGTAATAGTTATAGAATATTCTTCTTAGAATAGTATATATTTCTGTATCTACATAATTCAGAAAACAACAATAAAGAATAATCCGAATTACTTGAAAAAGTATCTTTTGTGCTGATTAAAAATAAATTTTTTATCGTTTTCTTGGTAAGTGTTTTTAAGTTTTGAAAGAATTTCAACTAGAATTCAGCTACTCTGTTTTTAAGCTACATATTAAAATTCATATCGAGATCTTACAATTATAAAATTTTGATGTGTGGTATGTTACCTAAAAGTAATGAAGGGATAAACTATGTATATATTATTTGAGAGTAAAGTTTTCAGACAAAGAACATATCATTTTGGAATTCTCCGGACTTATAAATCAGGTAAGTGTTATGATTTTTTTAATAAAAAATTTGCTTGTAAATAATTTTTTTTCTTACTTGATGATCGTTCTCTACAAAATGGTTTTTTTACGTCTGATTAAATACTATAAGAATTAAAAAAAAGAAACAATACGAAAGTTTTTACTGAAAAATGAGGAATTTTTAAAATCGTTTTTATCCTAAGAATTCTTTATTTTACGTTTTTTAGTTTATAATTTTTTGATAAAATTGTTGTCAAAATACTTTTTTTGAAAAATTAAATGGTATTAAATTATGTGTTTATGTATACTTCTTGCATATTCTAATATTTGAAGTAATATGATTCAGAAAAGTATGGAAGAAAAATTCGGTACTTACGTATTAACCACAGCTACAGATTTGGCAGATTTTTAAGTGCCGCCAATCTACACTTAAAATTTTTGGAAAAAATCTTAAAATGAAACACTTTGTTTAAAATCAAAGTAGTCAATCGGATTTCGGTGGAAAATGGGCCGATATAGAGTTTAGCATTAGATTCAAAACAAACTTTTCTCTCACCTGATTCTATAGCCAATATGAACTCTAATAAATAAGATTCAAAATGAAATAACATTTCCAAAACGGACGTTTACTAAGATAAAGTTTCGTGTTATGGACATTGGTACATTTTCGTTATATTTCACTCCATAAAATATTTCGCTCCTAAAGAAATAAAATTGCATCCTGTTTTGTTTTTGGCAAGTCCCAAAGACGCATTTTCGTAACACTAAAAAATGGCGACAAAAAAAGAATGGTTCTTTTTTTTCTTTTTGTTTCGTAAGCATTCTTTATTTTACGTTAAAATTTAAATGGGCCTTTCATGTTATACCATTAAATTTAGTAAAACTATTTCTCCAGGCATTAGGTTTGAACTCTTATAAGAATATACCTATTTTTTCTCTTCATTTACAGATATTTTTCCGATGTATTCTGGATGTTCCTTCTCTAAAAAAAAAAAAAGATACCATTTTGTTTTCGTTTGCATAAGAAAGAAAACAAACATTTTTCTTTATTAAATTTAATCAGCCTCAATAAAGATGGAACGTTACAATGCTACATTAAAGACGTCTCCAGTGTAACTGAATGACTGTTCATATGGAAATCGCAGGGATTCGGCACATACAACAACGCCCCCTATAGTTCGTTGCGATCGCGAATTAAGTTTAAAAAATTCTGAAATATTAACAAAATATTAATATAATTTTAAATTTCTTATTCCTAGAATTATTTCTTATTTAACAATGAGTCTTTAAGTAATTTAAGACTTTAAAAGATTCATACAGAATTCAAAGGAAAAGAACACCTTAAAAATCATAAATATTAATTCTCAAAAACAATGAGTATTCTTACAAATAAAAAATTCTAAGTTCTTTAGAAGGTCACAGCAATCATTTTAACAAAAATTATGTATATCTTGAAAGTAACATTGAATTTAAATCCCTTATCCCACATTGGCATTTAATTTATTTTTCCTATTCAAGTGGACTATAACGTAATAAAAGCTAGAACAATATAGAATGGCGGCTACGAAGTTGTTCATATCCAGTGATGCAAAAGATTTTCACAACTGAGGAAGGACGGGTTAAAAATATCAAAATCTCTTACATAATCCGAGAAAATATAAGGTGAGAGGCTATTAGTTGAAACAAAAAGTTACCAGAAATTCAAATTATTTTTGATATTTTTCATCTGCCTTCCAAACTAGTGCTTGTAAAATAGTTAATATAATTTATAATCCTTAAGGTATACACTTCTTTTGCTTTATTTTTGACAAGAATTTAGACTATATAAAAGGTGTAGATTGTAGAAAGACTTATAAATATTTGAGTTCACTGACATTAAGTGATTCGATTCAGGGGTGATTGTGAGCCCAAGTCAAAATTCCGGAAAACTCCTCGAGTTAAAAAAAGAAAAAAAAAACAGAAGTAATTAAAATGTACAAATATGTCTTTCTTTCTTGAGTTCATGATTATAACAACTATTTACGGATAAAAAATTAATATTAATCCTGAATATAAGCTTATAAAGTATCTGACTCTCCCCTACAAACAAATAAAATAAACTGTGTTTTTAAGTTCCAATTTGAAAATTTGATTTACGGAAACTTCTGTGATCAATGATTTTTTTAAACTTCCGGATCACTGTTAGCGAAAATTCCGAAAATCCGGATTTTTTCCGGAGCACAATCAGCCCTGGTGATTTCCATTAATGTATAAATGTCACTTCTTTTAAATCTATATTTTTCAAAATTATCCTTTCATATTAATTAGTGAAAATTTTAAATTGATAACAAATTCTGAATTTATAATTTCAAACATAGTCCTAAATGGTGTATATAATTAAGAAAGTTCTGAACATATTGAAAGAAGATTTTTTACATTCAATAAATATTAAAAAGTTGTTGTCAAGAAATAGAATCGATGTCCCATTTTTTTATTTTTTTTTTTTTCCTTTCTAAGGTCTATAAAATGAGTTAGTTTTCAATCGGAAAAGATGTTTCGTAAATAACTGCCCTTTGTTGGCTTATTTAGCAACAATGTCCATTAACTTCTGTCATTGAGCTTGTCAATTTAGTTTTTGAAAGATGTTTAATATTAAAAAATAACAATTTTTTTTTTCATCAAATAGTTGCATCATTAAAAGAGACAAATAAATTTTTCATTGTTTTATTAAAAATATTTACAAAACTTTTAAGCTTTATACAACAGAGCATTATTAAAAAGAGAGAAAAAAAACAATTAATTATTTTTTGCATTAAAAAAAATAATTTACAATTAACAAACAGTCTCTTTGGCACTTGTAAAGATATGATCATTAAAATTATTTACAAGTATGATGTACCATGGTAGTTAATATATACACAACTGGAATGTATGTATGGAGTTGAAACTAAAATCGATCATTCTGTGCCAGTGAAACATTTGCATTTGTGCATTTAAAACAGTGAGATCAGATGGAACTCAAAAATATACATAAATTAAAAAACAATATAATAATTAACAGCTATCACAATCAGTTAATTTTTAACAATCTGTTTTATATGCACTTTTATGTACAATAATAAAACTGCAATCAATAAAATATTATAGAAAAATATTAAATAAAAAAAAACTTCAACTTTAAATTGCTCTTTGATTTTTCATCCTTAATTCAAATCTCCACAAAAGCGTATTTCAAATTTTAAGTTTTACAAACTGAATTATAAATTTTATAAACGAGTTGAAACAAAGAATCGGTTGCTTGAATTTCAAAATCTATTTCAAACTCTTAGTAAATGAAATGAAGCTTTTTGTGCGTTTGATTATGAACCTGGATGTGTTTTTATCACAGCTGAAAATAAAGTAATTTTAAACCATTTAAAATAACAATAACAGTTATAAATGTAATTAAAAAGTTCAGTCACTTGGTTTGAACCGTGATAAATAGAACTCACAGTCTGTGCAGTAAATTTTAGGAGATGTGACAGGTTTACTATGACACAAATTGCATGAGGATGGCGAATTAACATTTACAGAATCAGAATTTTCATAGTCATAGCTCCTGTTACTTTCCACTGAGTAATTATTACTATAACTGTTACTTAAAATCGGTATTTCACCTTTTCCAGATTCCACATGCTGTTGATAAACCCTTTCAAACAAAGGATTCGATGAGAAATCAATTTCGTCATATTCTGCGCAAGCAACTAGAACAACCTCATCAGAAAATGTCACTGTTTTCTTGGGCCCTTGTTTCTTTTTTGGAGGATTGCTTAAGCTCAGCTGTTCCAAGGGAGTGAAACCTCCATCGCTAGGTGAAGTCTTGATCATTCCAATCCTTTGCAAAGCTGTCGCGTAATCAGGAGGTTGAACTGGTCTTTGTGATGTGCTATTTTCAGCTAGTGGTAATCCAACTGTATGAAGTTCTGCAGTATGAGAAGTTGGTTTCAAAACGGATTTGATAATTTTGGAAGTACTATCAGAAATATCAGATGAACTTGGATAATTAATCTCATTAGGGTTGTTATAATTAAAATCGGATCTAACTTTTAAAGCAGATTTCAAAGTCACACAGTTAATTTCAGTTTTAATCAATGGTTCACAAGGTAAATTTTGTGCATCAGGAGTTGTATTCTGATTGTCCATACCTGACTCTCTTGAATCCCGAGAACTAGTTACATTAGTTTGAACAATTAGGCTTCTGTTTTCAACGGCTCCATTTTTCAGAAAAGATGGTGATTGTGGGACAACTGGTTTAAGAACTTTTTCAAATCTTGAAGCCAAACTTTTAACACTGTTGGCAGTGTTTGTAGCTTGCACTTGATGGATTTGATTAGATCTATTTGTAGCTTGCACTTGAGACATCTGATTGGATGTGCTCGGATGAGATAGTTGGTGAATTTGATGAGATGTGTTAGTCAGGGACATTTGATTAGGTGTATTGGTATAAGGTGACAGTGGAGATGTGTTTGTATGAGGCATTTGGAGGATATGATTGGATGTATTTGTAAGACTCGTTTGGTGGAACTTATTGGATGTGTTTGTAGCTGGCACTTGATGAATCTGACTGGATGTAGTTGTATGAGGCACTTGATGAGTTTGATCATATGAGTTTGATGTTTGCACTTGATGATTCGGGATGGAATTATTTATAGCTTGAATTTGCTGCACTTGATTGGGTGCTTCAACTTGAACACCTGCACTAAGATTTGAAGAACTTACTCCATCTACTTCAGAAATACTTTCTGGGAGAAGCTGAAAAATATTTGCATTTTTAAAAATAAATCAACACAATAGTTCTATCAAATAACTGAGTTATTGATACAAAAAAAAAACTTTCAAAAATAAGCTATTTTAAACAATTTGAGTTAAGGTTTTTGACATTTTTGACGCTAAATTAAAATGAGGTAGTTAAATAGATATTAAGAAGAGATTTAATGGCCATCTTGGAAATATTTTTAAAAAATTTCCAAGAAAATATTTTTAAAGGAAACAAAAAAAATATATTTTTATTTAGTATTAAAAAAAATTTTTCACTTTAAATGTGATTTCTGTCATTTGCAATAAATACATTAAATCTGTCTATATAAAAATAAGTGATAGGTCAAGAGAGAAAAAAATGTTTATTTCTTACTTCAAAACATTTCATTACATACTGCATCACCTTTTTATTCATACAAAATATTTATTTACCTATCTATTTTTTAATTATTTTTTTAGTTTCCTATTTTTATTTTCTGCGTTAAATTTGAGTAATCCTAATCATTTTATAGGGTTAAAAAGTGCAAATAAAATTTAAAGAAACTATGATTTCAAATTTCAGAAAGAGAAACTTCCAAATTCTCCAAAAAATCTATTTAAAACTTGTAAGAACAATACTAAGAAGACAAATAAGAGGTACTCTCTAGCTATTACTAGTAAACTAAAACTATTATACTAATAATATTTGTCAGAAATATTTATTAAAGATGAGTTTTTTAAGGAATTTTGGAAATAAAAGAGCTTTTTCATATGGTATCCTCAAATGCATAAAAGCATCAAAAATATAACATCACTCACCTTTTAAGAGTTAATCTCTACGTAAAGCAATAAAAAGAGAAATAAGAGATTATAACTAACGAATAAGAAATAATACATTATATATTTCATGCAAAAGTCATGAGACTTGACCTGAAGACTTTTAAACAAATCACAAATAAATATTATGAGGAATTAAAACTTATTAAATTTCTTGATGTGAATTTATGAATGCTAGTTAAAAAAGAAATTAAAGAAATTTCTGAAATAAAATGTGAAATTTCTTTATTAAAACAAATTTTCCATTAAGAATAGTCAATTTTAAATTATTTATTTTACAGTCATAACAAAGGTTGTAAAAATAATTTGTTTAAGAAATATTTTATTGAAATTAAGTTCATTGTTATATTTAAAATATTCATTTTATAATAAATATTCAAAATTTTCAATAACTATGGTTGAATCATTCTATTCACTTAAATAATATGAAATATACATGAATTTGCAAATCAAAAAGGTGAGTTAACAACTGATGGTACATATTTATGAAAAAATATTTCTAAAACTAAATTCTAGTTCGTCTAAAAAAAAAAACTTGTATGTTTAACAAAAAAAAACAACTGTATAATAATAATAACTAATGTTTTGAACAAGAATAGTTATTAAGATAAATCTACAATCATCGTTTCAGCTAGACTAAATACAAAGACAAAATATATAGTAAAGAATACTTAGTAGGACAGACTAAAAGAACATGTTTTCTTTACTTATTTCTACTTTTAAGTTTTGATAGGGATAATAATACTGTGAAACCTCCAGGAAAGACCACTTCTATGTAACGATCTCCTCTTTTTATGGCCACTTTTAGGAGGCACGGAATTTTTTCCATAGGTTTTGTATAGAAGATAACCCTTAGGAGAAACCATCAAAACCTCTCCCAACGACCGGGCAATCCTTAACACCAAATACGGAAAAGGTTATTTAAGGAAACAAAAATATCAAAATAAAACATATTAACGAAACAAATAAGTAGATTTAAAATATTTGTGTGAGGCTCTTTTAGACAAATTCTAAAAGAGATCTACAACCTCATGTTGGAGTCAGAGTATACTAAAGACGATGCTTTCAGTGATTTATTTTTAGATGTGAAAATTAAATTAGAAAAAAAGTTATTTAAGAAAAAATTAATCATCTCAAACAAACAAGCCTTAAAGCTAACTAATTTTTATGATATAAACTTAAAAACATAATTGTTTGTTTATTTAAAATAGTTCTAGCTTTCATAATTGGTAAATTTGTTTTTACACATAACTATATCAGTAGAAATCATCTTTATTGACACTAAAGGTTGTTCGTCGATCCAGTTTTCACGACACCAACACAAGTGGCATTTCAGCAAGAAAATTATACTGAGTAAAATTTTAAAAATCGTGTACCTTCGATAACATTTTGAATTCAATGAAGGTAACCCCTAAGAACTCTATTAACAATTATTTTACTTGTGGAATAGAGAGTGGCCATTCTTGAGAGATTTCACTGTATACTAAAAAAAATTTCTATAAAACAAGACATTTGATGAAATGACAGAAGTGAATAAATTCTAAAAAGTAATTACCTTCCAATTCTTTTGGTAATAATTAGTTGGCTCTTGCCTCTGGTATTCAACAGCTGAAATAGAGAAAAACATAATTAGAAATTTTGAAGCTAATTACAATTTATAAATTTTAACAAACATTTGTTTTAAAACTAACCTTTATTAGGTATTTGGGGCTTAATTTCTCTATCAAGAAGATTGTTTGGCTTTATTATAGATTTTATTGTATCTTGCTTGCTCAAAAATTGTTGTTGCTTGCTCTGCAGTTCTTTCAGCCATGACGTACCTTCTCCATGAATGGCTAATTTTGGAAGCATGGACAATCCTTCCCTTTCAATGCTACTGGGACAATTCTGCTGATTCGTATTAACTGATGATTCTTGTTTTTGTGACGATTTGTTCAAAACTTGTTTTCTTTTAGCTTGTAATTCAGCAAGGAACGAATTGGTAGGCTGAGGAAGATCTAAATCATTAACTTGTTCATCAGAATTTTGATAATTATTTACAGAAAATGAATCTTTTGGAACAATGTTTGGTTTGATGGGTGAAAGTGGAATTTGGGGGGCTAAAACTGGAATTGCAGATGGAATTAATCCTGTTTTAGGATAACTAGCATCAATTGGTTTATACAACGGTAAAGGTGGTAAATTTTGCTCATATTTCAATGTACTAGTCATAAATGGTATTTTAGAAGGTTTTGCAATTGTATTGTAACTAGTTTCAATTGGAGGCTCTTGAGGTTTTTTTCCTATTGAGGGAAGTGTGTGCATCAACTTTATTTTAGGACTTGGTAATGCTGGAGATTGGACATTAGGAATATTGACTTTCAATGGTAGGGCTCTATGTGATAAGTCCTTCTTTACAAGTGCATGATGGGGCTGATAAACATTCCGTTTGATTTGGGCTGTTTTAGTATCTTTAGGGCTGCATTTAGACTTCACACCAGATGAGTTAGTTGGAACTTCTATAAGCGCATCATCAAGGAAACAGTTTATTTGATCTGTAGAATTAGAATCCTCCCTAAGATCTGGTAAGCTCCGATTTTTGCGTTTCATAAAGTTACCCATTAACTTCCTTTTAATTTTGTGTTGCTTTTTATCGGGTGTTGTAATGGGTGAGAGCAGGTCTCTACTTCCAATGTCAGGTGCAGAATTTCGACTGTTTGCCTGAGGAACTTGAGAAGATTGTGGTTTGGGAGGTTTTTTCTTAACATCACCATCACCTTTTGGTGGGGTATCCTTCTTACGAGTTGGGGATTTAGCTGGGATTCCTTCAAAGCTTTTCCTATCATTGCTTGAGTGACTTTTTCGTTTGGGACTGCTCTCAGATCGACTCTTTGGCTGATCAACATTTTTCAACATTGTTTCATTCAAAGCCTCACTGAGACTTGTATTCTTGCGTTGTTTATTTAAGAAATCTTTATAAACTTGGTCATCTTTCGCTTTTGTTGATCCAGAAGCAGCACTTTTCTTCTTACTTCCTTTCTTAGGCAAAGTTCCATAAATTTCAATATTTTTTCCAAAATTATCACCATCATCAGAATTAGGAGAGTTCTCTTTATTTCCAGATTTAGAATGAGTGCTGTCTTTGCTACTTTGCCTACTGTGCTTTGAGTGTGTGCTATCTCTACTTGACTGTCGACTGTGATGTCCAATGTGATTTTTCTGTTTTCGCCTTTCATCCAACTCGTGGTCTTTTATCCTTCTGTATAAATTAGAAGATCTCATCACACAAGTGCTGTGCTTCTTTTTTGCACAAATTAAAGATTTAGAATTGTTGTATGGAGCTTCCATGGCAGCCCTTGCTCGAGCTGTAAAATAAACAACATTAGATTAAAAATTGAAATTAATATAAGTTTAATACAACAAAGTTATTTACTTGATAATTTTGCAAATAATTTTTATTTCAACTTACCAGCAGCTGAATCACTCAATAAGGCAGCCATTACTAAATCACCATCTTTTTCTTTTTCGTGAGACTTGGCAAGCAAAAGATCAGCTTCAGCACATAATTTATCACAGTCAGGTGGTCCTAAAAGTTTAAATTAGATCTTTAATAAAATCCATTAAAAAAAAAAAATTCATACAAATAATTATGTTTCAAACTTTAAGCATTTAAAATAAATAAAAAACGCAACTCAAAAAGTTTAAACGTTAGAGAGTATTAAAAATCTATTTGTGAAAGAAAATTGCTTTATTTATACGCTCATTATGCTTGTATAATTTATTTTAACGATATTTCCGACAACTATTTGAGTAACTTAGACTTCAAAATTGAGTTAATGCTTCTTAGAGATAAAATATGGGAAATGGAGAAATGAGATAGCAAAATGCCTTACAGGGCATTTATTGAATAATAATTGTAACATTTTAGATTCCGAAAAACAAAAAAACAAAAAATAAAATAAAAATAATAAGATAAAATAAAAATTTATTTGATAAAAATTGCTCATATATATGTAACAGTTGTTAATGAAAACAACTGTTACAACAATAAATGAAACCTTTTAAATAAAATTGCAAAAATAGTTAGAATAATAAATGTAACTTAATCAACTTACAAAATAGTTAATGCTGAACTATGAATGACTTTCAACTAAAGTGTTTAGTTAGAAAACAATAACAAGTTCTGTTTTACTTTATTAATGAGAATTTATGTACTTAACTTGAAACTAGCAACTTAATTTATATATAAGTCTCAAAAGTGAATTATATACGCCACAAAAAAGTCTATTTAATTTAGTAACAAAATTTAAAAATTCTGAAATGTTTTCAAGTTTCAACACAATCTAAAAAGGAATTACATTACACATTATAGCTGAGAAACTAAATTTTTGAACTAAAAATATAATAATACTGGTTTGCTATTGTTTCTTAAGGCCTTTAATTAATTTAAAATATAGTAAGAACCTTTATATAAATTTTCAATTTTATGAAAAATCCTAAAATGTGATACGTTATTGTAATCAATTGAACAAGAGCTGGATACATGTAAGGCTGCACTAAAGTCAAGATTAAAAAAAAAGATACAATGCTAAAAACTATGTCTGATTCTGATGCAAAAAAATATATTACAAAAAATAAAAGTTTCTTATTGTATTTCAAAATATATAGACTTTCTAAAATAACATTTATCTAAAAACGAGTAAACTTCACATTTAAGTGGTGACCCATATCCAAAATAAATAAATAAGAGAGGTAAAAACTTTTCTCGCGTGAGTTGTGGACATTTTTTGCGATAAATAGGAGCTGTTTTTTTAACAGAGCCACTCAGAACAAAATGAGATGAAGAAGTTTACAAAATAGGATGAAGGATTGATTTAATCAAACGGCATCAAGTTTCTTTTCGGCACTAAAAGGCCTCAATTACAAGTAAAGAAGAAAATACAAATTTATAAATTACCTGAATCATCTTTAGTTACAATACTCAATTTCTTGTTCAAATCATTTTCTTCTTCTTCTTCAGGAAACCAATCCTCAGGTATCTGAGTCAATCTTGGCTCAACCTTAACAGGAGAACCATTAACTGATGGATAGCTATCAGAGCTGGACACTGAGAAAGAATCATATCCATGATCAGAAGAATTGGTATCTTGAAGCTGTGGTTTCTTATTTAAACCCAAAAGCAACCTAAAACAAAAAACATTCTTGAACATTTTTACTAACAAACATTTTAATTTGTTAGTAGTGTTTGTGTTACTATTTTTACACTGAAACACTAAATAATAAAGCATTTGAACAATAAAATAACACCAGATAGCCTTTCAAAAACATGTTAGAAAATAGGTTTATCCTAACTTTTACAATTTTTTGTCACTGGATAAGCCAAGATCACTACATAAATACTTAAATGTGTAACACCTAAGTGCTACTTGATCAAATAAATTTAATTTCTTTGCATCGTTCATGGATCTACCATGAAAAAATATTTTCTTCTATATATTTATATTTTAAAAAATGAAGCAGAAACTAATGAAAGGTAAAGGTTAAACTACTATTTATTCATAATCATTAAGGTTAATTAATTATATGAAGGGTGGAAAAGTTAAAATAAATTTTTAATTTTTATAGTATTTCTATAAAACGTAAAACACGTGTGTTACTATACACATATTCAAAATACATGAAAGATAAGACTTGGATCAGTATGTTACACCTTTTATATGAACTATCATGTCAAAAGGGAAGGCTGCTCAGAGAGTGGATCATTTTATTTCTTTAACTTTTGAATTTGTGAAAATCAAAATTAGAATGCATTGAAATATCAGATAGCAATTTTTAAGAAAATCAGTTAATAAACTAATAATAAAACTTAATGTAGAATAAATTAGAACTAATGCTTACTAATAACCATAATATTGAACTTTTAATAAAAATTACTGAACATAAAAGTTAAACAACTGCAAAAGATTTCTAACATTTTTACTATACCTTTTCGAAGCAACCACAGTTAAGAAAGGATTTTCAACTGAGTTGCTACTTGAAGAACTGTTACGGTCACTGCCCCAAGATCCAGAATCTCTACGAATTAGCCCATTATCCAGCTGGTTGTTAAGATGATTAAGAACACTTTCAACGGCTTTCCTACTGATGTACATGTCATTCACTTCAGCATCTTCTTCAGTAAAAGCTGAATCACTGTCTTTTGCTGCCTCAAAATCTTTGACAGCGTTAGAAATATCAAGAGCATTATACATTTGCAAATCTCCATTGGGTATGACGCTTCTGGTACCATTACTACTTAGTAAATTAGCTGGCAAAGGCAATTTTGAAAAGTCAGCATGTTCATTTGACTGCTGTAAGGAGTTTAAATACTGCAAATTGCTGTAAACTGGTAAATTTGAATTATGATTCGTTTCATAAGCATAGTTCATGAAATTTGCACCAGATCCAGTGTTTTTTATTGTAAGTCCTTGATCTGCAATGTTATGCGCATTGGATGAATACTTGTCTGGCATGTAATTGTTCACATAGGGATCTTGACCTTTAGCACAAATTGTTAAACCATATTTAGGTTTTGAATAGGAACCCATTTGAGAATTTTGGAACTTGAGATATTGATTTATCACAGCTTGTCTTTGGTTCATCACAGAAGGTTTGTTATGAGGATCACATAGAATGCTATTTGGATGATTATGATCTAGAAAGAAGAAAAAAATTAGATAAGCTTAATTTAAAAAATCTTTTTTTTTTAAAATTTTAATTGCTGTATTGTGTTAAGCCATAAATTGTAATTTATTGCTCAATAAAAAATATCCAGTACCTGTGCTATAAATTATAATTTATGGCTCAATACAAAAATATCCAGTACCTGTGCTTGAGAAAAGGTTGAGTATTAAAGGTTACGAATTCAAATAAGTCCTTTGTCTAGCAAAAATAACATACAACTAATTTATTGGAATTCAATTATCCTTTTTTTAACAAATATTGTAGTACAAAAAAAAAAACTCTAAAATTTAGCTCTAACATTTTGAAATGTAAACATTTACTATAAAATTTCAAACCATGCATTCATTTATTCGCTGATATAATCTTTATTGATTAGTCTAATTGCTTAACAAAATGAATATCTTCGCTTGACAACCAAAAAGCTCATGATATTATCAATGCATAAACTGAATATATCAGAGAAAAAAATAACTGAACTGCTTGTTAAATTTCCATAATTACAATAATAAATTATTTGTAACACAAAATTCTATTTCTTGCTTAATTTGTATCTGTTATAAATATAACCACCCATTTTTTAGAAAATTTTTTCAACTTTTTAAACAATAAGTTGTGTTTAAGTTTTTCTTGTTTGATATGTAATGAAAGAAAATAGTTTTAGCAAAATTAATTAAATAAAACTATAGCATGTCGAGAGGAAACTAAAAAAAAACCGTACCTTGTTTCATTGATGAAAATGAGCTATCTGGATTGGCAAATAATAACAAAAGTGGTTGAAAACGCCCCTTTTGGCATTTTTCAACAACTTGTTCCCAGCTTGGCCCCACCTAAAAATAAGTATAATAAAATTAAAGTTGATAATAAATTTAAATTTTAGTCTACTTTATTTTCAAGGCATTTAACTTTTACATTAATTCAGAATTTTTAATAACTCAAAGTAATAGATGATTTTTACTAAAACCTTAAAAAAATAGCAAATAAAAATCTTATAGAACAGTTGTAATATTTTAACAAACTGATAGATAAAATTTATTAATTTTTTTTCTCCATAAAATCAATTCCAAAAAATAGATAAGGAAAACAACTTCAATCTTAATAATAATTACCTCTCTCACGGTAGCATCATCAAAATAAATCCAAACTCCTAGTTTTGTGTGGAAGAAAAAAGTTGAGTAGTGCTTTCCATAATAGGTGACCACTCCAACCAGTTGATGAGTTGTAGCATTGGCCCATTCAGAATCATAAACGTTATGAAACATCTGTTAAATATAAGAAATAACTATTAAACAAAATATATGATTCAAAGATCTGTATGAAGTTTACGATATTTTTCAATTTTTGCATTTGAGCATTGTGTATGCTTTAACTTGTAAAATAATAGAATACCAGTAAATATTTCATAAAAATGCTAGTGAAAAATAATGGACATGATGAATAATTTGCAAGCTTAGTTACAAAAGTATGTTAATATTGCATAAATCAAAATCATAAAAAAAAAAAAAAAAATTTACTTACGTCTTGTAAGCCTAGGTACATTCCAATACTGTGGAAAACATCAGTGATGTGCTGAAGTGTTGGCGATTCAGAGTCCCATACTAGACCAATGCTTACTAAAATAATAAAATTATACAATTCTTTAATTAATGATTGTAAAACGAAAAGTTCATTGTATGCTTTAAAAAAAGTACATGAGTTAAAACTTTTTTTTAATGATTAAAAATGTATCAAAGAAAAGTGTAAAGTCATGCAATACATGTAGTATTTATTTTTATACAAGATAACCCATTGTTAAAAAATGTACATTTATAATAGAAATATAACCAATAATATTTAAAAATATATCTATACATTTTCAACAAAATTTAAACTATGTATTATTATTATTCAGAATGCTGAGTGCCACAAAAATACCACCCTTAATAATATTAATTTTATTAGAATCCTTATCAAAATTGAAGATAAAGAAGTATACATATTTAAGTCGGAAATTAAAAATTAAGCAAATATATATATATATATATATATATATATTGCCAAAATCTGAATAAATTGCTATTGGGGAAGAAAGAGAGAATTAAAATCATCGAAACCAATTTGATTGCCTTACCAGATGAAATTTCAGGGTATAATAAACTTCTTTCACCCTCTCAGTTTCCCCAGAAATTCGATATCTTTATTATTTTTCACCAATTTGTGAAATTATGATAAACTTTCTCTAACAGAATTAAATATTAGTTTGCCTTACTGTGCAAATTTTTAATTCATTTTTGATGAAAATTTTCGATAATATAGATGTAGGGAGGTCATAACAGGAGATATGTTTCTAAAAATGAATATCTAGAGGTAAGAGAATTGCAAATTTTTCAAAATAAAATATTTGAGTTCATAATTTTACTAAGATGCATAAATATTTATAGCTCATTAAGCAAAAAATATATATAATTATGAATAAAAACTTACAAATTCATATCTAAGAAAATGAAATTGCAGATTATCTGATTATTTGTGCAACATAACTTACCAACTTCAGGATAATTCATGAGAGTTTTCTTTGACTGGATACTGCCACCACAACCACTCTAAAATTATATATTGTAATTTATAGATTTAATCATGTTTTAAGTCAATAAATAAAAATATCTTAAAGTTTGCCAATTGGTGAGATAAAAAAAAAATATGTATGTAATTTTTAAGGGAGGAAAAATAAAATAAAAAATGATAACTGATAACCAGGAATAAATGAAAAAAGATTCTTACACAGTTTATTAAAATGTTCTTATTTCTTCAGTTATACGAGTAATAGTAAAAGGTTTAAAGACAATACTACAGTTAAGTTTTAAAAAATAAAATAAAATATACTGTTTAGTTATTTTTGTACAATTTAATAAAATAAACATATCGTCACATTTTCTTAAAAGCTTAAAATGACTTATAAATAATGAAATATATAACGCTTTTTTCTTGTTTTATAGTGACATATATGTGAATAGAAAAACTATTTTAAAATATAAAGTGACAATTTTTCTAACCTTGTTTCTCACAATTACAAACTCGACAACTTTTTCAATTTCTTTTATATAATGGCATATATTTAAGTAATATAGTTTTACTCAACTAAGACTTTTTTTATTTTTTATGTTTATAGTTAACCAATTCAACCAATAAGAATACAAATTAAAGTTACTTCTTCCAACGAAGATACTAAACGTTTTTTAGCATTATTATTCTTTTTCGATAATAGCTGGGCATACTCCTTGTAACACAATCTATCTAGTTCCCAGAAAGAAAAATCTCTATAGATATTTGGCTTTTACACTAAGATTATTTTGCTGAACATATTCCATTCAAAAAGCTGTATCAGTTAAAGGCTTAAGTCTCATCTTATGTGGTCACCTTACAGGGTGGCATAGCTAAATCTTTCAACAAAAAATAAGTACCTTTTAAGTTTTTTTCAAGCACTCAATTTTTTAAGCACTGGATATATTATCAAAATGCAAAATAATTTTCACAAACTTTACATGATCATGATAAAATAATTTCTGAAAAAGAACACTTTTCTTGATTATATTAGCCATCATAAAAAGATTGAGAGATTTTTTGGTTTGATTTCAGAAGGGTGGAAAATGAAGTCTGAAATTGGGAATGTTTTGCAAAATGTAGCAGAGTTGCACATGAGAATGCTAGAATCTCACCGAACTCAACTCAGTAACACATTAATGCACACACATGCGGACTAGCAAGTATTTCATCAAACATGTAAAATGATCGGAGCTTTCATCCGCTGTAGGCCGATATAGATTGTGGTTGAATGAATTGTGAAAAACACGCTTTTGCATAATACTTGGCGAAAATCGACATGGTAATGAAAAAAAAAACACATTTTCAAAGAGGGAAAATTAAGCACTTTTTAAAACACATAATGAAAAAAGTACCTTTAAGGGCTTTTTAAATCGAAAATAAGCACCTTTAAGCATTTTTAAAAACGCAACGCACCATGTCTTATTTTATTCATAAAGATTTTAAGTAAAACAGAAACTATATAAATAATATACAACAAAATTGGATAAAAATTAAAGAATGAATTACAAAAGCTAATATCAGGTCTAGCAACAACAAAAAAAAGTTTCAAGTTGTCTTCCACAGCTATATTAAATTTAGTTAGTGCTACCCTTAAATAACCCTTAACTATGCTACCCTTAAATAATTTCTAATAAATTAAATCAATAATTTATTAGAAATTATTTAAGTTTAGTTGGTAAAATAATTATATAAGAGTTTAAGTGGTCCAAGCAAACAAATTAATAAAAACTTACTGGGCATTCTCTTATTTCTCCCATTTCTCCGGCTAATCTTAGTAACTTTCCAAATGAAGTCAGTTGTCTGTTACTTGATTCATTCAACATTTCTGTGGATTTAGCACTATAAAAAAGTCTCAACATGAGTTTCGAATTGAAAACAACATAAAAACATTTTACATTTAAATGCATTAACATGCATTTTACCAAAATCATTAAAAAATAGATAATATGATTATAGTACAGGTATACTTATTGACTTTCCAGATTTTAAGTAATAATAAAATAGTAAGAATTTAGATTTTCTTTTAACATTTTGAACTTTTATGATAAATAGAAATGCATCTGAAACGTAAATATGCAAAAACTATTTGCGCATTAAATGCCAAAACATTTAGTATTCTCACTCTCATCTATTTATATTGAAAACATTTCTTTTATAACGTAAAATTTATTATGCATATTTTTTTTTATGCATTTTATTTTAATATTTCATATTTTTATTTCTTTTGATTTTGTGATAACTGCTATTCATGTTTCTCTTTTTTTTTATGTTTCAATTTATTGACTCATTTTAAGGTTTAAATTACTTGATTTGAAGCAGATTAGAACCTTTGATCGGAATTAAATAAATTTTTGTATTTAAATCTCATTAAGAATAGTTTATTCTTTACATTTGTTGAATTTTACTTATAAATAAACTTTCTTGTTCGTTTCAAGTTTTTAATTAAAGAAATTAATTGAACGAAACGATTTACAAAACCATAATTGTAAAAAAAATAATTTATAGAATCAAAATTATAAGTTTATTCACAAGTACAGTATGCAATGTGTGTGTTAGATATTTGTAAGTAAAATAAAAACAATTTTAATGAGATTTGATTAAAAATGCTATTTAAAATCTGACGTAGAAAAAAAATAGTTGGTGATTCAGAACACTTAAATTAAAAAATAGTAGAAAAAAAATAGTTGGTGATTCAGAACCCTTAAATTAATACGTACCACAAGGCTGATGTTGTAACATAATGTACCATTTGGGTAAAAGGAAGAGGTTCTGATGCAGAAGAACAGTTTTGGCACATACGCTGAAAGGAATTTAATTATAAGATTCAATATAGATTAGAAAATTTTAAAAACAAATATATATGAGGAGTCCTCAAATGTTTTTTTCATAAAATAGGACAAATGTATACAGTAAAAAATTCCGGATCAAATTACAGTAAAATATAATAGCACCCTGGGTGCACCATCTATAAAATACATTTTTACCATAAAATTTTATACCATAATTATTAAAGTAATATTTATTTAATCACTGTGATTTTATAGCAAATATATTACTGTAAGAATGATGAAAGTTATTAAAATTTTACATTAATATTTATTAAATTACAGTGATTTTATAAATGTTACTGAAAAAATTATCGCATATTCGATTTTTTATTCCATAAAATTTTATGGTAAAAATGGATTTTTACTGGCACTTTTAACCCTAATTTGATCTGGAATTTTTTACAGTGTTCTTTCAACATATTTATAGCTTCTTTCATTCTTATATTTATTTTTAACATAGGATTGTAATTATTTAAAGATACAGTGGGGAAAACCCTGTATTTCTGATATTTCAGCGTAAATTTAATTGCAAATTTGATTGTAATACCTGCTCAACCAATGTCATAGCGAACTTTTGATGAGGAATGCAATTGGAATGACCACACATATCATCGCCTTCTTGGTTTGCTATGTGAACATGAATTCGAAGAAGTATGTTTTCCTGAAAAAACATTAAAAACCATTGATTAAGGCATATTACCACGACAGCTATGCACAAATTATTAGTCATCAGAAATTCTTCATTTAAAGAAAATTTCAATTTTAAGATTTTGTCTACAATTCAAGTATTATAACTCACTATCAGATATGAACAAAATGCATTAACTTACAAAACATTCTGCAGCATCATCCATAAATCCCAGTTGAAATCGTCGCTGATCGCAAAATGTTTTAGCCAATGCATGGCGCAAGGCATCAGGGGGCAGAGCAGATTCTTGGCTATACTGAAATTGTGTGAATAGCTCCTGAAAATATTACGCGACAAAATTAATTTACGAAGATGTCGTAGAAATAAGAACAGGCATTTTTAACTAAAATACTAAAGTAATGCGATACTACACATTCGGGAAAATCAGCTCAACGTCGAATCATACTTTGAACCGTAACACGCAATCGAATTCGTAACAACCATTAAATTGAATCTAATTTCCATTCAAAGTGAGTTACAAAATATGTGACACAGTTTAAGATAATTTGCACCATAATATCGTTCGAATATTCAGCAACCTGAATATGGTGCCTTAGTTGAACCATATTAACGATACAGTGGTTTAACTAGAACGGAAGCATGGTTCACCTTATTGAGGTTTCAGCAAATATGCATCGTATTTGTGATTGAAAGTACGCTATTATGATTCAACGCTAGTCCGATTTTTCTGGCAATGTATATTATGCTTCAACATAATTCAAAATTCCCAACAGGCATTAAAATAAAATAGTATTCTTAAAAAAATAACCTATACGTTAATATATTCTTTAATTTATCAATGAATGTAAATTATTAAGAGTTTAAAAAAATTTGGCGATTTTTTTAGAATTGAAGGTTTAAAAAATTACTTCTTTATTATGAGTACTATTACAAGATGAATGCAGCAGTTTTTAAACAAATCTTTCTTACCATTATAAATAAGACCTCTAAACAACAGAAATCCTTGAATTTCCCGTACGGGGAAATAAACACATAATCATTGTTTAAATTGAAAGGACAATTAGCGCACATGTCCCCATGTTTTTGTTTCATTACACTCGCTTGACTTACAAAGTCAATATTTGTTTCTTTTCATCTCTTTATCTTCATTGTTACAGAATAATTAGGCAAAAAATAAACTATAGATCTATTATTCAAACTGGAAAATATATATAAAAAATGTTTTTATGTCACATCTGATGATATAAGAACCTTGAACTTTTTTGACCTTCTACTTTTTCTGGGATATGAATCAAATAAAAGACATCTCTGATTTTATATAGCATGTTAATTGCACTTTAAAGTAATTATTCAATATATTATATAGCAGAACACGAAAAAAAAATCAATCATTTATGTTCTTATCGTAGTATCAAAAATCGAAATGCAAATCCGGGAAATTTTTTTTTTCCAATAAATTTTATAGTCTATCTTCTTCAGAATACCACCATCTTTAAAAATTATTTAATAACTCTTATTTACTCATTTCCTTTTTCTTTTATTCGCGATCGCAACACTCGATACGCCATCTAGCGGGAGACTGTAAATATCGTGCATTAGCATTTTTCTTTTTTAAATTTAATCAGCCATAATAAAGATGGAACGTTACAATGCTACATGCTACATTAAAGACGTCTCCAGTGTAACTGAATGACTGTTCATATGGAAATCGCAGGGATTCGGCACATACAACAACGCCCCCTATAGTTCGTTGCGATCGCGAATTCTGTTGTTATTAATCGTTTTAGAAAGATTATTTGCTTCGAAAAAAAATTTCAATCCAACTTAAATAAAATTAATATTTATTTTGAATAGAGTCGATATTATTTAGTTTGTTTCAAAATCTTAAAATTTTAATTTATATTTCGAACGAAAACTGAATCTTACCTTTAAAGCACAGAATATACACGATTCTGCCATACATGCATGACTAGATACTTCTCGAAAATTTCTTCGAAAGGAATCCAAATGCCAAAGTACCTGTGAATTAAAACTCATTTAATTTCTGAAGTTCGGCATATTATTTTATGTAGAAATGAATTTGCATGCATTTAAACTGCTTTTGATCTGACAAAAATAAATTCGATTTACACCATTAAACCATAATAGAGACATGACTCATAATTTTGTATTATTGTATCATTCTAATAAAATATTTACTAATTGAATACCTAGTTTATGAAGTATATATCAGTATTATTTATAAGATTTTAAAAATCCCACCTTATTTTGTGCAAAAGTTTCAAAATGATATGGTTTATTTATTTTTTAATTCAATGCTTTATATTTGCAGTCATCAAGTAGTGTAAAAGTTTTACTGTTATAAAAAATAAAAACTAGTTCCAAAAATTTTTAAAAGCAGAAACATTAAATAACTGGATTTATAAGTAAGAATAAGAGAAAATGAAATGTTTCTAAATATTAAGCACATTTCATTGACTTTAAATTCTACAGACATAAATGCTGCCAAAAGAAGTTTCCAAAAGAGTAAATATTAAAAAATTAAAAAAAAAAATAGTTAAAAAAGCATAGTTATCGTCTGAAAAAGTCATCATATCAAACAATTTTTAAATGCATAATCATTCATTTAGAACAACTGAAACATAGGTTTAACAAAACACTTCGACAACAAACTTAAGATCTATAATAATTTCATGTAAATACATCAAAAATTATCTAACACTAAATATTTATTAAACATGGCAAGAAAAAAATATAAAGAAATAAAAATTTTGTTAAAATTCAGACTCAGCAAAAATTATATCTTCCATTTTGCTCTTGACCTCATTTGATGCCTGGAGCTGGTAAAGATAAAACTCTGATCATTTCTAATCCATCTGAATAAATAGTAGCTAAGAAGCAATACCTGTTCTCAGATTTAATTAAGGTACAGGTTGGTGGATTATTTTGAAAGACTTCACTGTTAATATACTACTGTAAAACCGTTGGAAACACCACTTGCTGTGTTTACTATTCATGAAAACATAAAATTTGCATACGTTTTTTTTTTTTTCTTTTTAAGTTTTATTTAAACATACAGAATCTTTATTTAAACATACAGAATCTTAAATTGTGGTTAGTATAATTTGGATGTGGAATAAATATATCTTAAATTAGAAACCTAGCTTATGCTTAAATCGTCGACTTAAAGGTAGAACACACAAGTCATTGATTATAGTTTCGAAATATTTGGAAATAAATAAATAACTAAAAATAAAGTTATGGTGACATAAAAACAAATTTAGTTAGTTTTTAAAAAAAAATTACTTAATAAACACTGTGTTATGATTTAAAGTCTTTAAAAAATATCAGTAGTCATTAATCATTATAACATTTAACAAATTGTTATAATGATTAAAAATAATATAATAACGATTAAAAATACGGTAACATTTTTAATCAGAACACAAGAGAACTCAAAACTAAAAAAATTGTGATTTGTTTTTTTTGACTTGTAAATCACCGAAACATTCTCCAATACAAGCACAATGTGCATAATTTAAAATACGTTAAGTGTTCTCGTAGCAGCCTATTGTAGGCAGAGGGAGCGTTAAGTGTTTTAAGCTCCACAATTTCGTGATCATCGACGTGAAAGCCGTAATGTGGTCGACATTGCGCTTCCGCCGCTTTTACTCTCTAGACTAACTGATACCCATCGATCTGCTTCAAGCCGCCATTGAACATCGTACCTCAGTTATCCACAATGACACTGCGAAGCCATCGTGGCTCAACATTACGTTTTATTATTATTTAAAAGTAACCAATCTATATTGCAAAGGAAAAGTTTAAAAAAAATTATAGTTTTAGAATCCTTTTCAAAGATAAAGTTTTAAAAAAAAGTGTGCACAATAGGGATTACAAGTTTATATTTAAGCTAAGAATTCAACTACATCGCTATAGAAGTTAAACGAATACATAGAAGTGCGACTAAAAACACCAAAACCTGTTTGATTACAGCAAGAAATAGAGAAGTCGAAAGGCGATTGTTAAAATTATCTATACATGCACTAAAACAAATAACTAATGCTATTGAACTGAACATAAGATATGAGGATAAGATATTATATAAATAAATAGTCATAACCTATTACTAATTCTTTAAATTAAAACCTGAAACTGTAAAAGCAGTTAAGACAACAATAGATAGATAAGATAGAAAATTGGGTTTGTGTCGAAATCCTTTTACTGCTTTGCCGTAGTCTTAAAATAAATTTACCACAACATCAAATGGTAAATAATATAATTTATCATTTCTAAGTTTTAATCAAATTCAGCAAATGTCCCATTCAATTATTCTCAATCTTTATAGGTGTTTTTATTTTTATAAACTTCAAACTTCGAAGATCTCTACTTGCTTAATGAACAGCACATAACATAAGGGAATTTATCTAAATTAGTAGTCATTAGTTTAATTACCCATATGCAAATCCTGCAGCTCTAATCCATAAACAATGCTCATGGCAGTTAAGAGTTTATATAAAAACAAGATATAAAAATTGGATGTATGTCAATATCTTTTAATTTCAACAATCAAATAGATCGAGTCTATATTTCTTTAACGGAATTTTTTATTACTAGTTCCTTATCGTTCATATTGGACAAAGGAAACATAAAAAGTGCTGCTTATAGAAACATAATACAATGCAATGCACTAAATATCATATTTGTTTTTCACCTACATCTTATTAAGAAGGTGGCTTGGCTTGAATAAACACATTCAAAGAAAAACTATATTTAGAGAATCTAATAGTTATCGGGTGTTTGAATAGCAAACAGAACGAGTAAAACATGTAGTTTGTTGAAACGGATAGTGAATGATGTTGAACAAGGAATACAAATTATACTGATTGCGAAATTTGTTGTTTCGAATTTCTACTTCCCGTTTCACCAGACGCGGAAGCCAGCAAACGATTCTAAAAAGCGTTAACTTACAACTTCTAGCGATTAATTTAATTTGAAACTGATAAGTTTTATTATTGCAATGATAGGTAAATGAAAATAACAAGGGAATCAGACTTCATACCTTTTTATGAAAAAGCTGAGTTAGTAATTTATTTTATTTTACTAATACTGGGTCTAAACATAGGTTAAATAATCGAATATCATTTCTTTTATAAATGATATACACAACGATATTTAAAATAAACTTAACAATTTTTTTTTTTTTACATATAAATGCTACATTCCAGTGAAACAATTTATTGAAAGAAAAAAAAAGAAGTATAACTTGGCATTTACAGTTAATATGATTATGATAAATATGATTAAGTAGTCGAGTTTTGATATAACAGTATCAACTATTTTCATTTTTATTATTTATCATAAAATAAGTTAATTAGACGCTTTTTTTTGCTATTTATTTCTGTTTTTAAATTATTGTAGGAAAATAAAAAGGTGGTAAAAGTAGTAAAATTTAAGACTAAGTACAGATGGACCTTAAACATTAGCGTCAATCAGGTCCGTCGTCAAACTAACAGATCCTGATACAGGCATAAAACATCCATTTAAAAGACAAAATTCAAAGGAGAATTTTATCCAGTTGACTGTGTCAAACTATATCAAAAAAAAAATTCTGTCGAACTAAAAATTGTTCCATAAAAAAAATTAAATAAAAAAGATACGAAAATTAGAATTATACAAAAATTGTAATTATTAGAATTTTCGAATTTCTTAACGAAAATTGCAGCAATAAGATGAGAACTTGTTGACTTATCTGAGACCATTTCGTAACATTATGGTGGAAAGTTTCACACTTCTACAATAACTATTAAAACTTCCTATTTCGAATTTAATTACGTATATAGAACTTACTGTAACGAAACGAAAAGATATTACATAAACATTAGCAAACACTGCTTTATGAGTTTGTTGACATGTTTCTGCTCTGGGATTTAAGATTCATAATCTCATTTTCATTCGAAATTAATTTTCTTTTTTACTCTTGAACAATGCTAGTAGTTATGAGGGAAATATTTACTTTTAAAACAATGAAAGATTTGTTAAGCAATTATATATTAAACTCCCTGAAGATGTAACAATAACGAGGTAAAAAGTGGAACTTTTTTTTAAGGACATAATGAGATCTTTTCCCATTGAAAGTGGGCAAGAAGAACGCTAATTTGCTACAAATGAAATCATTTTGTCATTTAGAAAGTCATAAAGCGAATCAAGCTGTGATTCTCACACAAGACACCCATATTCTGTCATGCATGGGTGGCTGTTCACTTCAGGCCATTTTTTTGCTCAAAAAAGAAAATGAAGAGAATGAGTCATTGATTTGTGGCTTCACAGGGATTGTCTGCCACCTGTTAGAACAAATTGATTGTCCAGCCCTACTATTTCGGACTAATGATTTGATGACGGTATTTTGAAAAGCATTATTTATTAAACATTTGTGGTTGATTTAAAAATAATAAAAAAATATTAAAAAAAACTTTATAGTGAAAAGAAAATATTTTTTATAGTTTCTAATTTATTTCAAGGTGTAACCTTTAAACTGGGACAATGTTGATAGGTTAAAATATGATTTTAACTCAATCATTCTAGGGTTATAATAAATCTAGGGTTAAAAAATATGATTATTATTATTATTATTTTTATTTTATTTTTTTGCTTTGTAGTAAGTTTAACAAACAATAATTGAGACAATTGTTCCCTCTATTTTTAAATTCTCACCCTTAGAATTAAGATCCCACAATGTTTTAAAATTATGAATTTAAACACATTTTGTTAAATTAACTTAAGCAATAAACGCATTTTCTGTTTAATGTGTTTGGTTTTTTGTACTCGGCAATTTAACTTTTTTATATTACTTTTTACTATTAAAAAAAATTTTTTCCAAGCAACAGCATTAACAAAAAATAAATCTAATTTTGCCTCCAATGCGTAAAATAAATTTATAACTCAAACTCCAGTGAAAGACAATTTCGTCAATGACCTAATTCATCAAAGCCTCCTATGCCTGTACTTCAGAAAGATATCAAAGTGACGTAACATTCAACAAAACGGAAATAGTGTTCCCCGTAAACACCCACTGAACACGAAAAAGGACAAAGAATAGCGCTGTTAACCCCATACAGCTAATGTACCCATGGAGCATACATTTCCTATGCTCTGTTGCTTGGCGTTCATTGTTCTTTTCCGTCGTGATTTTTCAGGAGACTCGATTTCGTTATTCAAGAACTGATCTATGGAGCGACCCGATTACCTACTATTTAACGTCGCCAAGATAGCATGTTTCCTGTGTTTTGGGACTGGATTGGGTTGAATTTAATTGGTAAAGCTGGGTGTTATGCCCCCTTGGTTTAGATAATTGAGTAGTAAAATGTTGTGGTTCTACATTTCACTTTTTTTTTCTATTAAATGCTGGGCTATTCGAATTTTTTTTGGTTTAAAAATAATTACTTTTGTACAAAATGTTGCCTATTATTTTCCCCAAAAGAATACAATTTCCTTCCATTTTCATTTGTATTAAGAGTTTTTTTTTTTTTTTTCTTTCTTTAATTTTTTTTCCCCTTTATTTGAACACAGAAAAAATTTAATTTCTGTTTAAAAGGATGTTTACATGAATAAACAGTAAAAAATAAAAATTTAAATTTAAAAAAAAATATTATTTGTTATTGTAAATTTACAACACACATTATTTGAAAATAAATATTATTTTTAAATTTTCATTCGCAATGATGTTAAGCTGATAAGAAGATTAAAAATCAAATATATTTGTTCTAAACTAAAAACAAATAATGACATTTTTGACTAAACATAAATAATGAAATTACCTTTGTACTAATTGTTGTCTATTATTTTCCCAAAAGTATACAATTCTCTTCTTTTTTCATTTTTATTCAGTTTTTTTTTTCCCTTCTTTTTAACACAGAAAAAAATTTGAATTTCTGCTCAAAAGAATGTTTACTTGATTGAATAGGGAAAAAAAATTGAATATGCTATTCGTTGTTGTAAACTGGCAACACATTGAGCTAACACTGGCAACACAAGAGATATAAAGCTAATGTGATCACATCGTTACTATTACCTGATTAAAAACTTAATTCGCTCCAAAAATATATAAATAGCAATTAACAATCGACATGTTTTAAGTTCTTGAAAAATAGAGCTTGATTTTTTATCAGGTAATATCTTACTGTTTCAGTTTCTTGGAATAATTTATTTAATTATTTTATAACTAGTTTCTCTGCACTTATTAGTTTAAACAATCATAACGTATAATATTTTAACGAAAAAGGTGACGCTATTTTTGAAAATAAAAAGATCCGTTATAAAAGTCTTTTAAGGGATAGTGTTAGAATGAATAATTAGGATGATGTCTTTAACAGTATAATTTGATGAAACATCAAAATGCAAACTATTATTAAAATCGTAAAAAAATAACAATAATAAACGACTTTTTAGCTTCAAATGAACTTTATCTATTTTTACAAATAATGGCTCATATAACAAGCCTTGTGTTAAACACAATGTTTAGAATCTTGTCAAAAAAAGAAAAGCAATGTTTTTTATTTTCTTGAACGACAAACATTTCTTTGCAATGTCAATTTTAAATATTTGGAAAAAATGTTCTAGTTCTGTAAAATTTATTTAAGTTCATTATGAAGCACTAAAAATGTTTACTTTTTATCACAACGTCTGGTACATTATGCCTTACACAAATATAAGATTCGCGACCACCTGAATTGTAGACAAAATCTGAAAAATACAAACGAGATATATTTTTGCTGTCCAATGGCGAGACGCCGTGGGGACTGGACGGGGTCACATGCGGCCATCATGGGCCTCAAGAAAAGTTCTTTTCTTCTGCGTAACTTTTTAGTGTTTTTTAATGGCAGGTAAGAAACCGGTTTTCACCTTTTTTGGCGGGGTTCTCTTATAAGCTATCGTTCTCTGTCATCACAGTGCCTCTGTTACCACGAGGTTTAGAACTGAGATTGTAAAATAAAATAAACATGGCGCCATTTCTATGGAAGAACGTTTTAAGATTTAGAAACGTTTACATAATTTTATGGAGAAAATTTCTTCAAAAAGCACTTTTTGAACTTTGATAACTCTCGATTTCTTTTACTTTTCCATTTTGTCAAAAATAAATAGTAAAAACTATTCGTTATTTAAAATATTTAAACGTGATTTATGAACATTTTGTGAAAATATGCAGTACCGACAATGACAATATACCAAATATGCTTCTTTATCGATTTTAAAATGTTGATAAATAGTCTGTGAATATCAAAAATATTCTTTTATTTAAAACAAGATTAACTAAGGATTTTTTTTCCTTCTAAACTCTAAAACTTCTTTTAAAAAATAAAATTTTAAAAAAAGAAGAAAAAAATTCCCAACAAGCTTTTAAATTTTTATTTTTTATTAATATTCTCGCCGCTGATGCAACTAATTTTTTTTTTTACTTTTTTTATTTATAAAGAGCTAGACATGATTAAAAATACATTCATTAATTCTAAAAAAATAAGTGATTAAATTACATATTTTACACCATAGTTGCAGTTAGATGCTTTAAACAATGGCGGGAACCTTAACTCTTTGATGCAAATGGGACACCAGTGTCCCTTTAAAATATTTTTTTTTTTCTGGCGCTCTAGTTACAACTAAAAATTTATTTGGGTATTTTAAATACAAAAAACAGTTTACGAATTACTAAAAATAAAATCTGTAACATTTTCGCAATTATATTTGCATTGAAATCCAAAAAACTAACTTGAAAGTTTTTTTTTCCTTCATATTCAAAAATTTACCAATAATTTATTTTGTAAATTAAAGAAATTTCAATGATGAATAACTTTTGGTCTTAGATCTAAATAAATACAAATAAGTGCAAATTTGAAAAAAATATTGTTTGGAAGTGAGCCGTGTCTGGAAGATTTTATCCTTATCGAAGAAAAAGACACTGGTGTTTCATGCTGTATTTCACCAACGATAAATTATGAAAATGCTAAAGATAATTATTTTTCACCTTATTTTGGCCTAAATTGATGCAAATTAATAAAAAAAAGTATAGAAAATATGTTTAATAAAAATTCTGCATCAAAGGGTTAAACTATGAAGCTCATAGAAGCTTTTTCACCAAAGAAAATTTTTAAAAAGCCACATTTTAAGTGCCTTACACTTGAAGCTAATTTAGAATTTTAAACTATGCAAATCCTCTGGCAGTAAAGAATTATCTGAGCTTTAGAAAGGACGAATAGCTTAAATAATTAAAAAGTTAAAAGTCTGGCTGTAAAAGTGTAAATGAATCTCAGTTTTTGCACATTTTTATGAGTTCAGATAATACAGCTCTGGAATCACTTTTTAAGATATAAATAAATAAAAAAATAAAAACTTTTTTTCCATGGAATTATGGCTTTTTTTAATTAACATTTTGGGAATTAGCATATTAAACAATGGCTAAATTTACTCAAAGTTCAACGCAACACCCATGATCAGCTGTTACAAACCCACAATAGTTATAAAAATAGTATATTATTTGCTAAAAGGCGTTAATCCAAGCGACTACACAATTCTTAAAAAAAAATGAAGATTAAATTTATGATAGACGTGAATAATGAAACAATCAAATGAACGAAAATATAGAATACTTCTAGAGAAATAATTTATTTTCTAAAGTAATTTCTTCCAAAGAAAATAATTATTTCAATAAGTTAATTTGTCTATCGAACTGTGCCGTTACAACCAAATTGAGACTTATTGTTTTTGTTTCATTCATCTCACAGATAAAAGCACTTTCAATATTTATTTTTAATTTAGTAAAGCTTATAAAAATATTTATTTTTTTTAAAACTTGTTTTAAAAAATTTATAATAAATAAAAATTCGCACTTTCCAAACGAAGTTTCATTTTAAACATATTAACAACTATGAGTACTTTTCAATTAAAAATATAAAAAAAGATGTGTTTTATTCTCTCGATTTTCTCACCGTAACTTGGCGGTAGCAGGTGTTGCAAAAGAAAACAAAGGGTTAAAATAACTAGAAAAGAAATCTATGACTTTTCCCAACCTTGGCGTTGTGTGATACGAATCGTAACAATCAAAATAAAGTTATCAAAATAATATAAAAAACAAAGAAAAAAAACTTGCATTGCTGGATCATCAACTCTAACTGGCGAGAAGCTCATTTTCCGCGGGAAATTTTTTTTAACCTAGCACATGCGTATAAAAGAAAAAGATATGAATTTCAGCGCCAAACTTTAAAAAGAGAGTAAAAAAAAATTGTTGTAGCAAATATTGATCGAAAGGTAAGGGAAAGTCAACTATTTTTTATTAAATTTACACTTATTTGCAGTTATTTAGAAAATAAGAGAAACAGTTATTCACCGTTGAAATCTTTTTTTTTAATTTACAAAATCAATTATTGATAATTTTTTAATATGAATGAAAGAAATTTTAACTGCTTTTTTAGGTTTTTACATTTTACTACAAATATAACTCCGATAATCTTTTTTTAGTAGCTATTTTTCCGATAATTTTTTTAGTAACTATTAAGACTGGTTTTTAAAATTGAAAAAATACCAATAAATTTTTGCTTTTAATTAAAGCGTCAGAAAAATATATATATATATATAAACGAGACACCAGTATCCCATCTGCCCCAAAGGGTTAAAAGATGATATGAGTAGAATTGAAAATAATTTTTCTTCGTTAGTGTCTGACGTTAATTACAATTAGTTTACTTTTTTTCTTCTGAAAAACATGCATGAAATACTGTTTAGATGGCATTGGAAGCAGGTCTTATATACATTCGAAAATCCATAGTGAATATACCAATAATGAAACATTAAGAAAATTACACTGTATCAAATCTGTAGAAGAGAAAATCTAGTTAAGACAGCTTAAAGAGAGGGGGGGGGCACACACTCTTAAGTAAGGCAGAACCTCCATATTCACCCTACTCAAAACGAAAAAATAAGAAAAGGAAGCTGTTTTTTGAAAACTCTGTCGTCATACAAAATATAGCTTTTTAGCAATATGCTAAATTTAAAATATGGTAAGTTTGTAAATGTAATTTATTTCAATCAAGTTACATTTTGTCAATTTTTAACCAGCGCGTTCAATGCGAACTATAAAACTGACGTAAGTTGTCAACAGGAAAAAAATCTACAGTTGTGAAGAAAATAAAAGTGTCGTCTAATTATTTTAAGTTTCAAATGTTACTGTATTTCTACATCGATTGGACTTGAAAAAAATTTTTAAAAAAAACATGCAAAAATTCAAAATTTATTGAGTCTAATAATTTTTTTATCTAAATGGAAAAATATCGTCAAACTGGTGAATAAAAAATTTTCATTTTGCAGATATTGAAGACGTTTGTCCGTTTTAAAATCCAGACGATTCTGTCTGTTTTCTATGATATGTTAAAAATGAAAGATTTGCAACGAGTTTAATTCACTACGAGCTTCGTTTATTTTTCTTCGTAAAAGAGCACCATTTCGCAGGAGGAAAAAAAAACTGTTCGACTTGCCGTGTCGTGGAGTTACAACAGTTGCGTGTATATGTAAAATATAATAAATCCTTACAGATTTAGAAGACCGGTTGATGCTGAGGCCCTCAAGGCATAAGCTAGGATCGGATGGGAATTTTAGATCTCTCCTATATGATGAGCAGAAGTTTATGCATGATCGAGTTAGAAGCAAAGGATGATGGCCGCCCGTTAGAAGGCAATGAAAAAAATAACGATTTACCAACCACCACCTTGCAATCTTACTCGTTATGCCTAATTGCAATCGGGGGAAAAAACACACGGTTTTAATTTTTTTTTTTTTTTTTTTTTTCTTTCATCAACGCGATGTTTGAGGCTTTAGATCTTGTCAGGACTCCGAAGAGAAATTAAAAATCGCTGCGAGAAAGAGAATTATACACCTGTTGGAAGACAGTTGATGAGGATTGTGACTGGCCTATTGTTATACCGTCACACCATGTAACAAGCTTATCCAAAATTACCTGGGAATGAAATTAATTGCAAAGGGAATCGGCAAGGAGCCAATCACGGCAATAATGGTTCTTCTTGTAAACAATGATGGTAGCTGAAATAAAGTTTACAGGTGAAAAAAATATTACAATAGAACGTTAGATCAAATAGGACGGAACGCTCAACGGATGAAACTTACTTTTACAATGTTCGATGATAATTTATAATAGGAATCAAAATATATTTTGCAATACTTAATTAAAGTACCAACGAATTTCTAATTGTGAGAAAACTGAAGGAAAAAAAAATAGGTATTTAAACTGTAAAGTCGGGGTAAAAATGAGCTGGGAATAAAATTAATTGCAAAGGGAATCAGCAGAGAGCCAATCATGGCAATGATGGTTCTTGTAAATAAGCTTGTAACTGAAATAGATTTTACATGAAGAAAAAAAATATTACAATACAGCGTTAGATCAAATAGGACACAACGCTCTACGGATGAAACTTACTTTTACAATATTCGATGATAACTTGTAAGTTCAAATATATTTTTTAATACTCAATTAAAGTTCCGACGGATTTATAATTATGAGAAAACTGAAGGAAAAAAATAAGTATTTAAACTATGAAGTAGGAGTAAAAAACTCCGTATTTACTGCCATTAAAAGATCTGTAATATAACCCAAAACGATATTTGTATCAGTGATACAATTCAACATGATAATTGTATCAGTGATACAATTCAACATGATAATTGTACGTGTTATAAATTAATATAATTGTATCGAAGTTAAAACTCAATATAATTGTTTCTTTGTAATAATTCCATACGTAAATTATGTTGTTGTTGATATGATAGTTATATGGAGGACATAATTCAATATGATAATATATGTTATATTTAAGCATGATAATTATAAAGGTGATATAATTAAATATGATAATTGTTGAATAATTTTAAGTGGTGATAATTTGGACAATTTTAGAGTTGTATGTTATATCATTCATCGAATTTTTCAAAATTTTTTTTAAATAAATAAGTAGTAAAAATGTTTTATTACTAATGTAACTATAATTTAGATTTAGGGTATTATAAATATCTGCAGATTTTCACGAACAATTTCAACTAAAACATTGTTTATGCTGGAAAATTAAAATCTTAACGTATTTGCAAGTTTAGGCACTTAAAATATTTTTATAGTCTGCATAACATTATGTAATAGTACTACACATGTGTACTGATGTGCTACATCATGATGAAGTGCAGATAAAAAAAAATGCTACGCCAACATACAAATTGAATTTTTAAAAAAATTTTTTTAAAAAAACGTGGACGCTTAACAGGATTATGCGTCTTTTCTTTTCAACTATGATTAGGAGACATGACTATGCGGTTAAAACTATGATTTGGCTTTATATTTTATTGACAAACTCCTTACTCCATTTCCTGTTTAGAAGTGAATTGCTGTATTGTTCAGATTATAAAGCTTAAAGATCTAATGCCCAAAGCGATTTGGGTCATGAAGAAAGCAATTTCAAATCCGACAATTATTTTGTCATCAGCATTGCGTTTTTAACAGCGAGTTTACTTACTCGTCTAAATGTTAAATTAAAATTATTTTGTTTTATCTATTTTTTTTTTTTTTTTTTTTTTAATATATATCTGAACCTATAAGAATAAATGATCCTTATAGTTTCTATTGTAAATCTTCTAGTAGTATTAATTAATTTTACGTCTTTTAAGCATAACGAACGATTCAGTACCTCAAATGATTGGCATTATTTGATGATCGGCCCATATTTCTGTTATTGTAAAGGTTCTAATTTGTACGCTTAAAAATATAGGTTCCCAAACTCATAACTACTAAAGATCGCTTACTAATAACAATTATACTTTGTCTTTGTTCAATATTACATAAATGGTTAGAAAAGTCTTTTGTAAACGAAATTGAGAATTTGTTAAGAATGTCTTATTTCTTATTAAATTGATTCAAGAGCCGCGATGGCTCTGGGGATAGAGCGTTCGTCTCCATTGAGGTGAACCGGGTTCGAATCCCAGTGATGGCTGGTCGATACGAGTTCCGTATCCGGCTTGCACCGACCACAGTGCTGACGTAAAATATCCTCAGTGGTAGACGGATCATGGGTTAGAATTCACTTTGCCGTCGGGCTAATTTTGGGAGTTTTTCTCTCTATGTAACGCAAATGCGGGTTAGTTCCATCAAAAAGTCCTCCACGAAGGCAAATCTCTCCTAATGCTTGATACAGGAGTTCCCTTGTCTTCTGGATTGGTTCAAAATTACGGAGGTGAACATGAGTAGTCGTAAACTCAAAAAATTGGGTCGGCTGTTCAACGACGGTTATAAAATGATTGAAGCAACATATTTTAACTAAGAATCCTTAAATATGCACTCAGAAAATGGATTCTAACCCTAACCCAATCCAACCCTAAACGTATTAGTACTCAAATATTAATACGCCATGATAAAACCATTTACCCGATCCAACTTTTAGACTCATGCAATCCAACCTATTCAAAAGGAACAGTAATTTCTTTTTTGGCCGGATTACTAGATCGGTATTTAACGAAAAACGTATTACAAAACGGACTCAAAGAATTAATATAATGATAATTAATATCAATAATAATAATTAATATCCAGCCTTACCTGTACGGCACTGTTGAGAAAACAGTTGTTTTGACCAGGCATATTCAGTAACCCTTTTGTGCTGACTGTAGCACCCTTTTTGGGGGTCATCATAAAATTAGGATCATCCTGAACAATTGGACCTACTGTCCCTGGAATAGGTCCTGGAGTAGGCGCCATTAGGCTTTAAAATGTCTAATACCAACTTAGGTTTGGTATAACATGTTAATGATCCTAAAAGAAAAATATGTATGCATTTCAGTTTTACAATTTATTATTTTACATAGAGTCATCACTATACAGTACAAATTTGCAAATATATAACAATGAGTTAAATTGAATAAGATATTTATTTTTTGTTTAAAAAATGATTTACTAACTTTTTTTTAAATATTATAGCAATATATAAGCACATTAAGTAAAAACATAATGCTTGTACTAATGTACTAATTTGTTTTAAATATTTAAAGGAACAAAAGTTATGTCTTAGCAAGTTTCAAGTTTAAGAGTTAAAATTATTTGTACTCCTTATAAGATCAATTCGCCAGAGATGTAGCCATGTTTAAACCTCGTGCAGTCCTTTTTAAACCGTTAGCTGATGTGCATGCAGTTTTTATTTCCCTGGGGGATTTTTGCGAAAGGAAGAAATTTTTTAGGTGAAAGTTTTTGCTAAAAAGAATTTAATTTTGTTTCGAAATTCATGCAGTTTGAATTAAACTCATAACGCACTCAAAAATCTCGGTATGTAATTGGCTAATTCAAACATATTTTATTCACCAAGTAAACAATGTTATAAATGAATACAATTCAGACAATACTCGAGCAATGCATTTCCTCTCCCTTTTTCTATTAAACTATATATAGCTTCAAATAATATTACAAATCCATAACGGTAAATATAGATCAAAGACGGAACTGAATAATGGTGCTATTTTCACGGCATGTCGTTGAAAAATGAAAATCTCTTGGGAATGTCGGAAGCAATTTGTCTTGACCACAGTCCATCATTAGCGGAATGATGATGATGATAGTCCATCAAAATGTTAGTCATACCTCTACCTTCAAGTCTAGCATAATCAGTCAAGTTCAACAGACAAAAAAAAATATGATATTGATTTTCTTTAACAACACAGTTCTATGATTAATTCGCGAGATGACGAGATTCTCTTTTACTTGTATTCTAATTTAATGGTATGGAAGTTGTCAAAATGGAAGTATAAAAAAAGGATTTATGCAACATAGCTTTGGATGGAAAAGTTTGGATAAATCTGTTTTATTGAGCTTTAAGAAAGTAAATAATATTTCAAAAATGTTTTAAATCTGAGAACAATTTTTTGCTTGCTGTACCACTAATCATTTTTTACATTCCACACACTCGAAAAAATTGGATCAACGTTTAACTGGTTACATATACAAATTTCAGGTGAAAATTAACCGAACTCAACCTTAATGAAGGTTGGTTTGAATTAGGTCTCAGTTCAAGTTATCAATCGTGTGATCATGTTTAAGATATACGAAGTGGTTCAACGTAAATAGGGGTCGTTTTAGGAGAAATTTAGGCCCGTGAACGGACCCGACACAAAATTTGTTGTCGTACAAACTGACGTTTTATATAGTTTTCGTTTAAACGGACGATTCTCAAAATATTTTATCCTAAAAAAGGACACTTTACAAAATATTTTATCGCGGAAAAGGACTCTCTTCACAAAAAAATTTTATTGCGAAAATGGACAATTCATGTAACTATTCTTTTGAAATATAGAATGAAAAAAAATTTCATAAATAATTTCTTTACTAATACTCCTTGAAAAATGGTTTTTAGTTGGGTTTTTTTTTCTGAAAAACCGGACCTTATTTTCATAATATTACGAGTTAATTTTTTACAATTTCATAAAGTATAAACAGACAACTGGTTTTATGATTTTTCACAAAATTATGGCTCATTTTGAAAATTCCAAAAATTGTGAATAGATTTTTCATAATTTTACAAGTTTGAAATAACGGAAAAAAAAAAAAAAAAAAAAAAAAACCTCCTAAATTCGAAGGCATCACCGAGCCCTGTGTGACTTCAACTGACTATTTCTTCATGGAAAACTAAGCGCACATGGAAAGAAAATTAGAGTACATCTATTGCGGGCATTCTACAGGCTATACTGTACATGCAGTTGGTGATTTTTTTCCTTCCTAAAATTGAATTATTTTTATTATTTTTATTTTACAATGACAGATACTTATTTACAATATACGTCTTTCTATCATACATACAATGGGAAGATGAATATTCCTGTCAAGTTTTTTTGGAGCTAAAACCGGTTGATATTAAAAAATAAATTATCATGAAATAAAAACTCGAAAGAAAATTATAATTAAAAAAATAAATCTAGTGAACGTAATAATTGTGAATAAGTAAAATTTTTTTAAACATTACTTCAAAGTTAATTTGAATAACAATAAAAACCATTAAACGAAACAATATAAACGTGATTTATTATTCAAAACTCGTATAACGTATCTTAAACTCAATGATCGCGTCGAAATTAAAATTAACCTTAATTTCTATCTGCATGAATTTAACAATGTAGCATAGAGCACTTAACCCAGTGAGAACAAAACAACTCAAAACAATAATCGAACATAAAAGGGCGGATACCCGTTTGGCGCGTGGCAAGTGAATTATCTCTTTATCGCCAAAAAATTTACTTTTATTTATCTCTGGCGTAAATTACAAAACAGGTGAATACAAAATCGGAAAAGGAGAACTACCAAAAAAGCGAATTGAGTTTGGTAATTGCCCATCAACATGGTTTATGTAGGAATCTAGGCCGGCAGGGTGATGGGATCAAAGGTTTTAAATTCTGGACTGGCAAGTCCACTTTGTACAAAAGCAGGTGTTAGAAGTGACATAATGCTTTTTCCGCATCACAGGTCCTGTTAAAGAGTTAAAAGTGTTATTGTTTTTTTATTATTGTTTTTTATGGTAGACGTGGATGTAATAGCATGAATAAAATATCTCTAATAAATTTCATGGTAATTTTTTTTAAAATTTGATTTCAGTAATTGCAAACTTAAAAATAATGCATATTTTTGAACTACAACATTGATTAAATGTGATGCAAATTTTAAAGGACGCTATACGGAGGGAGAAGGTTTTCATGGTAACCTAAGAAGGTAAGTTCTGGTAAACATAAAGTAGAGTAGTAGAGAAAGTATGAAAAAAATGCTTTGATAATAATAAAATTCAGGATTACTCCCCTATTCCGAAATCCTGAATGATTCTATCATATTTTGTGCGCATTTTGATATTTTAAAAGCATTTTTCATAATTTGGAATTCCATGGTTACATCATCGACAGCCCAGGGTGGGCCTTGGCCTTCTCAAGAAGTTTTTTCTTCATGTGCTACTCTAGGTTTATTTTAACTCACTTTTTCTATACTCTTACTTTTATTTTTTATACCGTTAATTTTGAACTACTACTTAGGTCAGTGAAATAGAATTCGTCGCAAAGTTTCTGTCGCAATATGGCGTCTTCTCAAAAATCTCAGTAGAATTGTCAGAAAGAATGACATTAAGATAGTACTATCCAGGGGTTAAAAGAAATTTGAAATCGTCCCTACAAAAATTATTTTTTTATAAAAGCGGGTCCACCTCAAATTATTTTTTCGAAAAACTGGACCTTTCGCAAAATATTTTACCTTAAAAGTGGATCACTTCACGATATTTTTCATTTTTAAAATGGACCTTGTAAAGTTCTTATGATAACCGGAATCGCTGGCATGATTAATTCATAAATGCAAAACTACAGAATTATGAAAGAAAAAAAAAACAAGTTTTATGCATTTTTCATAAAAAAAACAGGACCTTAAATTCATAAAAACAGAACTCTAGTCAAAATCTAATTCTACGTTACATGACATCAACATTTCTATAAATAAAACCATTGACAGACTTTTAATTAAATTAACAATCTGTAAAATAAACAATCATCGCATTGTTGATAATAAAAAAAAACACCTATTTTAAATAAGTAAAAGACAAACTTTTCAAAGTACAATTTAATTTGTCACGACTGTATTTCATTTTATTTTTCATTAATTAATTTTTTTAAAAAAAGGTACAACTCATTGCTTTTATTATTCTCCATTTTCCATTGTTTTTTCTTTTTATAAATGTATCTAACATTTTAAATTAATAATTCCGTTTCTTGGGGAGGGGATGTAAAAATTAATTGTTGCTAATGAGAGTCTTTCGTGCTTCAAAACACGAAGAATTCACAACAGGAAATAATTTGTTAAAAAAAATAGTAAAATAATTTAAAATCAAACCTTTGTTCAGTTTGTTAAAATCAAACCAGGGATACCGTTATTTAAAATCAAACCTTTGTAAGAAGATAAAAATGCCAATGCCCACTTTTTCAATGTTTGTTTTATTTTTATTAACAAAAAAAAACCGTTATTGCAATTATTTACCTATTCTTTTATTTTTCCACAATAATAATGATGATTGTGTTTAGATTAAACTTATATTTTTGTTTATTTAAAAAAATAAGCAATTGTTAATTTATAAATAACTGAAGTAGGTCAAGTACTTCTGTGATTTAAAACACAATGACAAAATCCGTTTTTAAAATTGAAATTTCTTTTACATTTCAAATTTTTCAACGTAAAAAAAACTTCTTTGTTTGAAATCCAATATCAAGTGAAAATTAAAACTTTTATTAGTTAACAGAATTATGGACTACAAGCAAAGCTGTCATGTTCACCCTGACACGGCCAAGGACTAAATGGCGAAAAAAATTAACAACAAATTATTGGCAACACAACGCAAAGAGAAAATAAAATCCAGTTCCAGAAAAGAAAAAAAAGATATCTGCCACACAAGTTACGCTACAGAACGTGACTGGAGACTCAAGGTGAAAGTCTGATATCGAAGACTACGAAAAGAACAAAAGGTATAGTAATCCACCCACAGTCCCAGGTAACTGGGCCAGTGAAGACCACAAGCTCAAGATGTTCGAAAAGATCCAAGCTCAGCAACCCCTGTCGCCTCCAACAGCAATTCGATGCGTCATCCAACCCGTGTTTCTTTTTTATTTTTTCTTTCAGGTAACCACAAAAGAATATGCAACGCTCCAAAGGAACTAATCTTCAGATATCATCAAGTAGGGGTCGTTGATTATTTCGCACTTGAGTGGATCCGGGGAGTTCAAAGCGGGTTTTTTGAGTAAGAAACCGCAACGTCTTTTGTCTCAAACATAAACAAAACCACCAGTTTTAACGAGTTACGAAGAACCCTAAGTTCAGAGGAGGGGGGGGAGAAATGGCTAACAGCGTCGTGAGAAATAAGAGTTGTTTGCAAATTGTCCACTATGCAAATTGAAACAAGTATTCATTGTTTTGCTAGAATTGATGTTTTTTAAAACTATAGAAAAGTCAAGTTAAAGTAAAATGTTTTGCTTCAGCAATAAAATAAATTTTCTGCAATGGTTGTTTATGTTTATACCACGAAAGGGGGGGGGGGGAACGATTTTCGTCTAAAATAAATTTTATTTTAATTTCAAAACTAAGATTTGTTTTGATAATTAATGTTTCATATTACATGTTTCTCATCATTTTACAAAAAATAAATAAAGTAAAAACAAAAAAATACTACAAAAATAAATGAAATAAAAGTACAAAAATAAAAGTAAATAAATAAAATAAAATTAAATAAATAAAATAAAAGTAAATAAATATAATTACGACAAATATAGAAAGAAGAGATTTAGTAGTTTATTTGCAAGCAAATAAACTAAAAAATTTTATTCATCAGGAAAAATGTGTTTATAAGTTAAAATACAAACATTTACTTAAAATATACAATCATAAGTCTAGTCAGTAATGTATTTAAAACTTAAACTATAAACATTTACTTAAAATATACAATCATAAATCTAGTTTTCCCGACATTAAAATCATTCATAATTAAACAATTTATAATTATTAAATATTTTTATTTTATTTTTTAATTAAAATAATTATTTCCTTTAATAATTCAACTATTTAGATTTTAATATTATGGCAGTAGGAGGAAAATTTAATCAAAATATTCAAAATTTGATGCGAAAAATATCAGAATTATATTTGGAATAAAATTATCATATAAATTTAATATTGAAAACTTATAGAATGTCAATATTAAAATTTAGATGAAGTTTTGATAAAAACCAGATTAATAAAGTAAAAATAATATTTCAATAAACTTCCCAGAAGCATTCTTTTATACGATTTTTGAACAAAGTAGCATACGAAAAAAAAAGAACAATTAAACTAACAAATAAATTCTAAACTATAAAATATTTAAAAATAAACGTAATGTATTACTTTATAACGTGAATTTACCTTGAATTGTTCAAAGTAATCCCATTTTTCAATAGTAAAAATGCTCCTATTTAATTCCAAATGATTACATTTGCCTTGTCCAAAAGTATCCATATTAACATCAAACATTCAGTTTCTGAACCGTATCACATCAAAAGAGTTTCTATTTCAACTAACATTGAAAGATCATTTAGGTCCTGGCTGAATATCCGTAAGCTATATCCATAAAAACTATGTCATCCTCAGAAATTCCCACCATTTCTTGACGGCCAAGAGATTTCAAGAGGCAAGTGTAATACTCAATCTCTTTATAGGTTATGGATATTAATGACTGCGAATATCCAGATCATCAATAATGATCCTTGAAAATGGCAAAGAGTTTCTCTAGTTTCTGATCAGGTCTACTTAGTAGCAATATAAGACGAGATTACGTTGTTCTTACAACTTAGAAAGTGTGTTAATGTTTTTGATGGTGATTTTGGTAGCTTATTCAAATTTGTAATTTGTAATTTTTTTTTTTTTTTTTTTTTCTGAATTAACTGAGGAATCAACAAATCTTAAACCGAAGAACTATTAAGGTTTTTTTGTTACAAATGACTTTATTTGTTACTTTTTGGTGAGTTTCTGTTGTAGTATTTATTTAAAGATCTAGTTTGCCTCGATTTAACGTATGCATGACAATAATTAAAAAAGAGTGAAACAGAGAGAAATAAAATGAGTTTTCTATTAAAAGTTTGTAAATTTCTTTAATGTCCGTAAAATTATAACCGGTACTGAAACTTAAGATTTTTTTTCTTCATAACATAATGTAGAAACTTTTAATTCTTTATTTCATTCTTTTTATTATTTTTTTAAAGAAAAAAATGTATGATTTAAATTTTATTTTCAAGGCGTTGAACTTCATAAACATGAAATATAAAACCACATTAATAAAATATTGTCTCTATCTCGAATTAACAATCTAATTAAAGATGTAAAGACATGTTTTTCATACTCTTTTACGATTGGCTCAGTGCTTTAGATACTGAACACCTGTTGTTGTTGTTGTTGTTGTCTTGTCTCGTTTAATGCAAAATATTTTCGAAAGTTAGGGGGAGGAGTTTTGAACACCTAGTATTATTTCTAGCCTTATAGAATATTAAATTATATTGATAAAATATGATTTTCAGAATATTGTTATTTTAAAAAGATGACAATTTGGAGTCCCCCTCCGGTGTACAGTGAAAGTTCATTGAAACTCATCACGAAAACAACCCATAAATGACCATATTTTTAGTTTTACCACTTTTCCAAGTTGCCATTTACCGTAAAATATTATACCGTAATTTTTACAGTAACATTTATTTAATTAGAGTGATTTAAAGACTTTACGGACATAATTATTACAAAAATTTCGATATATCAGACTTTTTGTTCCGTAACATGTTCCGATATAAATGCATTTTATGGTTAAAAGAACCAGTGACGTGATTTTATCTAGAATTTTTTACAGTGAAGGCCCTGTATCAAGCTTTTTAACTAAATATAGCGATTGTCTAGCAAGAACATATTTAAATTAATAAAAATAATTTTCTTCTCTCAAATTACTCTTTCCAAATAAATAGTCGTGCAGGAAATAGAAAGAGGTGAATAAACAACTTTTCTCCCAAAAACATAATATGTCGTTGCCATTCGTAAAAATAAATAGTTTGGAAAGACAAAATTATCAAATAATAATTACGATAAAATTACACGGAAGAAACAAGCTCAATTAAGAAAACAAAGCACATGGGAAAAAACGTCTTGAGGATGACATTGCCGAAGGTAACGCGTCTTAAAGGAAACAAATAAATCAGATTAACTTTCATTTTGTTTCTAATTTATGGAAACATCTTTATCAATAATGATTATGAAACTACAGCGGAAGAGAAACCTGGAAGTTAGCGATTGAGAAATTAATGACAAGAAAATTTTCTCAAATCTAAGAAATGTCGGTCTAGTTTCTTTGGAATGGGTGCGATTTGTCGTCATTGAAATTCTACAAACGTTCTACCTTAAGAAATATTTAAAAGATTACCACGATGTTGCGCCTTGTTTTCGCAAGATTTAATGCTTGAGTAAAATTATGAAAGTACTTTTTGATGATAAAAGTGACGAGAATTTTAATGAAGATTTTTTGGTTTGGAAAGATCTAAACTATTATCTTTAACAAACTAGCATGTTTAATTGAATTTATGCAAGCTGGTTGTAATGCTATAGTGTAGCAATGACTTAACAAGGCAAAACTATAATTGTACTAGTTTCAAAATCTATAAAATTTCAAATTTTTCAGGGTACTTTTCGATTAGCAGAAGACAAGCGAAAAGTCGTGTATATATATATATTCCACAAGCTTGAGTTTTTTCATTGCTTTTATAATAATTATATGTTTTATAAATCTGAACTTTAAAATTTTTTTACAATTATTTAAAAACTGTACTCAATATGTTTTAGGTAACGCTTGGTATCTTATTCATAATCTAAATCTTAATTCGTAATTCTAATTCAGAGTATAAGTAATCGAAATACATAATTTTCCCTTTCAAAGCATCAACCACCGGAGTCTATCTCATCTGTCAAAGGCTAATTGTTTAGGTTTTCATTAATTATCATGTAAGAAATAGGTCAACAAACAACTCTATAACGGAACGTATGCAAAAAAAAGCCGCAATCAAACATTCGCACTGCTTATCAAATTTCGGAATTACTGTATCATTTATTCGATAAAATTGATGCAATTACAAAATTTAATGACTTTCCTAAACTGGACACAAGGTTTCAGTTAATCTGTGAGTCAATTAAACGCAATTAAGCTCCTTTTAAATCAATGCGCTCTCCAAGTTTTCTTCATGTACTCCATTAAACAAATTTAATGTGAAGATTAATGAACACCCTTCAAATATTTAAGTACCTGCATAACAGATTCAATATAAAGATTAATTTGAGTCTTTCAAGTATTTAAGTACCTTTATAACAGATTAAAATATAATATTTACCAAGGGCCTTTTAAGTATTTATGTATATGTGTCTGATTTAATATAAAATATTGCACTGAGAAAAAATAAGTATGGTAAAACTACCAGAATACGGTAATTTTTACTGATGCGCTTTGGTCATGATTTTGGTAAATATGGCTTCATAATGCTTAATAAAATTTTGTAAAATTTGGTAATATTATCATAACACCTAAGAGCATGGCATAAAAACTGTTTAGTCAGTTAAATTTATTTTTCAATTTTGTAGTTTTTACTAAATGTGTGGTTAAAAGAACTAAAATTGCAGGTGAACAGTTACCATGTGAATGGAAAAATTACTAAATGAATGTTTTAAATACCACATATTTTGGTATTTATTTCCAGAAATTTAGTTTTTATAACCCAAAATGTCACTACCATAAAGTACGGTAATTTTCCCTGGATGTTTTCTCCTTGCATAAAAACGGTATACTTTACCACAATTTTTTCCGCATATGTTTTCTTCAAGCATATTTATACCCTTAGCAGATTTAATATAAAAATAAGTACCCTTAAAATATAAAAGATTTGTACACAGATTAATATGTGCCATTCGAATATCTACGTACCATTATAATGAATTTAAAAGAAACTATAAACTGGACAAGCGTAGAATAATTTATGTTTCGTTTTGAAATCTATCAAAAAACTAATTTTCTGTCGGTGGTACATCAATGCGGAAAAACAATGGAACACATCTACTTTTACTGTCATATAAAGGAGAATTTAATTTCATATAATTTTTGAATAAAGGCTATTTATATGAAAAAGGTTGATTATTCCATTGTTGTTGTTTTTTCTGAGTTCTGGGAGAAGAGTCGTTTTACCGGATTTTCCCCAGTTACGTTGAAATAAAAGTCAAATCGAATGCTTTATTCATAAGATATGGAGAAAAAAAGGGTTTGTATGAATTCGAGTTTTTTTCGGAAGGTTAAAAGCATTACAATCGCAAGAAATTTTATTATGTACCTTTTGACCTGAAAAATAAGCAAAACAAGCGTATACTTCAAAGTGAATTTCTGGCTCAAAACAGCCTGAACAAAGCAAATCCTTAAAATACTTAATGACTTAAAGATATAATGAAATATTTATAAGACAGATTACAAAACAATGTTTGCCTTACTGTCCCATGAGAAATATTCTACATCAAGCAATCGCTAGCATAAAAGCCCAAATTTAATTATACATGATCAGGACATGGACCAAGCCATGGATGCACAAAGTTGAATTAATAGAAAGTTGAAATAATCTGTATCAATTGAAAATATTAAAATTAATATTTTCTGTTAGTCGTTTCCTATCAGAGTTCCATAACAAATTCAAATTATTATTTTAATAAGTTCTAAATATATTTCTTTTAAATAAGCACGTTATGTTGTAATTCAGTACTTATTAAAATACAACATAAGAAAAGAATATTTAACGATACTTTTAAGTGTACTCAGTGTACAACATACACACAGTTAGTGAATGGATTATTTAGTGTGCACTAAATAAATAATATAAAGTGTCTACATTATGTATTATTCTTAATGAATCTTTATTCTTACTGTGAGACTGTTGCTTTCTGTGCACGTTAAGCCTACTTTTTCTTGTTGTAGCAAATATCAGAAATAAATGATTTTCAAATTTAATTGAATGATAATTTTAAAAACGATTTATAAAGGAAGTACTTTTTTAAATAAGAAAATTATTTACGAGTTCAATTGTTGCTTCTGAGTAAACGCATAGTTTGTTTAACTTTTATTTATTTTAAATAACTGGTTTTAAAATAGTGCACTTTTTTTATAGGTTGCTTTTCGTGAAGATTCGATATTAATAAACATTTCCGTAATCGTAGCTAAATGTATTTTTCCAACCAATATCGCTCATTTGTAGGAAAACAGATAGGAAGCTATATGCAATTTACGTAAATATAACTAATATTTAATGGAGAAAAATTTCTTTTGCTTTTAAATCAAATTTAAAGAAATTGTAGATTTTCAACTAAAGCTCTTAAAAAAAATGCTTCAAAAAATTATAAACAAAATAGAGATCAGAACAAATATGATTTTAAGCGAATAAACATTTACAAAAAAATGCAATTATTATGAAACATTTTCTAATACTTCGCAAAGTAGGTGGAAATTTCTGCAACAAAGTAACTTCGGTTTAAGAAAAATTACATTTCATCATTACGTCAATTCAGGTAGTGAATTCGGAAGCCAACTTTAATCCCTCTTGTCATAGAGAGTTCACTTTCAATTCTACTGAAGATGACTTTCTTCGCTTCGCTTCACTTCCTCCAGATTGAGCGTCCTGCCAGGCCAATGGACCCGTGTAATTACTCTGTACAATCAACGACCATAAAATCTGTTTGGCGAAACAATGTAAGCGTAACCCGAGCCAAGGAAGCACTGAATGTTACCATCCTTTATTTCCACCCACAGACTACGAGGAAGACAAGGCAAAAGTTAGCAAACAAAGAAGACATGAAAGAAGGCTTTAGAATATAGAAATACTGACAGGTGTGTTGTATGTATCATAATCTTCCACGAAGATTTAACGCAAAATTCTATTTCGTTAAAAAACGCGCTTTTCTTCGAAAGAGAGATAAATTAAATCGTAAACGAAAGCTTTTAAACAAAAACATATAATTCTGGCTAAAAAAAATTCATTTGTTTTCAGATTAAAATTCCGAACTATGGTAAAGTGGTATCCAACATATAATATGTAAACGAAATAATTCTTTTGGTGATAAGAATATACAGTAATTTAAACATAAAACATTATTACGAAAGTTTAAAAATACAGCAAGCTAAATCTTAAACAAAAGTCACATTTTCATCTCAAGCTTTTCTGAATTGATATTTTGAAAAAATGCATGTTAAGGAGGTTAACAGTTAAGAACAGGAAAAACAGTTAAGGAGAATCTCTCTCTCAAGATATGTTATGTACCAAAATATTAAAATGTTCAAAATAAACATGTTATATTTCGCTTCAATGGATTTTGATAAAATTTCAAAAAAAATAATAATTAATAATAATAATTTTGTAACACTAATGAAACTTGCAAATTAAGTAATCCCAAACATATAGTAATTACTAAAAGAAACAGCTGTTTAAAATTTTAACTAATAATAGTTCAAGTAAAATTAATATACATCTTTTATTAAAATAGACATAAACTTTTTAAATAGAAAAATAATGATAATGAAAAATGATTAATTCGTACGAAGTAGTCAACAAAGTAAATTAAAATATTAAGAATTATGAATAAAAATCACTGAAAAGCATACAATGAGAAATAATAGCATTAGCCATTAAACTGAGGAATAGACTTTCTAAATTAATAAGCTTTGTATAACCATCAAAATTAAAATCAGTTTTGTTAAATATTTCGAAAATTATTATATTTAGACGGAAATATTGCTTTTATTTTCTTAAATATTTTTACCGATTTCTTACCATTCATTTAACAATATATTACTTTTTCAGGAAACAACAGCAAAATAATGTCCAGAAATCCCCAAAAACTAACAAAAGAAATTCATTACAATTCAGAACTTAAAAATATGGTTATGAAAAAATATTAGATCATTAACGCGAAATTTTTACAAACTATATTTTTCATTATTATGTATTAATTTAGGTCAGTGACAATTATTATATTCAGCATTTTAATAATTTATGGTTATGAAATAGAGCACGCGCCTTTTTCTGAGCTCAAGGTGAAGTTATAGCTCGGTTCACTTCTAAATTATAATTTTTCAAATTATTTGTACTTATTTACAGTTAATTAGATCTAAGAGAAACAGTTATTCATCATTGAAATATCTTTAATTTACAAAATCAATTCTTGATAAATTTTTTAATATATACAAAGTTTTTTTCTAACTGCTTTGTTTTGGATTTTATATTTTAGTACAAATATAATTCCGATAAACTAACAGATTTTTTTAGTAATTATTAGACTGATTTTTATAATTAAGAATTACCAAAATATACTTTCGCTTGTAATAAGAGCGCCAGAAAAAATAAATAAATAAAAGGGTGTCCCATCCACGTCAAAGCGTTAGTCCATTTGACAAAATATGAATTTTTTTTTTCACTTAAATCATCAACAACACATAGTTTTAAATAATTGTTTATACACCAAACTATCATAATCGAGACAAAACGGTTTTAATTAACAATACTAAACGCATTGAACTAGTTTGCTCAATGGCTTGAAACAATTATCAATTGAATAGATAAAACTGTCTCGTTCGGTAAGTGATATCTCAATTGCTGTATCTTTTGTGCAAAGAATAACAATATACAATACGCTTCAGTTTATCCTTACATTTCCTGGTAGATACAGGTATTTACCAAAGACAATTGTAGGCATTTCTTCCCTTAGTAGACAAGGAATTGAATTCCAACTAAGTCGACAGAAGGGAGGATTTTGTTTGATATATTTCTCTAGCATCCCTCTTGAAAAGAATGCAAAGTATTTCCTCTAATCTTTTCTTTGTAAAGATCTCAAAGCAACAACGGTGTCTGCATCATATTCCCCCCGAAGCATTTTTTTTTTTTTTCATACTTTACCCAAGTAGTATTACATGCCCCGCAGCAACAAGAGCTCGGTGGATAACAGGTATCTTAGACCATACCTGTAATTTTAACTTTTAACCGTAAGGAGAAACGTATCTTTAGACAGATTTTTGTATTTTTTTTAATGGATAATTATGCGTGTAAGTTGATATTACGTTGTTGTACTTCAATGGAATCATTTAGAAAACTCTTGTACCATCCGAGCTTCTAAAGAAGTGAATGAAATTGATGCAGAAAAAACGGTCATAAACGAAATGTTTGTGGTTTAAATGAACTTACAGAAGGCATATTGCTTGACTGTAACCCTAACTATAATTAGTAACTTGGATTAGAGGTAACTAATGAGTTTGCAAAAGAAATTTAAACAAATTAAACTCTACTTTTTTGCTTTATTCAGTAATTAAGCTTATACAAACATTTGCGTAGTTAACTCCTACCAAACAAAGATACTATTCGCTTAGTTTTGAATTTAAATAAGGTATCGTAGTAAGCAAATTTAGTGATGAATTATTCTGGCCGCATAAAAATTCGGACATTAAAAAAACGATGAAATGTTTTCTGATCTTCAAAGCAAATTCAATCTGTAGTACTAACTAACTATTACAAAAATTTTAGTAGCTATGTAGTTAATTACTTAACAGTTAAAAGTAATACCACACTATTTGCTTAATTTTCAACTTTAATAAGCTATTAAAAAAATAAGCAGCGAAAAGTAACAGAAAGAGTTATTCTACTCACGCAAAATGGGAAACAAAAGAATAATGAATTTTTTTTTCTGATTTTCAAATCAAATTCAATCTGTTCTACTGATTCACTGTTACAAAAATTTAGTAGCTTATGTAGTTAATTCCTCAAGATTCTAAATATTAACACACTATTTGCTTAATTTTCTACTTTATTAAGCTATTAAAAAGAAAGCAGCGAAAGTAACGGTCAGAGTAATTCTTCCCGTACAAAAATGAGGACATTAAAAATAAAAATTATTAAGATTGATTTTAATTTAAATCAAATTCTATTTCCTTGTTCCGCAAATTAACTATTACATTTACTATCTACATAGTTAATTCCTCAATAGATCAAAAATAATACTATATTATTACTTTAATTTTCTACTTAAATAAGCTATTAAAACGTAAGTAATGAAAAGTAATGGTGATGAGTTATTCTCTCCGCTCAAAAATTGAGACATTAAAAAAATGATGGAGGGTGGTCTGATCTATCTCCACCCTTTATGACCTAAAACTACGTAATCTAGAAACAAAGTTCATGGACATCTTTCTAAATCTTAAGCTTTTATAAAGAAATGTCAACATTAGTAGTTTTTTTTTTTTTCTCCCCTTCAAAGAAATCAAATGATAGTGCTTACTTTAGGTCAATTAAGCACGACGTAACACCCTAGAAGACCTTTAGGTATTTTTACGCCCAGTAGCCTTTCGAGAACATTTTTGTTCTCTAATGTTTTCCTTGTCATGTTTTACGCCTAGAAATAAATAACAGTGACAGGGATACCGTTATTTAAAAGTACACTGTTGTTTCAAAATTATAAATTCAAGTTTAAAAAATTACATTTGCAGGGGTCTGTCCAGACATTTTGTGAAAGGTCCGTTTTTGTAAAATTGTGAAAAAATTACTCGTAATTTCTGAATGTAAAATAAACGTTAAGTCACATTCTTTCAACCAGGGTCTGCTTTTGTGAATTTGTGCAAATAGGGTCCGTTATTGCAAAAAAACTTTTTCAAGGAGTTTTTAAATTGTAAAGACATACAAGATTATGCTCAACACTGTAAAATTATAATTAAAAAAATTAAATTTTTAAAAATAAACAGCAATTGCAGCTACTTAATTGGCGATGCAACATACAAATATTTGGTATTTAGCCTATACTGCTGAACGCAGAATATTCATTTGCCGAAGACAAAACTTAACTCGTTTACATCCATCTTTCTTTTTTTCTGCCCTGGGAAGGGTTTATTCAATTAACAAAACAATAATGATGATAAATAAATTTGAGAAGGGTCCGATTATAAGAAAAATCATTTTGTGAAGGGTCCGTTTTTAAGTTAAAATATTTTGTGAAGGGTCCGTTTTTATGAAAAGATATTTTGTGAAGGGTCCGTTAAAGGACCCAAATTTCTTCTAAACAGACCCCTGATTTGTCATTACTTTTAATAAAAAAAATAATTTTAAAAAAAGGGGGGGGGGAAACTGTTAAATAATTATGGAAAAAAATATTGACTACCTACCGATGTTTGCCATTTTTAAGTAAAATTTGAAGTGAAATGAATAAACTTGTTTAATTTTGTTGTTATAATCACCTAGCTTCAATACAAATATTTAAATAATTTACATGACCTGATAATCATAATTATTTTACCTCTCATTCATAAAATATTGAAGCACAAACTTAGTTATTACTGCAAGAAAAATTCCACAATAAGTACGTATATTAATGATAAGTAATGCCATTAGCTCAGTTCTTGAACCTCGAGGCTTTTGTGATTTTTAGTAACCAATATAAATCTTTAAATTATGCTAGGCTTTTCTGAACTTTTTATAATATTTTAGGAACCTGATATTTTTTTGTTTTTAACAAACGATGTCACCATAAATAAAATTATATTACCATACTCTATTTATTCTCTTGAATAATTCATTTGAATAAAATGAAGTGAAACGTTTGGATAAGTTTTGAAAATTCATTAAAGATGAACATTTAACTGTTTTTCATTTGAAATCGTTGAAAAAAGGATAGTTATCTTTTCTTTTTAAATAAAACTTCTTTACTACAAAAATTTTAGTTTTTAATGGTTTTATGGTTTTTCCAAAGTTAATTTTCAAGTCAAAAGAGGAGGAACAAAGGAATTCATTGCGAATAGCAACTTTCCTCAGATTGATGCGTTTCTGCTTCACGAGTCTTTTCATACACTTCTCTTACTAATAATTACAACAAAAAAAAAACTGCTAGTTTTCTATTAATAACGGCCAAAAAACGATGTCAAAATAAATTAATAAGTCAAGCATTAAAGTTTCACTTAATTTACTTTACGAATCATTAATTTTCCCCAAGTAGTGAAATTAAATGGGAACATTCAACTTTGATATCCATTAGTTGATCACATTATTTATTCTCACATCATAACAATCATTTCAAAATCAGAGATTATATATTAAACAAGAGCATATAACATTAATTGAATCCGATTCTCAAGCCCTTTGGCCTGAGTGCAGTTTTTGATTCCCTCAACGAAGCGTGGAAAAAATAATTATTTTACAATGCCTCTCATGTAACAAAGCCGAATCAGGAGGCCGAATTAAACGAATCAGAAGATTTAAAACAATTTTTTATTATAAAGTGGATTCGTAACAATAAGATACCTCAAATATAAAATATATTATAACATTAAGATGATAAAAAATAAAAACCGTCTACTTCATGCGTGTTACTGTAAAATCCCTAAATCTAGTAAATTCCAGATTTTATTGGTAAAACATAGGACTTACGAAAGCGGCTTGGTAACTGATCTTAGGTATTACAGCAAATGTTTGATAAAAAGCCAAGTCACATTGGTATTTACTAAACTACAGGATTTACTAGACCTCGGGTCTACAGGACTTCAGGTTTTTACCATAACAACTGTAAAAGCCCGAAGTATAACACTTGACACTCCGTGGTAAATTCTAGGTTTCCCGCAGAATGTCTTGGTAACTCTTTAGATTTTACCACAAATGGAATCATATTAAACCTTATTTCCGACTTTAATCAAGCCACTTCAGTAAAAGTTAGGATTTACTGGTAAAACCTATGATTTACGGGACTTCGTAAATGTTATCGCTATAACATACATGGACAGTACGGATATTTAGCATAATTTTTAACTTGCTTTCCAAAAATATGTGGCTTAAGTATTCGTGTAAATCGATTTAAACCGAAACCCTCTCTTCATTTCTTTTTCTCCAAAAAGGTAGACAAAAGACTAAAAAACGCTTTTGGAATGGTTAACAAGTTTTTATATTATGTATCATCTAAAGGATGGAAATGTTCCAAGATTTCACTGAATAATATCTCACTAAAATCAATACGCAAGCAACTTTTTGATGAAGATTATGGTCGCATAGTTTTGCTTTATATACATCGTTGTGCTTATTCTAAATGCCCTGTCGAACATTTTAACGATTTTATTTCCAGGATATAGTTCATGCATGTTCTTAGTTGCATACATCTTTAATGTTTCAATAAAGGTTAAAATTATATTTATATTTTTTTTTAATTTTTAAGATGAATGAAACTTATAGATAAGATTTAAATCTCATTTCCTACTGATGTTTATAACATCACAGGCTTTTTGTGAAAAGTTTGCTTTCATGAAACTGTGAAAAATCTACTCTTAATTTTGTGAAATTGAGAAAATAGGGTCCTGACTTTGTAAAAGATTACAAAAATCAAAATTTTCAGACCATTCAGAATCAGGTACAGTTAAGACTTTTTGTGAAAGGTCTTTAGTGAAATTGTGAAAAGTTTGCATATAGTTTTGGATACAAGTAAAAATAAAATTTTGTTTATGCTAAAAAAAGATACAGAAACCAAGGAATTTTTGTTTTACAGTTTCGTATCAAAAACGTTATTGACTCTTATTTTTCAAGCGTTCTACGAATGGCGTATTTGAATAATTAACTATTTTGTGAGTAATTCGTTAAAAAACCAAATTTTCTTCTAAAATGATTCTTGCATAACTACTTAATTTTTTCAAATTTTCTTCTTAAGTTCCTTTTTTTGTTAGTAATTTCTTTGTCCTTATTTTTTTCTTCCCTTTTTTTTTATAAAATGCTTAAATTTTCTTAATAGTCCTTCCGTGCTAAATTATTTCCCCCTCCTTTCTATCATTTAACCTTACTGTTCTTTGTACACAATTTTTAATATTTTATCTTTTTATTGAAATTCTTAACATTTCATTTTTAATTTTCTTAAACGTGAGTATTTTAATGTATAATTCACATTCAGATCAGATTTGTGCAGATTGCAGATAACTCATAAGCATGGACACTGAAAAATAGACACTGAACATGGATTTTGCTATCAACCCTGTTTCAAGGCTACTTTTCATAAGGTGATGCTAAAGAATGCGTTAAAATTAACTCTACACACAACATTAGCAGCAACAAGACCTTTGTTTTCAACCTCAAATATAATTAATCATCCTTTAATAGCAATATTTAAAATAACGCTTAGAAAAATACATATTATTACAGAACTTGATTATTTACTTTTCTGTGATTAAACAGTACTTATTATGCAATTTTTACTAAACTGATTATTTACAATATCTACTTGAATAACATATATAGAAAAACAGTTTAAAATTTAAATTAAATTAATTATTACAATATTTCTTTATTTACCTTCCTCTGAATTAATGCAGAAAGTTTTATTACGTGATAATGATTAAATTAGATTATCTACAACATCTATTTAAATAAGCAATCCAATAAAGACATTGTTTGAAATTCCACTTAGTGCAATTATTATTTAAGTTGCTATCTACGATACCTATTTAAAGAAATTATCGAATTAGTTATTAGCTTAGAATTATGGGGATTTTATCTACCTTTTAAACAGTAGACAAAACTGTATTTTGAAGCTTAAAACAGTAATACTTTCCTAAAAGGGAAATTACACTAATGCAACAATATTCAAACAACCGTAATCTCATTAACAACCAGAGTACTTTTGAGAGATTACGATTTTCACGCTGTTAATTTTTTTTTTCTTTTTTAAAGTGCTTAACCGAAGAGAAACTGTTAACATGTCTCAAGTATTTTTTATAATTATTGCAAAAGAAACAGGTTGATTAGCAGAGCGTAACAAATCGGAATGAAACAATAATGACAATGCGATTTAACTTTCTGAAGACGAGCACGATCACAGATAATGAGAAATTTGTAAGTTGTCCTTGTCAAATAGCTCCAGGTAAAACGGATTTTCAGACTTCCGTGTGAAAGAAAGCGGGGAACCTTTTTACATCCAAGGTGATGAGAAATTTTTTGCACCGGAAATATTGCCAGCATTCCTTTTAAGCTATAAGTAAATTAATTTATAAGTTAAAAAGAAAATGACGATTTTTTCCTTAAGGTTATATTCGCAAATTAAATTTATTAAATGTATCTAAAAAGAACGAAGAAACCTGGAACTAAACAAATTTGGAGGAGGAAAAAAAAAAACTTTGGAAAATTATTTTGTGATATCGTTCATTACACTCCCCTCCCTCCCCCCCCCCCCAACAACAACAACAACAAAAATAATAATTTAAGAATCTGAAACAATTAGTTTTAAAAAAAACATTTTTCTAAACATTATCAGAGGTTATTCCAAACTTTTCTAAAAATCACAATTTTTGAGAAATAGTGAATTGTGTTCAGAATTCTGTAAATCTGAAATGATGTTCAGCTTTTGTGAGAAAAAAATATCTTACTAAGAGTTTTATTTTTAAATTATGAATTAAAGAAGTTTGCAACTCCGATTTTCAAAAGAAAAGTTTTAAGATAGGTCCGTTTTTACTATAAACTATTTTGTCTTGTGAAGGAAACATTTTCCCAATGAACTATTTTGTGATGAAGGTCTGTTTTCAGGATAATCTGTTTGTGAAGAGAACATTTCACGATTAACTATTTTATGAAGGGTCCATTTTAATGATTAATTATTTTGTAAAGGGTCCGCTTTCACGATTATATATTTGTATTTGTGAAGGATCAATTTTAAAGATTAACTATTTTGAAAAAGGTCTGTTTTCATAATAAACTTTTTATGAAGGAAAAATTTCATGATAAATCATTTTGTGAAGGGTTCATTTTCATTATAAACTTTTTAGTGAAGTGTTCATTTTCAAGATGAAGCATTTTGTGAAGTGTCCGTTTTCATTATAACTCCTCACTTTATGAAGGGTCTGTTTTAAAAATATTAAAAAAAATTTTGAAGGTCCAATTTTTTCCAAAAATGATTTCTTAATTGTGCGGAAGCAAATTTTTCCTAAAACGAACCCAAATTACCTTCCGCAATAGCATTTGTTATTTTTAGTATCGAGAATAAATTACAGAAAAGAATTGGTCAAAATAATTCATAATTATTTATTAGTAACAATAAAATATAGTAGTCGGTAAAGGTACAACTGTATTTTTTCGCGTTTATGTGGTTGTGGTTATGTGATTTGCTAAGAACGATTACTATTATAAATACATTTAAAAATAATTTTAAAAAATAAATAATTTAAAGAAAAATTATAATTAATTTTAAAAAATTATAAAAAAATTTTAAGCATAATAAATTTTCTAAAAAAAGAGAGAAAAAAATGCTGTCGTAAATAAAAAAAAATAAATAAATAAAACAGGAATTCACAAATCTTCCTCTCGAATGCCTTAAAAAAATAATAAAGAGAAAAAAAGAATAATAAAAAGCGATATTTTTTTTTCTATAATCCAGCAAACACGCTTTCAGTAAGAGTATCAGAGACAAATCCCTGATTTATACATCAATAAGTCATACTATACTGTAAAAATAAAAAGTACGCTTCCCCGATTTCGCCTCTCTGTCATAAAAAGCACGAACCTTGTCCACCGCTATTTTCAGTGACAAAAGCCATAAAAATGAAAATAATTCTTTTGCAGCAGGGCGTTTTCGCCTGATAGAGGAAGTTCAATAACGAAACCACCCAAGGATCCGGTTTTGTGGACAGTTTTATAAGACTGTCAGGAAAAAACTACATATAATTTCAATTAGAAATTCAATCAGGTATCAAAAAATCTGAAAATAATAATAAGAATTTTTATTTAGAACTTTAAAGAAGAAAAAAAAATAAACTAATTTTTTTCTGAAGCTGTTGGCTAAAATTATACACAACCTTCATTTGTTTCTATAACTTTAGTTCATGTTTCCCTTAAAAGTTAATTCGACCACCTAGAAATTTTTCTATCTTTCAAAATTACGGAAAAAGTTAAAGGGACTGTTGTGATTGAGAACCAACAATTTATTTTACATCAGAAAAAGCGAGAATTTTTAGTAAAATTTCTAGTTTCCTAAATTGTAAAAATAATCGCAACCATTTATTGTTTTTAGTAATAAAATTGAATTCAGACTACTGCATTTTTACTTCATTTCTGCCCCACAAAAATGGTAAGCTTTTTTATAGTTCCATAAATATATATTTTCCAATTCCGAGTCAAAATTAATGTAAAAAAATGTACACATATTAGGAGACCCAAATTGCTTTTAAACCAAGACATAAAAACGCTATTGAAATCTAACGTTGAAGAAAGTAATGCTGAAATAACCAAAGCATGATTGATTGCTGTTCAAGGAATAATGACTGGTTGAAAGGTAATCATTAAAAATAAGTTTAATAAGGCAATCAAACTGGTTATCAGTCTGGTCTACCTCATGAGTGATTCATTAGTTTTTACCAATATATTTTTGTTTCTTCCTCGCTTACTTAAATATTAATTTGGTACCCTTAATGTATAGGATTTTCATACTCCATTTTTCGAACGGATTCCAAAGAGGTATATTACGGTCGGTGTTTACGGAACACCCTATATATTTACGCTTAATCGAAAAACTTACGTATTCGTTCAACTTTCATAAACATAATAATTATTAAAAATAATATTTTAGAAGATACCAGTTGATTTAATAAACACTGTCAGAAATAACTTATTTTGTTTTAAAACGGACATACATAACCAGGGATCTGTTTAGAAGAAATTTGGATCCGTTAACGGACCCTTCTCAAAATATCTTTTCATAGAAACGGACCCTTCACAAAATATTTTAACTTAAAAACGGACCCTTCACAAAATGATTTTTCTGTTAATCGGACCCTTCACAAATTTGTTTATCTTCATTATTGTTTTGTTAATCGAATAAACCCTTCCCAGGGCAGAAAACAAGAAAGATGGGTGTAAACGAATTTAGTTCTGTCTTCGGCAGACTATTCTTCCATCATTCGCCCGAAATGAATATTCTGCTTTCAGCAGTATAGGCTAAATACCAAATATTTGCATGTTGCATCTCTAATTTAGAAGCAGCAATTGCTGTTTATTTTTGAAAATTTAATTTTTTTATTATAATTTTACAGTTCCGAGCATAATCTTGTATCTATTTAGAATTTAAAAACTCCCTGAAAAAGTTTTTTGCAATAACCGGACCCTATTTGCACAAATTCATAAAAGCGGACCTTGCTTGAGAATGAATGTCAGTGATTTTTTTCACAATTTCACGAAAAACGGACCTTTCACAAAATGTCTGGACAGACCCCTGATAAAGTGATATTTTAAAAGTATGTAAAAAAAATAACAAACGAAAAATAACCAAAATTACAGTAATTTGGATAAACTCTAATCCAGTACAAATAAAACTACTATAATAAGGAATTGCTCTCATTCTTAGCTAAACACCAATAAAGAGCGAAAACCAAAATTTAAAAAAGAAAATAAAAAATCATGTTCCAAGTGTTAGAAAAATAAAAAGATGGAACTGAAAGATACATTGGTGCTACAGACCTTTTAAAAGATGAAAAAAAAATGGAGGAATGACTCATGAAATATAATTTCAGATGCAAATCAAATAGACAATGGCAATAAACGGGATTCAAAAGAGTTCTTTGGTCATGTTTATGAGTCATTCTTAGCACCTGTCGTGCTGATGAAGCCCCCATCATATTATAGTGCCGTTACGCATGAGTAAATACATTAATTTGCCACACACATTTTGAACCCTAAATATAGGCTGCATTTAATGCTTTTTTAAATGGCAGGTACATTCATATATTTTTCAAAAAATATAGTAACAGACATAAGCGTAGCATGAAAGAAAAAATATTTTCTATGAGAGGTGGGTAAACAGTTTTTATTTATTTATTTAATTAAAAAAAAAAAAGTTTTGTTAATTTTAATTTAACACACATCTTATTTCTTATTATTTATTTTTTGTATAAAAATCTTTGTGTTCATGTATGGTGGAAGGTGTCAAAAAAATTCGGATTTAAAAACATGTTTATATTGAATGAATGAAACTTATTTTTCTACCAGGTCATGTTAATAAAACAGTTTATTATGCAAATAGAAAAGAAAAAATTGTTAACGATCAGCTTTATAAAAAGGTACTCTCAGCTATGTTTAGAAAGAATTTTGTCAAACGATCCCCTGCCAGGAGAAAAATTTTTAGTCAGATCAATCCAATATAATCATTCGATTTTCTCCTTCAATAACAATTTTTTTTTTTCTACCATGAAAGAAAGATTTTCTCTCAACATCGTGGAGGGCAGCCTTGTTATTGGAAAAGAATTATGAGACACGAAAAACATCTTTCAAACATCTAACAATTGACTCAATAACCATAAATTCACAAAATTTGTGAAGGAAATTTTAAAAAAAAAATGGTTTTAAAACTTATTAAGATCCTGTAACAAGAAGCAATTTAAGGGACACATGACACAGAAAAAACATGTTTGAACCATCAATTGATTCAATAACCCTGAAACCGCAAAATTTGAATATAAAATCTAGATTATATATATCGAAAACTCTTACTAAAAGAACAAAAAAAAATTTTTTTGATGTAAGAAAGTGTGTGAAGGAAATTCAGGAACATCCAGCACCCTGAAAAATTTTAAGAGACACATGACATATGAGATAAGAAAAACATCTTTGGATCATCCATTGACTTGATAACCATAAATCCACAAAATTTGTAAGGAGTGTACCATAAATCCACAAAATTTGTATTTATCTAGAATTAAGAGCCCTTACTAAAAGACAAAAAATTTTAAAAAAATGATTAGAAAACTCGTTAACATCCTACATCTGGAAGCAAATTAAGGGACACATGACACATAAAAAACATGTTTGAACCACCGATTGGCTTAATATCCATTAAATCCGAAAAATTTGTGAATAAAATTGAGATTTTATTTATGTAAAACCCTTATTAAAAGACAAAAAAATTTTAAAAAAATTCCTAGAGTTGTAAATAAATATGAAAAGAAAACTCAGAAACATCCCGCATCTAGAAGCACACGTGACATACGAGACGAGAAAAACATCTTTGGACCACCCATTAACTTGATTACCATAAATTCACAAAATTTGTGATGGAAATCGAGATTTTATTTATCTACTACAAGTCAAAGAAAAAAATTAAACAATGCGTAAAATTTAACGAATTGTTTTTAAATAAATGTTAAAATAGATTAATTATTATGAGGTTAGAAAGATTTCTGCTGCCCAAAGATAAGCAATACATTTAATTAATTATGCATTCATTTGTACAACTTTTAATATATGAGAATGTAGTACATAATAGCACATTAGCTTCCATAATTTTTTTTTCTTAAATTAATTACACTACAACGATTTAAAATCTTATGATGTTGACCTAAGTTTATCCATACCGATAATTTTATTATGAAAAATTTTTCTCTCTACTTTCAGATCTTATGATTTTGTGCTATAATTATTTCTACTCACAAAATTGCCTTCTCAATTTTTAATATGCAATTTTACTAAATAAAATGCTGAGTTAAAAACATTTTATTTTCGTTGTGAGGGACATTTCTCCAGAAAATATAAAATATCTCACCGATGTCCTTTCATCGTGGTAATCCAAGCAATAAAAAACTGTCAACTTGGCGGCACTTGCAAATTCACTAAAAAAGCACAATTATAAATTCACATGCTACATCAACAAAATCGTTTATAAGTTCACTTCGCAAAACAAGTTCTTTGGCATAGTGTTTTTGAGTGTATCCAGTCAGGGAAGAAAAAAAAAACAATAACTGGTAAAAAAATCGTCTGAAAAACAGCGTAACTTCTACCCAACTATTGGGTACAACTCTTACTACTGCCGCTCAATTCTCTGTGTATACTACACACACGCGTTTACCTGCTAGGGTTGCCTCTCAAGACAGTGAAGTTCTACAACTTTTCCATCACTTTTTCGTCGCCAGATGTACCGCCAGCAAGTAAAACTCTGGCGCGGAATTTAAATGATGTTGGAAAACTCAAGACTGTTTATTTTTCAGATAAAATCGAGAAAGAAATATTATTTTTCTCAATAAATTTTGCTCGAGTCATTGAAACAAAATAAAAGTTCGCACACATGCTGAACAACAAACAAAATGTTTTTTTTTTCTTTTTCTAATAAAATCTAAACCAGGGAAAGAAATTAGAAACTAAAAACACTTTTTACAAGCAAAAACAGTTGGATTAAATAATAAAACCAGTAAGTCAAGAGAGAAATAAACACGACAAATAGAAATCTGTTTGAACTATAATTTACTTTCTTTGTTACTTTCACTTAGAAGACTTATAATTTTTTGGACAACTTTTATTTCTTAATCAGTTAATAAATCTGTAACTTTTATTAAAAGAAAACATGAGTTCGATTATACTAACAATTATTCGACTATGTCCCCCTCCTTCATCAATGATGACCTAGTTTAATGATAAATGCCTTTTCTTTTTTTTCAATTTGTGCTTTGTTCCTATGTTTTATGTTTTCTAATGTTAAAGGTAAATTTTGTATTCCGATTACCTGGATACATTAAAATAAAATTTAAAATATGTTATTTTAAAATTTGAACAATTCATTTCGTAAAATATAGACTTAATATTTATTCCTTCATTTTTTTTATTCCTTCATTCAATTTTAAAAATAAAGAGAAAAGAGGAATTTGTCAGGAAATATAATACTGTGTTCTTGGAATAATTTTCTTTTTTTAGTGTCAATCTTAAATTTAAGCTTAAGATATAATTAACATTACATCAGTAGTAAATTGTACAAAATTTGAAGGTAAAATTTAACAAATTTTGAAGAAATTTTCCCCCAACAATAAAATAATAATAATTTTAAGATAGCATATAGTTACTTATACATCATTAAAATTTTTTAATAAAATAATGCATAATAAAATATGTAAGTAATAAATAATGTAATAATAAATAATGTAAATAATTACTACTAGTTTTATTAAAGTAGTTTTTGCAATTACATTACACAACATCAGTTTGTTACATTAGAATCCATAGTAACTGAGCATATGTATCATGAAATTTTTCTGAATCCCACCCGTAATTAGCTAAAAAAAAATTTATCTAAACGATTATAATTTTCAAGAAAAATAGCATTTTACGGTAGAAAAAATGAATTTATAAATGAATTTGAAAATTGCTGTTGGGTAACTTCACGCTTGCATTTATTTTTTATATACATTTTAAGAAATATTTAAATAAATTTATTTCTCACGCATACCATTAAGAACATAAAATACACATTTACATGAAAGCAGAGTCTTTTGAGCCCATTCGCCTTTTTCAAATGCCATATAAAGTTAAATATCCATAAAATTACTTCATTTTCGCGCGGCAACATTAATGACGTATCGAAGTCTCAGTTAGTGCAGGTGGATCTGTCATGAAATACTGCTAGTACTTCGTAATTGAACAATTGAAACCGGAGTAATGGATGTGAAAAAATAATACCATAAATAAGGTGAGTAAAAGACAAAACTAAGCAAAGAAAGAAAGAAAAACAATTAAAAATATGGTGTTAATATTAAAGTTACGTTTAATCTTAACAAAAACTAAAAACTCCCACGGATAACTTCTTCATCATAAATGCTTCATTAATATTTTTAATTTTCAGTAATCTCATAAAACGCTAGCTTTTTTTCAAGCATTTATTATGTTCAATTTTTTAGCTTTAAGTTACTTAACTGTTTTTTACAGGGAAGAAAAAATAAATGAATTATTTAGTAGAAAGCAATTTCCCTATTTAGTAGAATTCAAAATCAAAACTTTAAAGGTCTGGCAAAGCAATCGGTGGAAAAATATTTTTTTAGTCAAACTTGATTTAAAATAACTTTTTCTTACATTTTTTGTTTTTAAATGAAGTTCATTTGGTAATTAAAACTTTTTCTTTATTTCTTTCACTTGAGGTAATTTTCTCGAGGCTATTTAAGCATTATGCATCCATTTACCAAGACAAATATTGTAATTTGAATTGGAAAAATATACAACAGTTAGTTGAATGTATCTGACAAATACAATCTGGTGTATTTACTAGACCCTGTTACAACATGAAACAAACTGCTATCGCTGTTTTAATATTAATGTGTTAATGCATGCTTTATAAGCGCGTTTTTTGTAAGATATACGGTAATGCGAGTTATAAACTATAGCACAACTATTAAAATAAACCCCATACAAAAATACCCAATATATAATTTCAGGAAAAAAATGAGATTTGCCATTCGCGATCGCAACGGTCGATACGCCATCTAGCGAGAGCCTGTAACCATTAGTTCCCTCATAACCTTTGGCAATGACGGAGGCCATTTTCTTAGAAGCAAAATTTCCCTCAGGAAAAGGTAGAAGAACTTGGAAAAAACTAACCAGGACATGCCAAACATTGAAGCAGAACATGCCACGCATTTGAAGAACAACTTCTCAATAATTTTTACCTTTCTATTACCAACAGCATAAAATGATTTCATGATCACTTGCTGTTACAGATGTTTGTATTGCGGTAAAATAATTTTTCTGTTTTCAATTCATTACAAGTTAAAATGAAGTCAACGTTGCTTTCGTCATTCCAATGAATAAATGTGTTCCAATGAATTCCATACAGAACTGTAATAGTTATAGAATATTCTTCTTCTTCATAGAATAGTATATACTTCTGTATCTACATAATTCAGAAAACAACAATAAAGAATAATCCGAATTACTTGAAAAAGTATCTTTTGCGCTGATTATAAATAAATTTTTTATCGTTTTCTTGGTAAGTGTTTTTTAGTTTTGAAAGAATTTAAACTAGAATTCAGCTATTCTGTTTCTAAGCTACATATTAAAATTCATATCGAGATCTTACAATTATAAAATTTTGATGTGTGGTATGTTACCTAAAAGTAATGAAGGGATAAACTATGTATATGTTATTTGAGAATAAAGTTTTCAAACAAAGAACATATCATTTTGGAATTCTCCGGACTTATAAATCAGGTAAGTGTTATGATTTTTATAATAAAAAATTTGCTTGTAAACATTTTTTTTTCTTACTTTATGATAGTTCTCTACAGAATGGTTTTTTTACGTCTGATTAAATACTATAAGAATTAAAAAAAAGAAACAATACGAAAGTTTTTATTGAAAAATGAGGAATTTTTAAAATCGTTTTTATCCTAAGAATTCTTTATTTTACGTTTTTTAGTTTATAATTTTTTGACAAAATTATTGTCAAAATACCTTTTTTGAAAAATTAAATGGTATTAAATTATGTGTTTATGTATACTCCTTGCATATTCTAATATTTGAAGTAATATGATTCAGAAAAGTATGGAAGAAAAATTCGGTACTTACGTATTAACCACAGCTACAGATTTGGCAGATTTTTAGGCGCCGCCAATCTACACTTAAACTTTTTGGAAAAAATCTTAAAATGAAACACTTTGTTTAAAATCAAAGTAGTCAATCGGATTTCGGTGGAAAATGGGCCGATATAGAGATTAGCATAGATTCAAAACAAACTTTTCTCTCACCTGATTCTATAGCCATTATGAACTCTAATAAATAAGATTCAAAATGAAATAACATTTCCAAAACGGACGTTTACTAAGATAAAGTTTCATGTTATGGACATTGGTACATTTTCGTTATATTTCACTCCATAAAATAATTCGCTCCTAAAAAAATAAAATTGCATCTTGTTTTGTTTTTGGCAAGTCCCAAAGACGCATTTTCGTAACACTAAAAAATGACGACAAAAAAAGAATAGTTCTTTTTTTTTGTTTTTTTTTTTTGCTTCGTAAGCATTCTTTATTTTACGTTAAAATTTAAATGGACCTTTCATGTTATACCATTAAATTTAGTAAAACTATTTCTCAGGCATTAGGTTTGAACTCTTATAAGAATATACCTATTTTTTTCTCTTTATTTACAAATATTTTTCCGATGTGTTCTGGATGTTCCTTCTCTAAAAAAAAAAGAGATACCATTTTGTTTTCGTTTGCATAAGAAAGAAAACAAACATTTTTCTTTTTTAAATTTAATCAGCCACAATAAAGATGGAACGTTACAATGCTACATTAAAGACGTCTCCAGTGTAACTGAATGACTGTTCATATGGAAATCGCAGGGATTCGGCACATACAACAACGCCCCCTATAGTTCGTTGCGATCGCGAATTTTGAAAATCGTTTGCCTAATAGAATATGTCATTAAAAAAAATTTTTTTCGTTTGAATTTTGAAACATTTTGTTAAAAATAGCGCATGTTTATAATTATGAAACTAATTCGATGAGAATTATAAAATTAGTTTAAGCATATTTCCTTTTAAAAAAAGTGAGAGCAAAGCTAACCTTAACTTTAACAACAAAGTAGAGGAGGAAAGTTAAAATTAAATAACTCTAAAAATTTGTCTTGTGCTATTCAATTGAAACTCGTCTGCAATCAATAAAAGTGTGATAAAATTCATTTTTCTGAAACGTAATATGAAATCTTAAAACTTGTTTAATTTCAATCAATCTGCATAAAAATATTTATGAAACCTTCATACTTATGTAACTTTTCGGAAATGAATTTCCCATACGATATCTAAACTTTTTGTATTTATTATGGAATTTGTGCTCATCGAAGAATATGATCTACATAAATTTTATAAAGCCAGACGTTGGTAAGTTTCTTCCTTTCAACTTTTTCACTAATGTTCTTCCATTTGTAAAAACGCTTGACATTTATTTTTAAACTTATTAATTATCTTTGTTCTTTTCGTTATAAGCTAATTTTATATACTGTGAAATAATTATAAAATTCTAAGATGCAAATAACTGTAACGAATTCTTTTTATATACAAATTCTTAACTATAGTTTGAAATAAAAATTTCATTTGAAAAATATAAAGATAAAAATTTATTTTGAAAATTTCATGGTAAAAAATTTTAATTAAAAATAATTTGAAAACTATAAAATTTCTTTTGAAAACTATGAGGTTAAAATTTTAACTTGAAAACTATAGGATAAAAATTTCATTTGAATAGTCCATATAAGGTATTTTATTAATGATTATAACTCCTGGCGCGAGTAATAAATTATTATTAATCTGCATTGCATTACGTTCCTAAAAATATGAACTAAATGACTCTTTCGATTAAATATTCTAGCTGGATTGAAGTAGTATTGAGAAAATAGATACAAATTCATTTTGATATTGATTACTTTAGTCAACATGGGGAAAATGGCGGTTACTGATGCAGAATAATCCAAATCATTATCATTGTATTGTTATCATTATCAATCGTTCTATTGACTTAAAGAGGAATAAAGTTCACGCATAATCGGGATATGTTTTTACATAAAGAAATGTTATCCGTGTATATTTCTCTATTCATGCACGGCATTCCATACATATTTGTTTTCAGGAAATAAAGAGAAGAACTTAGTTCCTATGCTCTTTTCTCGCATAAAATATTACATAAAGCAAGTACATAATCTGGAAATAAAATGAATAATTATTGCTTATTAATTCTTGAGACATATGACTAAATTTCTTAACCATCTTTTTTGCTGTTTAAGCCTATAGTTATTCCACAGTGCTTATTAACTGACTATGTGGCAATCACGAATAATAATTAATAGTTATGGTTTGATTAAATGGGCATATTTTAAAATTTTATTACACATAATTATTTGAGACACATAATTTCTAAATTTCTTTATCTCCTTATTTACTATCTAAACATGCTTTGCATTGTTTCCTCGCTGATTACAGAGCTTGCATGCATAATATTTAAATTATTTTATAGTTGTTGCAAATTTGATAAACAATTTGATCCAAAAATGGCATATTTTGAAAACAAAATTGAAAAAATAGCCCTCAAGTTATGAAATATTTCGTTAAGTTATGAAACATCAATTTATATATAGCAATGCACATATCGCTATATAAATACAAGTCGTTAAAATAACTATCTTCCATTTCGACATAAGACACATACCAAGCAAGACTAGATGCTGATAACAATCTCTTTAAAAGCCACTTGTTTAAGAATTTACTTAATCGAATTGTTAAGTTATTTACGAATTGGATTTGTTATATGTTATCATGAATTTATGTCGCTCAATCTAAATCCTTAGGCGCCTAGTTACCTGCTGTGAATTCTAACTGAACAAGTAGAATCGTCAGTGAACTTCACTGACAAGGACTGTTCTAGAACTAACACATGCCGGAGACATCAGTAAGATAAGAAAGCTTTTGCAAACTTCGGGTTACTACTATCATCATGAATTTTTTTTCTGATGTGGAAAGCTATTTTTTTTTTTTTTTTTTTTTGCCTCGGAAAATAAATATTTATAACTTTACTTAAAAATATTGAAACGAAATGTTATTTCAATTCTTATACCTACTAATTACTTTAAACTGTTTTTTTTTTCTTCCCCTTTATGAACAGAAGTAAACAGTGTTACAGAACAGTGAACAGAAGTAACTTTTCTAAGAATCATCTTTTAAAATAACATTTATGTCGTTAAAACATTATATTGTTCGAACAAATTAGGTGAGTTCACAACCATAATTTAATATTTTCGCTAACCAAACGGGCGGATATATTAAGTACAATTTTTGCTTGCATCATATTGTGCATGAAGCTGATTGTTAAGTTCTAAATCATTTAACGGGTCTCTTTAACTGTAATTTATAAGAGTACATTATTATTATTTGCACAAAAAATAATACTTGCAAAACGGTGAATACGACTAAACTTTTAAATAACTTCTTTATTTTAAAATGTAGAGCCGAATTACATTATAATTATAATATAGAAAAAAAAAATTCTCTTACTTTTAAATCAAACTCGTATTAATAGCAATACAGGAATATTAGTTTTATGTTGATGATAACCAAAACAGTATGGCAATGAATGAGGGAATACTGGATCGATCCACTTACCACGTGATTTTCCGGCCAATAAAAATGCACCGACAACAATATTAAAACTGTTTTAGACCATTATGTTTTTATGTTATATGGAGCATTTTTTACTGTTAAAAAATAACATTTGTAACTTGTGACATCAAATATGTTTCCTGATTGAATCATCCTGATTTGGAAAAACTCTATAATTAACCCTTTACGGTAAGATTGAATAATAAAAAGATGAAATACAATGTAATTAAAACTATTAATATCACTCATTATAATTTCATAAATAAACTGACATGAAAATTTAAAGCTTTATCTTCACTGTTCAGAAGAGATAATTATCAGGAAGCAGAGAAAAGAGAATTGAATAATATTTTTCACCCTAAATTATTTAGATTTTTTTTTCTTTTTGCATTATGAATCTTGGTCTTTCTTTTTCCTTTTTTTATATATATATATATATATATATTTTTTTTTTTTTTTTTTTTTAGCAGTAGAATAAAAGTTTTACTTAACGAAATAATTGGATAAAATGGTTCTGAGAAAATAATTTGAGAAACAAACAATACATACTTCTTCTTTACATTTTTTTTTTTTTTTTTAAAGTAAAAAGAGCTTAAAAGGAAAATTGATACGCAAACAATGCGCTAATTATTTTGACAATCCATACAATGACATCTTTATAAACTCAAGACATATCGCCAAATGAGCGATCGAGTATACAATAATTCTACTTTGTTTTGTATGCATAGTGACAAGCTTACCTGCGTTGGCACGAAGCCAACTTTTCAGATCATAGAACTCCTCCGCCAATGAAAATGGCGAGAAAAAAGTCTCGCAGCTCTTCAACATCTCTTTAACTCTGACCTCGCAGAAGATGAGACGAAAGCTTTTATTTTTTTTTTATGTATGCCCCGCAGGCCACTCAACCCTGAAGCTAAAGTTGATTTTTTTCGTAGGGGTTTAACACTCCTACTACAAATCTCAGGGTTTCATATTATGCCTGAATTTCGGTTATGTATTTTATCTAATGCTGCCCTGACAATATAAAAAATACTGATATTTTTTTTGGAATTGAAAAGACGTAAACAAGTGGTACTCGCTCTTTTTTAAAATTAATTTATCTTAAAATTAATAATTTTTTTCTAATCAATCAATAAATGTTTTTACTTATATTTGATACATATATTTAACTATTATTAATAAGATTTATTATGAACTGCACAACTATGATCTATTCATTTTTTTCTTTTTTAAATAAATCAATAAGTTAAATACTAGTACTAATATTGTATAATTCTATAAAACAGAAAAATTCAAGGTCTAAATAGCAGTCAAGAATTCTCAAAATAAACTCCAAATATGGTGATGACAGATAAGAATTTATCTATTCATTTTAAACCATTTCATCCCAAAACAAGATGTTAAGTGTTCACACAATTATGGGTGCTGTTGAAATTGGGACTAGATCATAAATCCATTATTTAATATGTCTCATTTCATTTCTATGAAATTATTTAAGTAAATGCTTGCGAGAAAGGAATAGCAAAACTTAAAAAGAAATTTTTTTATCAATAAAATTATAAAAAGAGAATGTTTTAATAGAATCCCATCGAATTTTTCAATTCAAAACAAATTCAACAATTAAGAAACGTTTTCCTTATAAGTATTATTAACATTTATTGCAGCTATTTGTTTTCATTTCAATGAAAACCAGAATTCATATTCTTATTTTATTCGTTATCGGATTATGCATGCTTCGAAAACAAATTCAAAGCTGGATGACAATCCAGACCCGCAAATTCAACTATCTGACATTCCCAGACGTTATAAAATGTTGAAAAAATTCATTAATTCCTCTAAATGCTTTCGGTTAACATGTTCATATTCTAATGAATTTTATTTATAGTTACTGCTATAATAGTCCGGAAAAAAGTCGATCCTTTAGAATTCCATACTCAAAAGAAAATTAAGGCTGTTTTTCGAAGGCTTCGTTGTTATATGAAATGTTGCTTTTTTTGCGAATAATGTACTATTTTCATAACTGCTATGAGTTTGCTACAGTTATTTATGACTGTTAGGTTAAGTTTAGCCTATCGAAAGTCAACGCTGTCTATTTTTATACTGAAATTGACGCAAATTGTCAATATGGAGAAAAGCCACAGTTTTGTAAAAATGAAAAGCGTTTGTGGTCTAATTTTTTAATATTTAAGAACTTACTCCAATGCTGCATTATCTAGGCTTATAAAAAATTTTAAAAACTGAGAAAAAGAGAGTGATTTTGATAATTTTCATCTTGGTGGAAAAATGTCACCAAAATATCAATTTTAAAAAAAATTAATAACTTTTAAAATATTTAAGTTATTTGTCCGTTCTAAAGCCCGGATAATTTTTCACGAAAAGATGATATATGAAGTTTAAAATCATCGCTTTCCTGCAAGTCATTTAAACTACAGCATTTTTATATTCCTTATCGACAAAGCTTCAAAAAAACCTTGTTAAAGAATATCCTTCAAAAAATCTTGTTAATGAATAACCGAGCATGCTGCTGGTTGGCCATCAGTGTAGCACGTAAAAATGTATTCAAAATTTTTAAAAAAATCATAAAAAATAATAATGTCACCTTTTAAAATTAGTCAAAATCTGCAGAAAATATATTGAATGATAAAAATCCATTTATATATGATATTGTGCTAATTAGCATGGTTTCACGGTCAGGAAAAGATTTTCGTATCCTAATCTGCAGCAGAATAATCAAGTCTTTTCAACTTCCGAGCGGCCCGAGAGAAACTAAAAGAAGCAATACATAAAAGAACCACCCGGAATAATATAACTTGTGGCCACCCCAAGAAACATTTGCAAGCTTAAAATTCCTTTGGCATTATAGATTCAAAAACCAAATTTATTATTTAAAAAGAAATATTTCCAGTTCTTTTTTAATCCTATACATAACCTGACTGATTAAAACTTTACAACCTAAATTTTAAACAAAAAAAAACTTAAATTTTTATTGTTTTATTTATATTGTTTTTTAAAAATCTCTAATTTAGATTTATATAAAAATGGATACTCTTAAATTTTTGCCTAAAAATCTTTTAATTAACATAAAAGTAGCAGCTTTTCATATTTTTTTAGCACGTAGGAAAATTTAAAGTGTCACTCATTACTTTTCTTTGGTACTTTTCTATTTCGCCGGCGCAGGGGATAAAGTCGCCCACTGCAAAGTTACTAAGTACAAGTAAATTCAATTTTTTTTTCTTTTGATTTTTTAAGTGAAGTCTTTTTAAAAATTAAATAAATAAGTAAATAGACAAAATAGCCGAAATAACTTGCCGGTTAAATAGAAAAATACCCCTTCTTTTCTTCCGAAATTAGCAATTTCCTTAAAAATTTTGGCGTCGATCCCTTTTCTAATTTGATTACTTCTTTTTATAATTTTAAATAAGTTTTTAAAAATTCAAAAACACTAATTCTAACTTGTGAGAAAAAGTAAACGAATGCTAATAAAAATATGGATCAGTTTCACTTCGCATCCATTACAGTTGTTAATTTAAGTAGAAAAAATATGATCTCAGCTGTTAAAATGTTTCATAGACAAATTAAAATCTTAAAACTAATTAAAATCTTAATACTCAAAATATTTATCTTAGCACTTGAACATTTTGAGCCACTCCTCAAGAGATTAGAATTTGCTGAATGTTTAATTTTTTAATTTGAATTAAAAACAGTTATTTCCCGGCCAACTAAAGTACTTAATTCATTTTGACCTTCATATAGATGGAAATTTAATTGCAATTTTTTTTTCTTTGTTTACCAATTATTATGATAATTAGGAAGTTTAACTAGAAAGGAGAACTTTAATGTACATTTCTCACGGAAAACAATGTCTTTATAAATCAAACAAATGACGCAGTTTGAGGAAAAGTGACTTAAATGTTTATTTTAAAAATTAAACTCTTAAAGTTGTGATAAACTTATGGTAATTAGTTGTAAAGTGATAATTCGCCCAATTGTGTTATATGACTCTGAGTCATGGACTTACACTGAAAGCTATTCGGATGTTTTAAGATAGAGAATATATGAGAATTTTACAGAAAGTTCTCGCATAATTAGTGAGGATGGACATGGAAAGATCAGAACAAATAAAGAGTTTTATGGTAAATATAAGGAACTAGACTGAAAAAAAAAAAAAAGAGTCCAATAGTTTCGACATCCAAGAATTGACTCGGAAAGAAATGTCAAAAAATTATTAGTTGGAGAACCAAAGGCTATCGCGCTATGATGATAGTATTAGAGCACACTTCAAAATAACAATCAATGGAGTTATTAGGGTTTCTTTTGGATACAATATCCGAATTTTCAGTTCTCACTATCCTTATTTAGTCAGTTGGGGGGGGGGGTATCCAACGTTCAACGTTGTGGGGTATCAACGTGCCAATGTAATTAAAACCCAAATTAAGATACAGGGGGAGGAACGGTGTATATCCATGAACGAAAAGAAAGGAATTCCAAGGCGGATAGCAGCCGTTTCTGTACAGCACGGCAAATCTTTGCTGTGTAATAACTCTCAGAAAGAACCGATTTTTTTCTCTCATTACTTTATCAAAATTAAGTAATCTTCAAAAAGAGACAAAAAAAAAACGTCTTTATCTATAATAATATACTGCTAAACTTCTGCTCTCTACGCATAAAAATAAATGCTCCACAGACTAGCAATTGTAAAGGTAGCACGATTGTGAAGATGGCGAAATACTATCTAGTATTTTGGAATAATGATCCGTTAAAAATCACTGAATAAAGCGAATTCGCCTTAGGTATTGACAACCGCATTGAGTTGTAGCTTTTAACGTCGGTGTCACAGATGTAAATGTTAAGCACCTGCCGATTTTACTTTCATTTTAGTCATTGTTGTTTCGTAACCGTCCTCTTATTTTATATATTTGACATGCCGCAAACGAAATCTAAAACCCAAGCCCATTTAATGGAAAACTATAATTTCGTAAACCTGGAACTTTCCACTTAACGATAAAAATTAGATTGTATTGTAACTAAAAAAATATCTGAAGTTGATTTTTCTGAAGAAATAAAAAAAGAAAACAAAGCAATAAAAGTTAGTTTAAAAAAAAAAAAACAGATAAAAATGAATACGGAAAATGTAATATTTTGAAACTGACCTAAAAACATCTTTTTATTATATTTTTTTTCGAGTCAGAAAATTTTTATTTTCGGAAAAATAAGACGATGAGATTATTTTCAGCTAATTATTTTTATTATGAGGCAAGCATGTGTAAATGAATACAAAAGTTAATATTCGTTAAACTTTGCTTTTAGGCTAAAGCTTAAAATTTAGCTAAAACCTTGGAGGACGCTTTACACTCCAAAGTTATACGAAAATACAAAAAAAATTACTTTAAAACTTTTTTTTATTCTTGTCAAATTTTCTATTTCCAGAAAAGAGAAATAACACCTGATGAGGAGAAGCTCGTACATTCGAAATGCGTTTTTGTGTTATCTGCTTACAGTGCGGTTCAAAAAGTTGTAAGAGATATATTTTATATATATCCCTTGCTCGGTGACAAAGAAAGTTCCCATTTCTTAAAAAAAAAAAAAAAATTGAAATACCAAGCGTGTGAGCTGTCATAAGTAAGAAAGCATAAACGTACATGCTTATAAATTTAAGAATGAAAATTATTTACTCGCGTGAACAACAAAGCTGCAACAAACTGAGTTGTGAGTTGGGAAGAAGTGAAAGGTTAAAAGTAAATAAATAGTTCATATCAATAAACGAGGTGTTTTATAATACGTTTTAATTATACTTATGCAGGTTCACTAATAATTTTTTTAATTGTTATTGTTATTCAGTGAAAAATGAGCATTTGTCGAGCTGTTACATTCTTCAAGCATAATAAAAAAAAGCGTGCTCGAAGAATACGTAGGAGACTTGCAGTCTTACATGATGTTTTTGAAATCAAGTTTTTCTATTGCATGCCATTTATTTCGATTAATAATTTTTATTTTAATAGCTTATTATTGCTTATTATAAAGAGGAATTAGTTTTAAAGTTTTTAATAAATGATTTAAGTTAATCGGGATTGCAAGGTTGGTAGGGTACTGGGCCCCATGTCCAAGAGTTCGTGGGCATTATCCCAGGCCGGCCGAAGACTCCCCGTGCAGTAAATGGTGACTGATGCACGTTAAATCTGTCGAGTCGCAAAGTCCTCCATGTTCCCATAACAAATCAATACCTCTGGGGGTACTGATCCAGGAGTTTCCTTGTCTTCTGAATTGAGTTCAAAATTGCAAGGCTTCGGAGTTGAACATTAGTAGTCGTAAACCCAAAATTGAGACGTTTGTTCAACGACGGATATAAAATAAAATAAAATGATTTAAGTTCTTAAGATTTTACGCTAATACACATTTCAAATGGGTTTAAATGATAATGAACGAATCGAGCATGTTTTGCAAAGCAAACCTTTTAAGTTTTTTTAGCGATCTTTGGGTATCGGGGGTGCATATATATAGTCGTGCAGTATATGATTAATAGATGTCTTTGGCTAATTTCATCAAGATCAAATAATTATAAATAACAAATTTTATTTATTTCACCTACTTTCAAGTAATTTTATCTCATCCGTGCAACGTTCGAAGTCATTGATTCAGAAATATTAATTGTCTGTCATTCTCTGATTTTTAAAGAAATCTGAACAATCTTCTTAGGAATTACTTTTAATTTTAATAATTTTTGCTATTTTTTAAAAGATGTAACCATTAAAGCGAAGAGGCGGTATAGTAAAATCTATTACAAAATTTTAAACAAAAGAAATATAAAACAATAATTAGTACTTGAAAACCGGATAAAAATTGAATTGTCATTTCAACATAATTATATAAAATTGAAAAATGTGTTGAATATAAATCCATTTCATTAAAGGATGTATCAAAATACTAGCATTTAAATATTCTTAAATAAACAATTCAAAATTTTCTTTCTTTCAAGGGCTGCTTTTTATTTTTCTAAAATTTTTCTGCATTTATTTTATCAAGCTTTCAAGGTTTGAATAAAGAAATTTCATTGCTATCCGATGCAATCTGCTTCCTGACGTATTGTCTTTTTACTTTTTATTTTTTAAAGCCTAGTCGAAAGAAAGATTTAATCCTAACTTAACGAAGGCAACGGATTTTCATTATTTAATTTTATTGCGTAAATGTGAGAACATCAAATGATTCATTTTTTTTAACGCATTTCAATGTTCATCTTGTGGAATTTTCATTAAAATCGACAGCAATTTAATGATTCTAGTTAACATTAATTCTGGCTTTTTATGAAATTTGTTTCAGCTCTATATACTCATATTAAACCTTTTTTTTTACCATACAGTTTTCATTTTTATTTATTTTTAAAAAAAAAATATTATTAATGTATCGTAACATACGGCTAAATACTATTTAATCTTATATATTAATTTATTGACAAGTTTTCATGTCACAAAAAACAGCTTAATACTGAAATAATTTGGTTTGTTGTTTGGTTAAGTTGTGGTTTGGGCTTAATATGAAAATTTCAAGTTTTCCCCTACCCCAAGATGATTTTTAGTCACCGTTTTGAATATACGACTGATGGGTCAAAAAATAGGGGGGGGGGGGAGACATTACTATCTAGACAAGTGAGGTAGGGATTCCATTGTATTTCGTATGCTAAACTGAATGACCCCAAAAATTATAAGGAATCGGTTACAGATCAGAAGTTATAAGGGATTTAATAATTGTAAAGTATGAAAAGTACACTCTTTGGTTGGACAGATTAATGCGACAGAATTTTTTAGTTAGACGAGGGCCCGTTAGCAGAAACTCTCCAGCATGACAGAGGCAGCTGCTGATTGTTACGGCGTCTGCAAATTTAATTTTTTTTTTAATTTGCATGTGGTAGAATGCAAACTCGGCTAACTAACTCAGACTCGGCTAACTTGAAATGGTATGGAAAGAACAGTTGCTAACCTAAAATTAAGTATTTCAGACATGCAAATTGGTATTATCAAAGATTTTAGTTTTTTATTCTTCTCTCATTCTTACTAAATCTCTTTTATCTTCTGAACTATTATTCATATCGAGTTGGTTTTGGTGTCAATCGAGAAAAAAAAATTTTTTTTTTTTTAAAGTATACATGATACAATACGTCACTTGTCTATGTCAATAGTAATGTTTAAATATTTTCTCTAAATAATACTTCTTCTTCACCTCAATAAATTCAAGATATCAGCTAAAGCTCACCTCGACGGAGGGTTCAAACTTCAGGCGTTCATTTTGAGCCGGAACTACAATTTTTAAAATAATTTCTAACTATTATTTGAAAAGTATGTTTGAAAAAATATTTATTAATTTTTGCATCGTTATTTGCATCGTATATGTTATTAATAACTTAAATTTATCTGACTTAGACCTTGCATTTATTGCATACAAATTTTTATGTTTGCCAATGCAATCGTCATACAATTAAAAATTCCTTAATGAGTCATAAAATTGTTTAAAATAATGTATGTAGTACTTATGAAATATTTAATATAGGAATAATAATAAAAAGTAGAAATGGATCGAATATTAGATATAATAGATGTGCGGATGTAATAATAGAAGTTTTTCCGCCACATGTTAATGAATATTTAACAAAAAAATATTGTTATTTGTAAATTTCTATTCTTTGTTTTAAAGAATGGGTAATGATACCTAAAAATTACCTGTATGGAATTAGTTTGCAAACTATTACATTCTGCATTACAAACAAAATTTTCCATATTTAATCGCAAAACCTGCTAACATTTGAAAGTATTCTTATGCGTCTTTAACTTTTTCTACTTCACACAAATATTTCCTAATAATAGATCTTGTATATAGATCTCGTGCCTTCTATTCTCATTTCTTGATGCATTGACAATATCTCCGTTCGCATCGTTCTTCAATTCAAAATCTGCGACCATCAAAAAGAGCTAAAATTGGATTTCCTATTGCCGATAATTACCACTATCCTTTTGTTGATTGCTATCACCGGCCACCGACGCACGAGTTTTCGTGACGAATAGCCGTGGAAAATGGGCAATGGCTTCTGCAATCTGCATTAGGTCATCATACATAACCAATGCAGAAAGAAAGAAAAAATGAGTCGTTCCAGACAAAAATATTTCATGACAAGACTGCAAACGTTGAAATATATTTTACATTATTCAAATCATGTGATGGATGACAAAGATTAATATTGACTTCAAAATGTAATTTTATGTTATTTGTAACATTGTATAGTTTTCATTTTATCGTAATGACACTATATAGCGAAGCGAGGCAATTTATAAGCTTATTTATATTTTTGTTTTAATGGTTTTTAGGGCTATTTTCGATTTAAATTCGTTGCAATATCTGAATTCTCTTAATTTTTTTTAGAAAGAAAAGTAAAGTAAATAAAATGATAATAATAATCGAATAACAGAAATATGTTTTGGGCGGTTTTTTGCAACTTCATTATTTAACTGTACAGTCACTGCAAAAAATAAATAAATAAAGCGGGATGGTTTAGTAAAAAACTTGTATACTTTGCACAAGTACGCAATAATAATAATAATCGTTGTTAGTACATGATATGGACATGAGTTTAAGGTATCGGGGTACTTTATTTTACATCTCTCTAAGGGTGATACTGGGAGAGAGAGGGTAAAAGCTGGACAGACTTAAGTTTTGCTATCTAGAAAAATGAGGTAATGTTTCCATTGTATTTTTTTCATGTTGAATCCATTGAAACTAAATCCATATCGGTAGATTCAATAATTTAGAAGCTATTTTGGCTGTATATTAAAAAAAAAATGCAGTTTTTACGCATGTCTATTTACGCATCTGACTTCGCTATCTAATCATGTGAGGGATCGTCGAAAATTATGATATCCATACATAAAACCTTAATTTCTTAAACATAATAATGATAATAGCAACTTCTAAACAGTTGTTGCTATCGATTAATCTTTAATTTTAATGCATTTAGTGTAAAAAAGGCTTTTACTGTAATATAAAAGTATTCATTAAAATTACACAAAATATTTGAAGCAATTTTTAATTAATAACAAAAATGTCGATTTAAAATTTGAAAAAAAAAAGTCGTTAAAAATTGCGCAAGATTTTTTTGTGAATTTCGTATTTAGTAGCGCATGAAAAAAGGACAATTTGAATATATTGAAAATTTAAAAATTTTCTAGTTAGTTTTTGGGAATTTTCTAAGAAAGCGTTAAGTCTTAAGGGGTTTTCCACTAATTCCATGTCATACTATTGAACAGGAATTATTAAAAAAGACACCGACCATTATGAGAGACCATCCCCTGTTGAAGTATGTTTTTTTCACAAGTTTTTTTTTTTTTTTTCTACCATCACATTCCGTTGTCCGGACAATTATTGTGGGGTATTGTCATTTATTATTACATTTTCTCTTATGATGCATAATGAAATTTGCAGAAAACCCTTTTCACAGCTTTTTTTCAAAATTTACAAAAACTGCTTAAAAAATTGCGTAAGTTATAAAACATGATTTACAGCAAAATTATGACGAAATATTTTTTTAATAGTTTTCCACGTTGTGCTGGATGAAAAGAATAATTTAATGTTCCTATCTTGCACAATTTTTAACGAATTTTTCTTCTTTCTAATATTCTTATTATTAATTGATAATTGCTCCAAAAATTTTGTTCACTTTTATTGATTATTATTACAGTTATAATAAGAAAACGTGTGGGGAGTGAGTTGTTATCGACCATGCCAATCTTCATCTATGAAAAGGTACCCCGACTTAGAGTCCTAGTCCTAGTCCTGTCGGTTGGTCGGGGTGCCTGAAGCCGGAACGGCCCTTTACCCCTTCATCTTGTGATGAGGATCCTTGAGGTGTTTCCTTGAGGTCCTTGAAATCTAAAAATGAAATTAGAGAATTAGTAATGAGCACATTGCTCGAGTAAAAACATGTAATGATGCATGCAGTGAAACAATAAATAAATACATAAGAACTATAAGAAGTAATAAATTTTTGAACTTCAGTATGAAGTTTGTCAAATTTTGTACGCCCCTGGTACAATTATCTTTCACACTTCTCATCCTTTTCATTCTCACAAATCTTTCGAATTCATTCATTCCAAATCTTATTTCCCCTAATATAAAATCATATTGATTTTGTCAACGCATCTTAGCATTTCTAGTTAGAAATTGTCATATTTGAATAGTGCCATTTATGATTTATTATAGCCATAACAATTATTAGTGCCAATATAAAGAGAATTCTTAACTTCTAGTGAGAAGTTTGTCATGATATTGCACTTTGCAGTGCGCTCTTTATTCAATCTATATCATAGTGCCCCTTTTCAAAGCTTAGTCAGTTCATAAATACAAATCAAATTGATTTTGTCAACGCTTGAATAATATTTACAATATTTACATGTCATGTCCGAGTTAAATTGCCATATACAATATTTTTATTTGTGCCATAAATAATGCCATTGAGTTTATCTCACATGGTCAGTGTTACATCACTTGTAAAAAAGTGAGTACTGGCCTCAGGGACGCGTCCTCAGCTAAATTTTCGAACTCAAAAATAGAGTCAAAATTTGCTGCTGTGCAGTCTATAGCCTTTCTAAAAAAGTTTCAATTTTGTTTGTGAAAGTTATGTTCGAAACTGTCCAACTCTAGGTCCGCGTAAACATCTACGTTTCTTTGATACCACTCTGCGCCAGTTAGTTTTCTTAAGATCTTGTTCTGCGTTGCTGTGTGTTTCCCAAGCTCACGCTCTGATACGTTACACCATGCTGGCGAGGCATAGGTCATGATCGGTCTAATCATGAAGGTGTACAGTAACCTCTTTAATTTCAAGCTCAATTTTTCACTGTACATAATGGATTGCAGTTTTAAAATTGCAGCATTGGCTTTATTTTTGACATTTTTCACATGATCCGACCACGTCAGTCTGTTGTTAATGACTAGACCTAAGTAGGTAGCTTTGTTTACCCTTGGTATCACTTGGTTAAAAAGTACTAGGTCATTATGCTCTCTAATTGATTTCCTGTTCTTCTGGATAATCAATAGTTGGGACTTTTGAGCATTTACTTCGAATTTCCAATCTAAACACCATTCTTCATAATCATAAATCTTTTCTTACAGTTTCTCTATAGCCATGTTCGGGTTACTAGATTTTACTATGACTCCTGTGTCATCTGCATAGAATGCAGTTAGACTATTCCAATCGCCCCGATCGATTGGGAAATCGTGTGTAAAAAGGATATACAAAATTGGTCCGAGTATGCTACCTTGCGGTACGCCTGCTCTGATACTCCTCACCGTGGAGCATACATTTTTCAGTCTAATTTGAAAATTTCTTTCTGCCATATAACTACTAATAAATTTTATTAGTCCTTTAGGGAATTCAAGCTCAATCAATTTATAAATTATTCCTTTGTGCCATACTCTATCAAACGCTTTACTAATATCAAGCATCAACAAAGCCGAAGTCTGTTTTAGGTGTAATCCTCTGCCAACATAATCAACTATACGTAACAATTGTTTAGTAGTATCGAGTTTCGCCCTGAACCCGTACTGCTCATCTGGTAGACAACTTAAATATGGTTTGAGCCTTGTATATACTATTCTTTCCAGTATCTTCCCAAGAGTGCAAAGCAAACTTATAGGTCGATAGCTAGTTGGAGATAGTAAATCTTTGTTTGGTTTAGGAAATAGAATAATATTTGCAGTCTTCCATATTGCCGGAAAATAGTTTAGCGATAAACATGCGTTAAATATCTTTGTTAGATATTCTACATACTGATCTGGTAGGGCTTTGACCATTTTATTATTAACATTATCTAAGCCAGGGGCTTTTCTATTGTGTAACTTTACTATGATCGCTTTTACTTCTTGAAAGTCAGCACTATCTATCAGCTGTGGATCTCTGTTTTCATTCAAAAAATTATCAACGCTTTCATTCACTATCCTATCGTTATGAGGATTGAAGTTTTGATTTAATGAGAACTGTTCTTCTATACAATCAGCAAATACCTCAGCTTTCTCTCTTTCTGTGCATACAAAGCCATTGCCAGTTCTTAGAGGCTTATTTTTCTGTGGATCCGTGCGCAGTGCCTTTGCCAATTTCCATATACTATTATCTTTCACACATAAACTTTCTACTTTTTCGTTCCACTGCCTCGTTTTAAATTTTTTGCACATTTTCTTTATCCGCTTATTGAGGTCCATATATCCCTCTTTAAATTGAGGATCAGATGTAGTTTGATACTTCTTCCTACACCAGTTTCTTTGTTTGATTAGGTATTTGATTTCTGGTGGGAGCCTTAGGAAGTTGACCTTGTGTTCTCTAGAGGTACTTGCTTCGGCATGAGCCTCTTGTATGGAAGTTTGAAAGTGCCTTATTGCATTTTCTATGCAATCTGTTGTATCAAGATTTTGTTCTGCTATTGCCTTTCTTTTAAGAATATTTTCGTATAGATTCCAATTAGTACTGTTTATCATTCTTGGATATTTATCAATTGTTATGCCAACAGAGGTTAAAACAGGGTGATGACCTGATGATAGATCATTAATTGTTTTTGCAGCCATAGGTACTCTCATATTAGTTAAAGCAAAGTCTAAAATATCAGGAATCTGATTTCTCATAACTGGGTAGTATGTGGGCTCTAAAGGTGCTACTACTGTGAGAGAGTATTTGTTGACCAACTTTTTTAAGTTTATTCCATTTACATTCGACCGATTACAGCCCCAGATCGTGTGTTTTGAATTGTAGTCGCTCGCTACAATAGTATCATAACCACCTTCAAACAAGCTCTTTAGTTGCGTCTCAGATATGGTATGATTGGATGCGTTGTAAAGGCCCGCTATTTTAATTGTATCATTGTTATAGTTTAAAAGGATTGATACATACTCTATACCATTTTCATTTGACTGATCATATTCATTATGATTCAAACTATTCTTTGCAAGGATCGCCACTCCTCCTCCTCTATATCTTCTATCACATCTATATGTTGTGTAATTAGGGACTTTGATATTACACTGTTTGTTCAGGTGCGTTTCAGTGATAACAAATACGTCAGGATCGTACTCCGTTATAAATTCTTTCAGTTCTGCTAGTTTATTTCTCAGTCCGTTTGCGTTCCAATTGAACAAATTCAAGTGGCTTTTTCTTACATTCGTACTATTCATCATAAGTCATGGTTTTAAGAGTTTTTAATAGGTCAATTATGCCTTCTTTTTTAATCGAATTTACCAAGTGTTTAAGCTCAGTCATGACTAAGCGAGCATCACCTAACGTATTTAGGTTGTCCCGACTTAGAGTCGAGTTAACATGTCTTATATACTAGTGAATTGTAATTTTGTAGTGGTAGATACCCTACCGTACTCCCCCACCAGAATTATATCTGCGAGAGAATTCGATACATGGATACCACTAGTTGCTGTATTTGTGACAGACCGGGAGAGCTGAATCAAGGTCACCGGGCTGTAAACATTAGTCATGAGAGATGTATTAAGGCCATGGTCGTAGACGCTCCTGTGTTGCCTTTAGCAGTCGAGTGTATGCAGGCCTACGTTGTCTTTTAATCGAGACTGAGTAGCAACCGCGCGAGGAAGTGGATAATGTCGCAGTCTGAAGTAGCAAGTCAACTGTTCAATGTGGACCATACATCGAAGTAGGCGTGTTCATATCGAAGTGGGCGTTACAGTCAAAGTAGGCGTGTTCACATCACGTCCGAAGGTCACCAATGTGGGGAGAGTAGATATCGATAATGTCAACCTTCATCTATGAAAAGGTACCCCGACATAGAGTGCCTATGCCTATGTCATGTGGTTACCTAAGTTTCGGCACCGTCAGGGCAACACCTCCTAGAAAGAGTAGGCCTCAGCACGGGTTACCATAAATATCCTTTAGTAGTCCAAACGTAATGACATATTTCGTATTTTCAACCACTGCGCAGCTTAGTACCCCGAACGTAGTGACATCTTTCTTATTTTTCATCAACTGCGCAGTTAACTTCGTCATATCGGACTACTAAATTTATCCGTGCTGAGGCCTTCCTTCTTCTAGGAGGTGTTGGTCAGGGGCCCTAACTTATTCATCTGAGTGGGGTTGTAGTGTATGCAGCTAAAGCTGAAGTCAGAGGGGATATAAACAACAATAATACATTAATACATGAGTAAAACGCAGTGAGTGGATAATCAAAATTTATAAAGTGTGATAAACAAATTGAAAACTAACCAATTGATCAGGAAATATATGCAAGTAGAGAGTAGATATCTTAGCTCCTGCCTACCTCGCCTCCCCCCTTGTGGGCTTCATTGGCACACAGAACATGAGCCTTGATATTAGAAAATGAGAGAGAAAATGAGAAATATATACAAAACCGACATAAAGTCGAGTTAACATGTCTTATATAATAGTGAATTGTAATCTTGTAGTGGTAGATACCCTACAAACGTAAGGTGCAGGAATTAACTAATTTTATAAAATTGTCCTTATCTCCAGGAATATTAAAGAAAGAAACTTTGAAGTTTTTGCATATAATAAAGTTTCAACCCTTTGGCACATATGGGACACCCTTTTATATACTTTTTACTGACGCTCTAATTACGAGTAAAAATATTTTTTGATATTTTCCTAATTATAAAAAACAATCAAATAGTTATTAAAAAAAATCTGTTAGATTCTCAGAATTAGATTTGTTCTAAAATATAGAATCAAAAAAAAAAAAAAAAAAAAAAAAAAAGGAGTTCGAAAAAAAAACTTTTTCATTCATACTCAAAATCGCATATTTTGACCCACAAAATAATAATGAAAGTATGAAAAATATGTATAATGAAAATTCTGAATCTAGGGGTTAAATATTATTGATATGTATTAGAAATCGCAAGCCTTAAACACCCCTGAAGTTATAATATAATTCTTTAAGTATTTCTAGAGAAAATATTTAAAATATGTCTCTTCCATTATTGTAGTGCGCATACCAACTTCTTCCTTTTAAGCAGAAGACTTTTTTAGTATATGAAGTGTTAATAACTTTTACACTTCAAAATTTTATTCTTGTAATAATAAATTTGATTTGATAATATTAATAAATTCGATTTTAAGGACTACTTTATCAGTAATGAATATCAAAAAATATATAAAACCTATGAATCGAGTGGTTAAGTTTTTAAGTGCTTAATTAAACTAATTAAGATTATTTTAATTGTTATTCCTTTAACACTTTAAACATTGTGGGGTGTAAAACTATCTTGTTGGCATCTTTGATTAGGTAACAGTACCTCACATGTCTAGACAGCAATGACAAACACGCAAATATGTATTAGTACGAGACTGTATTGTTTAAACATAAAACTTTGATAACTTCGAAACTATTAGTCCTATCAATTTGGAATTAGTTTCATTCCATTCAACCTAAGAAACCATTTATCTAGGTAGCTATGCTTAAGTTTATTCCCTTTTTACCCCTCTCCCCTAGTAAGTAGCTTTAGAAATGGAATGCTAAATACCCTAAAATCTTAGAGTCATGTTCATACCATGTACTAACAAGAATGAAAAGTTTAAATATCTATCACAAAATTCAGAATTATCATACAATTATATGGTTTTCCTCTAATAACCTTCTGTACTTGCCTAGATGATAAATTTATTTAAAATATTATAAACAATAATAAATTTGATTTTGAGGAGAATTTATCATGAGTAATAAAGCGCTCAAAAAGTTTAAAAATATGATTTAGTTTTAAAATATATTAGTTTTATCAAAAAAAATTAATTAATAAGAGAAGAAAAGCGAAAAAACTCATTATAAAATTCAATTTTTGAAGTAAAATAATTATGTGTATGAATAATATTGCAGAACAAATAAATAAATTTTTTAACTGCTTTGTGATAAGGAAAAAAGTTTTTATTTTTCTCCGTTTGTAAAGTATGGCATCATAATTTGATAATTCATTACTTTTAATATTTTTTTTTTGTATGAGAAAAAAAAACTACCAAGAAAAATCTATCAACAGAAACAAAACATATATTAAACATTAAAAAAAAGCAATCAATCAATTGAAAAAGACGTAATAATAAATCGATTTGTTTTTTTAATTTTCTTTGATTATTTAGTGTTATGATGAATGTGCATTTAATTGTCTGGAATTGGCTTCATTATTTTCTGTTATCGTGAAAGAGTACTTAATCGACAACGTATTTAATCGTTTCTATATACTTAATATTAGATTGGTGTAATCGCTACCAGATTTAAACAGCATTTTCTAAGCTGTATAGACCACAGTATCTATTTTAAGGAACGGTTCTAAAAGTACACCAATTTTACATTACTTTATATTTAAATATTCATTTTTTTTTAAAAAATATTTATTAATGACAGCAAGCATTAAGAGTTCAGAATAGCAAGAGATAACGTAACTTTTAATTTCAAATTCAACTTAAAAATGTTCTCTTTTTTTTTCAATTTCCTGGAGAAAAATGTTATTATCATCTGCACTTAATTATTTAGCATATTTAGGGTTTACCCTAACAACGATAAAAATTGTAAACTCGATCAAATGATATTCAAGTGGTTCTGTTAATTTTTTTCATGCACTTTTCAGTGTTCAAAATAAAAATTAATTTAAAAATAATTAAAACCAAACACCTGATAAACTTTTGGTCTAATTTATTTGATTGTCACCTAGTAGCATGCATTCTATTGCCTCGAGGTTCTAAACTAAATTATGCTAATCAACTAGTGCAGAAAATATTTAAGGTACAAAATTTAACACAATTCTCTGAATGAACACACCTCTTTTTTCGACGAATTTGGATTTTTCGATCCTGATTGAATAATATGGTTCAATAGTATAATCAGAATTGGTTGAACTTTTGGGCCTATCATTTATATTAGTTTTCCTTACTGCTCTGGAACTATTTGAGCGAATTATTAAAAAAAATATGCACAGTAGTTTTAAAACCTTTTTATTCAAAGATTCAATGCAAAGAAAGTATTTTTTCTCATTACTTGTTTATTATTTTTTTATTATTGAATTAATGAAAGTCAAAAACTGTTTGACTTTCATTAACTGTTGACATTTGTAGAATTAGGTGCAAAATTTATTTGTAAAACTCGTTACCATTAAATAGCTAATTTTAAAATTTGAACAGAAACGGATGAACTGATCTTGAGAAATATTTAGACAAAAAAAATAAATGAATACAAAAGACTTCCCAGAAATTTAATCACTCAGAAATCACTCGTTCGATTGGACTCGATTCATAATGGCTTCCACTACTGGCAAAATTTTTCATTGAAGATTAATTTTCAAATGCTTCCTATAATCAATACAAATTTCGAACACAGCTGAAAAAACATAGTTATATCAGTTTCGTCTCAGCTCTTTCATTCTATTAAATCTTTTAAGGGATAGTGGTCGTGATTTTTGTCAATTGCCATCAGACACGTTCTCTGCTTGAGGAACACCCACATTTGTAAAGCATATCCGCTTATTATTATTTGAAATCACTTTTCCTAGACTGTCCTAAAAGTATCCTAAAACTATCACGCGAAAGACATAAAAAAAAAAGTACTTAAAAGTCACTTAAACAACAATAGTTGTTTTAAACGCTCGGTTGACTTTAAAGATTCAAACGACAATTTAAGAACATTTCGATACGGTGCATTGACCGAACTATTATGACCAACAGAGTAGAAAGAAAGGAAACTAGTTTCATGATGACTTTTATGAAGATTAACCCTATCCAATTTAGCGGGTTTTTTAAAACAATGAGATATTTTTTCTTTACTATCTTAGCTAAAACAGTATTCTGAAATTTGAATTTAAATATATATATTACAAAGAATAGTAAAAACCAAACTTTTATATATTTAATAAATAAATATTAAAAATAGTTGAAAACTGAACAATCAAACAATAATTAAAAATGACTAATCTGTAAGAGTTCATTATTTTTTAAAATCATTTGTGGATGACGTAGAGCAGTGTTTCCCAAAGTGTGGTACGCGTACCCCCAGGGTACGGGAACAGTTTAGCGGGAGTACGCGTTCTTATGCGAAAGATCTTACAACAAACGAAAAATTCAAAAAACTTTATTTAAGAACAAAGATAGCCATGAAAATATACGATTACGTATTTTTCTATTGGCTATTTTTTGCAGAGTTAACAGTTAATAATTAGTCAACAGCCAGTAGTGATTTTTAACTTTAGTGCAATTTTTTATAGTAAAAAATGCATTTATTTTTTATTAGTGGTACACAACGTTACGAAAAATTTAGAAAGGGTACACAAAAATCATAAGTTTGGGAATCACTGACGTAGAGTGATGTTTTCTTTTTCTTTAAAAAATATTTACGAATTGCAGAAGTTTGTTAGAGGAAGTCTAACTTTAATGATCATGAACTTGTTGCCAACAACTTATTCTAAAATTAAAAATACCTGATTAATAAAATTAATACCGTTAATAACTCCCGAATATGATATACTGATGATTCCTATTATTTTAAAATGTAATTACCTTGGTAATTGGTACCAAGGTAATTACAAACATGGACAGGACATAATTTAGAAATACGAAGCACGAAACTGTTGAGGGGGCTTCTTTGTCCTCAAATATGAGTGTTGTTCGTTTACAAGATGCTTTTAAACTTTTTATAACATAAGTAAATAATAATATATTGATAAAGTTGTGTTTATATTTATTTCAAATTTTGTTCCCTCCTAATTCTAATACGACGATTCTTAAAGAAAAATACAAGAAAATGTGATGTTGGGGTCCTCAGACATATGGGGACCCTAGACTTGAACCTCTCAGGCCATAAGCCTCGCAGATAATAATAATGGCAATAATTGAAATAAGACATTTTATTTGCTTTTAAGTTAAAAGAATTTGGTAATAAGAGGAAGAAAAACGTTAAAAAAAAAAGGGGGGGGGGAATGCATTTTTTTAAACTTCTGTTATTATAACCTAAAACAGCTAATGTAAAAAACTTCATTATTTTAAAAAGTTCTATTTTGAGTTTTGAGCAAATTTATCATAGTGCAGAATACGCCCGGAAAGATATTTCGAAATGTTTTTATGCATTAGTTAAACAAAACAATCTTGTTCACATTTCGACTCGTATAAGTACAAGAAACTGGAGAAACAAAATGTGATTTCATCATAATTTCTTTTTTACAAATCTTAAAATGAAAAATCTTTCCTATGTTTTAGTTAATTATTAATAATATTTAATTGCCTAAGTTACAGAATTTAAAATTCTAATAATTTCTATTATAAAGGCATTTTTTGCGATGCTATTAATAGCTCCTTTCTAATTTATTTTCAGTTTGATTGGTTATGCCGTTCTGATTAATGTTGTGCCTCCAAATATTTAGTTTTCTTAAGATGAGTCTTCCATGTAAGAAACCAAATATGATAAACATAGAATGAAGATTTCGTGACGTTTAAAATGTGTACGCGTTCTTACACCTGAGGAAAAATTTTAACAAAAGTGTTTCTGATAATATGTTTTCAATTCGAATGACATTGTAGAAGTTGTTTCAAGAAACTGTGCACTTGAGTTGTTACCAACTAAAACAAATTATTAATCTTCAGTATTAGACCAAACCACACACCATACCTTCATTTAGCGATCATAAAATTGATGCTTGAAATTTATTCTAAAATTTATGATAATAAAATCAAATATTGAAAAATACTAGCCAAATTAACTTCAAACTATTTTTCTTCAACAACAACAAAATATTGCCCTTCATCTCTAACTACAATACGTTTTTAGAAGAATTTTAGGGGGAGGGGCATCTCTTGTTTTTGAATAAGATGAGTTACTGTTTTTTTCAAACTTTAAGGTCAGTTTTTGGTAGAACATAGTGCCATATTTGGTGTTTTTGCTATATCAGTAGCCACAAAGGACAAAAGTAATTATTCAAATGAAGCAAAAACTCCTAAAAAATTGTATTAAAATTTTTTTATAGTTTGCATAAGACAGAATTAAAATATTTAATCGCGAGTAAAATTTACTTAGCAACCATATTTGCTTAATCATTGATTTATAATAGCGATTATCTTAAATGGGTACCTAAACTTCAATTCAATTTACATGAGTGTCGTTACATTAAAAACAACATATAGAGCATACATATAGAGCAACCTGTTATACTGCAGCTGTGAAAAAAAAAAAAAAAAAAAAAAAAAAAAAAAATATATATATATATATATATATATATATATATATATATATATATATATATATATATACATTTATTCATGTATAATTAATAGATGAATCAATAATTCGTGTGGTATCCAGACAACGAACAAGTATCTTTATATGATTAAAAAGAATGCTGTAACTTCTTAATCATATACGTAGGAACAAATTAGTGTAAGCAGCTTTCGAGCAACAAAATAATTCAAAATTCTCAGTTTTGTATTCTCATTTTTCTCTCGCATAAAAAAGCAATGAATTAGCCTAAAAGTCTGCGAACTCACTGAAATAAGCCTAAAGGTGTCCAGCTGATTAGAAAATAGTAGAGACTTTTCCAATCAGCCTGGTGCATAGCAAAAGGACAAACATATTTGCAATGAACGTGATTTTTCAATTCATCAGGATATATTCTAGGAGATACTTTGTGCATAAGCAAATCTGATTTATGACATAAAGAAAACTCTAACCAATTAACCTTCTTTTTTTCCCCCTCATAATAAAGCATGAATGGAATATGACAGGTGAAATTTAGCTTCTCCCACACAATAAATGAACAATTATGTGCTTGAAAGAAAAAATCACCGTAGCTTGTCTCAGTGAAGAAAAATAAAATAAAATAACATTAATAACAACAGATGTTCCACAACAGTATGGACAATTGACGAACTAAAATACACATAATCAACTAAAGGCAGAAAAAAAAAAGTATTATAACTTTTAAAACTATATGAAGCCAAGCATGGCACCTTCATTTAGAACTCCTGTTGTTGAGGCTCTTTCGACCTTCAATGAATCATAAGGTCAATATGTAAATTGGCTGCAGCTTCATGCAAGACGACTCAACCATTGCATATTGTGACTCCAAATGGCCTAATTTGATTCATTTACACACTCTCTCTGTTTTAAAAGAGGAAACCACATTGCGGGAAAAATGGTTTATGATATCCAATTAAAAAAGCAAGAAATATCCGTAATTTATTATATGAATGCTAGATCCCCAGTTTGAATCTAGTTTTATGAAATTTAACCAAGAATGCCACGAGTTTATATTTTTAAGAGTTAGGATTTCTTTGATTATTAAATTAAAATTTCTATTTTACCAAATCATTATATATTTTTTCATGTAATAAATGTCCAATCTTCTAATGAAGGAATTTAAATTGAATGAACAAGAGAGGAATTTTTAAAATTTTAAAATTTTAAAAATGTAGTTTGTAAATTAAATTTTATCAATTATAATTTTAATAGTTTGTAAATTTGGTATATAGCTCAAAAAGGAAAACTCGCCTTTGGCTGCAGTGAAATTGACAATTTTTGAAGAACGATAATTTATGTATTTGTTAAAAGCAAAATCTCGTAATTTTCTGATGTTATTGGGATTTTATTTAAAATAACATATTTTTATTACTTTCTTACTGTTTCGTTTTTTACTTTTTATTACTTCACTATCACTTATATTTATTACTTCATTTTCATTACATCTCCAGGGATTTCTAGTTCAACTTGAAACTAGTAAATATTAGCAACGCATTCGATAAATTAAAGAGTTGTCTAAATTTAATTTCAGTACATCAAACAAAATTTCTCAAATTTTCAAAAAAGGAAATTTTTTTAGAGATCACAATAACCTCTCATTTCATCGCTCCTGAATGTACTTTAAATATGTTAAATGCATACATATTTTTTCAAATTAAAAATCCTAACTAATTGTATGATAATTTAAAATTTTTATTGCGTAAAAGGAATGCGAGAAAAAAAGTAAGTAAAAGGAATGCGAGAAAAGAAAAAAAAAAAACTACATTTCTTTATCACGAGCAATGAAAATATATCTGTGAAAATAATGTTTTTAGTATTTTGTACTCCTATAATACATAGCCTTTAAAGTAGCATAAATGATAACTTCAGACAAAAGCTGTGGTTGTCAAACAAAAGGTGTTACGTGTAACCTAGGATTCCGTGGAAAGATTACAGGGTTCCAAGAGTTAGAATTACTCGTAACGTGCAAAATACCAACATGTAAAAACCAAAAAAGAAAATGGAACAGAAGCCTCATTCCTTTTAACTTGCGGAATCAAACAGGAGAAACACACATCGTTCCTGAAAATCTAATTAAACTATGTAGATGCTGTGAAGAAAGTTACTGTCATCCAACAACAATATCCAACCGATACTCCAACCGATATTTTATCGAATTCATTAGATTTTTGACTATATTAAAGCTAAATTTGAGATTAATTAGTAGATTGATAATGTAGCATTCATTTTGCAGTACAATCACAGGACATATCGAAGAACATTTGATTTGTAGCATACCTTTGCAGATCTAAGCAACTGGAGAAGATATATTTTAAAATTCATTAAAAGTTAAGATAATAAAAATAATTATGATTGAAAGATATTTATTGAAGTATGCAGATATTGAGCTACAACTCTGGTTGGCAAAATAAAAGGCATAGAGTCAAAAATAAAGCATTTCGTCGCAGAATGTAACAACAATCATTGTGTTCTGCATCTCAATGCTATTAAAAAATACCCTCTGACTGAAAGAAAGTTCTTGATCTTTATTATCAATTATTTCAAGACTTGTCAACTAAAATAGGATTTCAAAAAAAAGTGTGACGCTATGAAAAATTTGCATCAATCACTTCTGCGTATTGAAATGAGTTGACTTACTGAAGGGGAAATCTTAAGGTATTGGAACTCTTTGATGAGTTTATGGATTTTCTAACAGGGCAACCAATTTTCCCATCTGTGAATCACATCGAACTTGATTAAGATTGTACAATAATAAGTTCCATAACTCCATAAGTCATTCCACAATAGACAGTGATTTACGTATTTAGTTTATTTTGTCGATATACTTGTTCGATACATATAATTCCACCAAAAAAAGTTTAAGAACTTTCTTTGTCATCGTTTTCCTTTAAATATTTTTGTATCCCTAATTTAAACTTATTTTCCAGTGCTGCTATTATTAGTGAGAATATCAAATTATGATTGTGAACTCATCAAATTTGTTTGAACAATATAATGTTATAAGAATATAAATGTTATTTAAAAAAATGATTACTTCGAAGAATCACTTCCGTTCACCAAGAAATCTAAATGTTTATAATACTAATAGATAGTAATATTTGGACGTGGGAAGTAGAGGCACAAGCGTAAGCAAACAGTTTAGTACATACTATATGTTAAGTGAATAATTTTAACTTTAGTAGAAAAACTGTTTTCGGCCAAGAAAAGACAATTATTGCGAAGTAATAACCGAGGTTGGTGAGAGGCAGCGAACAGGGGGCTTAGTCCCCTAGTACAAAATAAAAAAGTTAAACTATATTAAAACTTCCTTCAGTTTAATTCTTTCAGGACTGTGATCCCATATGCGTGATCACGCGATTCTCCATTCACAACCCACTATCTTCATATAAAATGAACCTTTCTAACTCTAGCGGCCAAAGATCACACGGACGTGATATCAATACCGTAAGCTCACATTACATCTCTTGCATTAGTACGTATGCGTACACTTTAGTACGTATACTTTCGGAGTGTGTGTGTCTAACAAAGCGTTTCTTTCTCATTTTTTCGGTAATAAAGGCCTTAAGAAGAATTTTTAACATTTAGGATTCCATAGTCAAAAATTACTATTTAGTTTTAATTTTGTCTCTAATTTTTAAACATTACATCTAACCATATAAGTTTCCTGACAATAAACAACTAATAAAAAATTAATTTTTCTGCGCTGTAATAAATGGTTTCACAAAATTGAGCGTAAATGTATCAATAAGCTAATAAAGTTTGAGCTTTGTCACATTTGCGGATGATGTTCCATTTTTGAGAGTATATAATTTTGAGTATATACTTATTAATTGAGAATAGGGACATGCTTAAAATTAAATCGTCTCAAAAATGACACATCATCCTCAAATATGACAAAGTTCCAACTTTATTAGTTTAAACCGATCAAATATCCGAAAAGAAAATCTAATTAGATAAAAGTTCCAAGCACTTTATCTTTATTGAAAATTTATTTCACTCATAAAGAATGTCTTGAGATCAGTAATTAACATTTCCTACTTTGCCGTTATGTTTATTTATAAATAAAGAAGGATTCTCAAAGCAGTTTTAATTTTGAGCGTGTCACTCTATATACCATTATGGAATTTGTGCCGGAGCTATTTTGACACATTTTTGCTCAAATTTTTTGCAAGAAATATCTCTGTTTTCCGGACTAAATTTACTCTTTTTCAGAGTTGAGCTATCTAATTTTAAAACTAAGTTCTGGAATTTTGAAGAGGAGAATTTTAATAACCAAAAGAAAAAGATTAATAAATCAAATTCATATTTAACTATTCTCATTTTGACTTTCCTTACTTCTTAGATTTCCCTCACACAGGAAATTCGGAAAGAGGGGAGAAAATAAAGGAAGTTGGGGAGTTCTCACACCTTTTCGAACCCTCAGGTGCATTTTCAATTCAATCGAAAAGTGGTTTTACTCCCTCTAGTCCCTAATTGTGTGATAGGAGTAACCATGACCATCCTTAAAATCTTTACAAATGTTAAATCCCTGATTCCAAGAAGCTCAACCATCAATCTGATGAGAAAGGGGTATAACATTTCAAAAACTTTCACTGTTTTGGACTATCTTAATGCATTTTTTTAAAACTTTTTATGTATAAATAACCATGTACTGAATATGTATATGAATACCCTATCCTCTTTTATGTATATGCTATATCTGAATTCGGTGTAAATTGTTTTATCCATTCTTTTCCTTTGTAATTATCTTCATGCGGGTTGAGAAAATATGCTGAGAACCGAGGATGTAAACAACACTGGTCACTACCGAAGACGATACTTCAACTTTTAATTGATTCTTGCTCTTACTCATCAACTTTTTAGCAAACTTATATTGAATTAATCTTTAGTGAAGCAGAGAATTTTCGTTTTACCCACTTCAGTAAGACGACCACACAGGCAAAAATAAATGAAAACGTTGGGGAAAAGCATATTTTTTTTACGATGCTTATACGACAATTTTTTTTATGTAAGATAATTGCTTATGTATGATACGACATAATTATGTATGTATATTTAGAATATTGGGAAAGAAGTTGGACTGCGAAGAAGTTGCTTATTATAAAAATCTTCACCTATTATGACTACATCATGATTTAGGTTTTTTAAAGTCTCGGGCAAATTCATTTCAGAATAAAAATAAACATCAATTTTTAAATGCGTATGCAATTCTTCCAAAAACCAGATTTTTTATACTCTGACTTGTCATAATCACTTATTTATTATAAAGTGTGGAAGGAATTGGATTGAACAAAGAGCCGTAGTGGCTGAGGGGATAGAGCGTTCGCCTTCCAATGAGGTGAACTGGGTTCGAAACCCAGCGATGGCTGGTCGATACGAATTCCGAACCCGGCTCGCACCCACCACAGAGTTGACGCAAAATATCCCCAGTGGTAGACGGATCATAGGTTAAAATTCCCTTACTGTCAGGCTAACCGTGGGAGGTTTTCCTCTACATGTAACGCAAATGCGGGTTCGTTCTATAAAAAAGTCCTCCACGAATGCGAATTTCTCCCACTATTTGATCCAGGAATTCCCTTGTCCTCTGGATTGGGTTCAAAATTACAAGACTAGATGAATCATGGGTTAGAGTTCCCTTGCCGTCAGGCTAACCATGGAAGGTTTTCATGTTTTTCCTCTTCATGTCGAGCAAATGTGGCTTAGTTCCATTAAAAAAGTTCTCCACAAAGACTTGATCCAGGATCAGTCTTCTGAGTTGGATTCAAAATTATAAGCTACGCAGTTGAACATTGAAAGTCGTAAACTCAGAATTGGGTCAGTTTTTTGGCACCGTTGTAAAATAAGTATAAAATATTTGCAAAAGAACCGCGGTGCCTCAGGGGATAGAGAGTTCGTTTCCCAGAGTGGACACCCGTTCGAATCCCAGTTTTGGTTGGTTGATACGACTTCTGTTTTCGGCTAGCACCAACTACAGTGTTGTCGTAAAATATTCTCGGTGGTAAAAGGATTATGGGTTAGAATCCCCTTGCCGTTTTCCTGACCGCGGGATGCTTTTGGATTTTCTTTCCATGTAAAGCAAATGCGGGTTAGTTCCATGAACAAGTCTCCTCATGAATGCTAGTTTGACCCAGTGCTTGATCCAGGAGTTCCTTTGTCTTCTGGATTGGGTTTAAAATTACAAGACTGCGGAGTTGAACATTAGTAGTCGTAAATCCAAAATTGTTCAACGCCGGTTATGAAATAAAATACCTGCAAAAAACTTAAGAGATTAATTATTTTTATCTCTTTCTTCTTTTTATTTTTAAAAAATTTAAATCCAGGATAATTTGCGAACATTTTTTTAATTTGTTAGAAATATTTAAGGGGGGATTTTAGAGATTTCTAATTATTAAAGGTGACAAGTTCCGAGTAAAATAAACGCCGAACTACATGCAAAAAAATTTCGCAAAAAAAAAAAAAAAAAAAAAAAAATGTATTTATCATGCTCTAAATTGACATAATGAGTTGTCGCTTTTTAATATTGTAAAAGAAGTAAGACTTAAAAAAAAAAAAAAGCATCTTATAATACGAACCTTGAACTATTACCATTATCATTTAAAGATTTTCAGTGTCAAAGAAAGGTCACCTCTAATATTTATAAAATTATCCTCGAGCAATGCTTTAGGTGTTATTACCTAAAGCCATTGAATAGATTTGCATTGGTCACTCTTGGCAGTTTACACGCTTCACAGCACAGGCGTGGTTCATTTCAATAACAACCTGACTTAATTTCTCCCCTATCTCTTACAAAAATCAACCTTACGTGCATAGATATAAGACAAAATACAAAAGTTGTGCATTCAGAAGTTCCTCTGGCACGCGCCAACGATGGACATCTTTAATTATAACGAAGTAATAATGACCGCAATAACAACAGATGTCCAGCTGGGAAGACCTCGCGTGATTCAAGGTTAAAGGTTTCTGTCTCAGTTTCACGCAAGGTTTACATCTCTCGGATTTTGTTTTATGGTCTTTTTAAAGACACAGAAACTCATTTCTCCGATTCGGGCCATTTAATGAGGCAGTATGACTAGCGCTGACTCTTGACTATCTGTATCTCGCAGGATCTCTGCGTCTGGATAAAGAAGTTGAGTTGTTTTGAACTGGTCCCTTCCAAAAACGTCTTCAGTTTTTAACATGAGTTCTCGATTAATTAGGCAGGAAAGCTTCAAGAAACAATTTTTATTTTAAAAAATTCAAATCAAAATCACTTTTAAGAGGTTTTCGGATCAAACATGAAAATGAAACCAACTTGATTATTCGTGGCTGAAACTATATTTTGAAATTCACATTTTCATATATCAAAATATCTAAAATCAAACTATCTAATATATATATATATAGTATATATATATATATATAAATAAGCATAAATTTTTTTTTAACGTTTTGTATTAAATAATATGCATTCTCTATCAGCGTCTATCATGTTTTAAATTATTTTATTTCATTTTTCTAAATTTTTTTTTCTGTAAATTTAAAATAATTAAAATCGTTTTCGTCATGCTTCATACAAGTTTGTTGACTTTTAACTCTAGTCATAATGGCATATTCTACAAATTTTTTACTCCATTTTTGTATATATATATTTTTAAGACGCTCTGTTCTATATTCTTTTAACTTTGACGTCATAAAACCGAAAACGGAAGTACGAAAGTTTCTCACGAAAAAGAAACCATATGCAGACGATCAATATGGGCGCGCTTTTACTACTACAAACCATGGAACAGCTGATATCAGCGTAAAATAAAATAAAAACTTGCGACGGTGAAGGTAAGTTCGATTTCCGGCAGGTTCTTTGTTACAACATCCGGCACGGAAAAAAAGAGTACACGCCGTTACTACCGTATCTGAGGTAGTTACACGAAATCACTGAATGATGATACCCCTCTAATTAATAAATCTTCTTTCCTCACCCCCGCAATCAAGGTCATTAACTATTCTTTCGAACACCATCTGTCTCAAATCTCTGCTCTCTTTCAGGATGAGTGATTTCTTTACATATTCAGCGAAAGATTTCTGGAAAAAGACGGCAACGAGCAGAACTAATAATTTTCATACAGCTAGTGTAACAAAGATTAGCATTTTATTAACTAATTAGCTGCATACCTGTTCTTCGTACTTGATGAAAAAATAAGCATCAATTAATCAGTACTTAAAAATCGTGCACAAAACTTTAGGACAAATAATAAAACTAATTCATTGTTTTTTTATTATTTGTTGCCCTTCTCGGTGGCTTTACGTTATTAGATTAACCTAAACAAGTATCTAGTAGTTCATACCATCAAAATAAAGATTAACTGTAATCAGTATAATCCGGTAAAATGTTACTCGTTCAGTATCTTCGAGGGACAGAAAAAATTCTATTATAAAAATGCAATGTATTGGTGCAGCTGTAATCGGTACCAAATTTACTCATAAAAAAAACTTAGTACCAATTATTATGCTGCCAGTAATGCCTATTATCAAATTAAGTCAATGCCAAATAATGGAATGGTGAATTTTTACGGTTCCCTGTAACGAATTAGAGTACATTTTCTCCATTAATTTTGCTTTTTAGTTCATAGCTTATTTTTTCTTCTATTAGTAACTATTAGCAAAGTTTATTTATCATTGACGTCAATAATAATACTGGCGTTTATTCATAAACAAATTCATATGTTAGAATGGGGGGAAGGATTGAGGAAGAAGAATTAAATATAGTTGTACTGTGCAATCGGCTTGGTTATCATTTAAGTTTATATGCTATATAAGATAATTTGGTGACCAAGCTGGTCACAAAAGCGGCTAGTTAAAATTAAATTAAAGGTTAGATGCATTATTTTTTATGTATCAACAATTTTAACAAATAATATTTAGCTTAATAATTTATAACCTATCAGTTATGCCTTTTGAATTAGTTCAAAATTACAAGGCTACGGAGTTGAACATTAGTAGTTGTAAACCCAAAACTTGGGTCGACTGTTCAACGACGGATATAAAAATATATCAGTTATGAGGCTGAGGTGGCTCAGGGGTTAGAGTGCTCGTTTCCCAATGAGATTGCCCCGGGTTCGAATCCCAGCGATGGCTGATCGATACGAATTCCGCTCCTGGATCACATCGACCACAGTGCTGAAGCAAAATATCCTCAGTGGTAAACGGATCATGAGTTAAAGTCCCCTTGCCGTCAGACTAACCGTGGGAGGTTTTCCTCTCCGTGTAACGCAAATGCGGGTCAGTTCCAAATTACACCATGAAGATCAGTTTGTCCCAATGCTTGATCGAGTTCTCTTTTCTTCTGGGTTGGGTTCAAAAATACAAGGCTACGGGGTTGAACATTGGTAGTCATAAGCTCAGCATTGGGTCGGCCGTTCATTGTCGGTAATAAAATCTATCAGCTATGTAAGCTTTATAACTTATAATATTAAAGCTTATCTTAACATTAATAAAGTTATTTTTATAGTATTTTAACATTTAATTGAGACGAAAGTAAGTTTCAATACTGTCTGTAGCTCACTCTAAGATATGGTTCAACTATGCTGATATAAATCTACAGCTGATACAAATCTACAGCAGACAGCATATTTTGTTTTTATAAAGAAAAAAAATGTTTATAAAAATTTTTAATAAAGCAGTGAATCAATTATTTTTTCCAAGAAATTTGTTTTAAAGCCATGTTTGCTTGGAACATAAGTTCAATAAATTAGCAATAAAATTTTAAAGCGATTTTTCAAGATTAAAGCAGAAGATAAAAACTCATTTTTTAAAAAAAAAACATCCCTTTTAATTTTGACCTAAGTCAGTGAAAGGTCTAAAAGTATTTATCACATCTTCTAAAAGATTTTTCGGAGGCCTTTCGCCTCCCGAACGAACTTAACACTATCGAAGGAGTGGAGACGGGGAGGGATAATTCTAAATATGCTTTTAATCCTCTTCATTCATAACATTCAGATAGTTTTTAATTTTCGTTAATTTTCAGAGGTTTTGCGCTGTCTAATAATACTATATTGTCAAAAGTTTGTTAAGAAAAAAAAGTTATCGAGTAAACACAAATTAAAAATTTGACCTAGAATCCAAGATGGCGTGGGTACGGACCCCTTAACTAGAAAAATTATATTCATTATAAATCAATTTCATTTAATCAATGATCAAGAAAATGCTGTTTAATTTACTTAAAACTTTTTTTTATGCTATGCACACACTAAAACATTCTTTATTTGCATGCAATCCATTGTAAAAACACTTCTTAGTAAGGATGAATGCCTGGAATCGAAGCTTGCATGCAAAATTCACCTCAGGTGGGCTGACACAAAAGACTGTCATCTTCATCCCCGGGCGGGCTCAGGTGCCTCCAGGCCTACTTACCTGGTTGACCTTGCCGAGCGCCTTAGGGGTCAAAGCAAAGCCGTCAACAATACCTGCTTTCTGGAGGTAATATATATACTTTTTTATCATCTTCTTGGACTCCCGAGATCTTTTGTGGCGTATAACTCCCTAATAAAAATGCTGTAGGTGGAACATAAAGATTGTATGTTCTTGGAACAAAGCTGGGGATGGCTGCTTTTGAAATGCTGTTGGAATAAAAGGATATTTTTTGGGACCACCCGAAAATTAATAGTATGTTAAGTTCTAAAAAAAAAGAAGCTAAACGATATTCGTATTATCACGAAAAAGTTTTTTTTATATATTGAATTACATAATGTGCGTAACAATTATCAATCAATTTTTTTTTAGATTGATTAAGTCGAAATAAAAGTTATCATCATCCTTTATTGTCTTTTCAAAGCTTCGACTTCCTAATGGTAAAAATTTAGATAATATTGAAATAATATAGGAAAAATATTAAAATCACTTTTCAAAACTTGCACAACTTACAAATTATTGCAGTAGAATAATTCAATAATTTGTTTTCTAGAAATTGTTTTGATGCATCCTCCAGTAATTATTGGTAAGAAAGGTAAGTACTAGGAAAAAATGTCCGGGATAAAAGGTATGGAGAAAAAAAAGGTACAGTTGTAATTGAAAATGCTAGAAAATAGAAGATAAGATTGACGATGTCTTGGCTGTTTTATTTAAGTAGTATTTTTGTATTTGTACTGTTTGAGAATATCATTTTTTTTTTTCTTTTATTTTCTGTATACCACATTTGTCTATTGAAAACTTTTATGAGACCTACTCAAATTTAAAGGTATGCCTTGTTTTATTCATCAACAAAAGTTCAAAATTAAAATCGAATTTCAAAATATTGATCATAATATTTAAGTAAATCTCTCCATATTTAGAGTAGTTCAATCAAAAATTGAGTCTTTTTCAAAATATCTCGAGAACTTAATAAGCGAATTGAAAAAATTTTGAACACAATGTATAAAATTCGTCCAAAGATAATAATTCCAAGCAAAAAATAGTTTTAGCAAATGATCGAATCCTGACAAATGAAGTTTTAAATACACGACTTTTTTAAAGTTCGATTTTTCAGGAACTATTCGGCCGATTTTACTCAAATTTCGCAGTTGGCTATGTAGAATTATATTGTTGAAAATGATATAAAAATTATAAACCTTGCAGTTTTAAATTTTTTTCGACTATTATTAAATATAACAATAAAAAATAATAAATATTTACAGAGTTATTTTTGCATGGAATTATTTTAAGATAAACGAATTTTATGTATTATGTCTGAAAAATTTTCAATTCGTTTAAATAGTTTTCGATATACGGTGGAAAGTAAAATTAACATTAAGGGGTTCAAACTTTGGACCGCTCTCCTGGCCAAACTGTTGGAACCATATTTCTCAGATTGCGGCTACCCCCTATAATTTGGGCATCAGAAATTCGAATCGGTCGGGAAAAAAAGTATGTTTTTTCAGAGAAAGTACGTTTTTGTGTCTGATTTCGTAACTTAAAATATCGTCTGCATTAATTAACATATTTGCGGTCACACTTTTGAACTGTTAAGATCAAGTCCTAGAACATGAAGATCTAACCATTAGATCAAAAGTTATTTAAGGTGGCCCGTTTTTTATTCGTCTTACTGTTATGTCTATTTTGGTTGGTTCGGTGTTCAGAGGGGAGTAAAATTTGCCTTCAAACTAAAAGTTTTAATATTTCGTGATCTACTTTTTTTTTTGTATTCCTTTATCAAAAATACTAGAGAGCGCGGACAAGAATCTTATACCTTTACAAAACTGCATAATAAAACATGCGCATTTATTGATTTAATTGTGTTGCGATTTTAAAAATGATAATGATATATATTAAAAAAAAAATGTTAACATAGATAGCTGATTGTGATTCGGATGCGTATGACTAATTTGATATGAAATAGACGCCCTCTTGCCAAGCATCATGCGGCTATAAATTAAAATGGGCGTTGGCTGAATACACATAAGTATCGAGTGGGATTTTATAGAGTGAACCATTATGGTATCTTTAGATGTGAATCATTTCAGATAAAAACAAGTTGAAAAGTTTATGCCCGTATTTAACTTAAATAACTTTCATAGCTTTTAAGGAACCGTTAAAATATAACCTGTAGCACATTTGTGATTATTTTGGACACAGTCCTTCTTTGGCAAAAAGTGAGCAAATCGGAAACTCCTCACTTACGCTAATGTATGATGTATATTTTTTGTTTCATTTATTTTTCTCCGATTTTATTTATTTTTACTGTTTACAATGTATTCTCATTTTTTTTTTTTTTTTGTACGTAAGCATTGTTAATGCTCCTCTTCGTCACCAAATTTAAGCAAATCGATCATCCTACTTGTGATGCTTACGTAACGCGCCACTTTCTTCGCTTGTATTTTACACATCATATGAGATGACCTGGGTTTGAACCCCAACGATGGTTGTCGATGCGAATTCTGAACCAGGCTCGCACCGACTACAGAACTGACGTAAAATATCCTCAGTAGTAGACGAATCATGGATTAGAAATCCCATGACGTCGGGCTAACCGTAGGAGGTTTTCTTGGTTTCACTCTCCATATAATGTAAATGTAGGCTAGTTTACCCAATACTTGATCAAGGAGTCCCTTGTCTTCTAGGTTGGGTTCAAAATTAAAAGACTACAAAGTTGAACTTTAAGAGTAATAAACTTAGAATTGGGTTGACTGTTCAACGCCGGTTATAAAATAAAATAAGATATTTTATGATCACCCCCGCCCTCTGTCTTTAAAAGTCACAGATAAAAATGCGTTCATTTAAACACTTTTTTTAAAAAAAATTCGCAAAGGAATATGTGATTAATTATTGATTGAAATAAAAAAAAAATTTAGTTTAAAATATTTGAAATAAAAAAAAACTACAAAATTGTTTTTAAAAAAAGGATTATTTATCGAAAAAACTAATGCGGGTAAGTCGTACCCCTGCCTAACATCCCTGCACCTCACACGTTCACGTGGTAAGCTCTGAAACGTACGTGAACGCAGAAGCTCTGTAGAGAACCGAGATTGTTCTATAACACTGTACAGAACTTACGTAGGTGAACGTGCGGGGTAGAACATGAAAAATATATGTAGAGTATGCTAAATCTCTCTATCAGAGAGATTTAGCATGTTCTGTAATTAATTATGCGGTTAATACAGAAGATCTAGGATCTTTACAGAGCTCGCACAACATATGTACGTGGACATTTCGCGATGAGTTCACGTTCTACACAGCTCAGTTTTTCAGGAGAGCTTGCGCAGAATGTGATTAGTATTGTATAAGCATTCAAGTGTTTAGAATGATTGTATAAGAATTTATATCATAAAATATTCTAATATGTACTTTTCTTTTCAATTTCCTCATTAAAATGCATCATACACCAGTTAATCCCAGATTATATCCACCTACTTCTTTTATGAATCCGCCTACCTTTCAATGACCTATTATCCCTAATGTTTCTGCTTCAGTTTCTTTTATGTTATTTCGAAGCATAACAAGTTGTTACTTTTATAAAGAAATTGCACCTTTTTTTTAATATTTCAAATGAAGAATGAGACAACATATCTTATCATTTAAGAAATCTTAGACCTTGAACTACGTTTAATGTTATTAATCCCATCACAACTCATTCTCTTTCACTTTCTATCTTTCTTTTACTTTCCTAATTAGAACAAGGATTCTTTTTGTTCTGATTTTAAAAAGTGTTTTTCAATTTTTTTCCCCTTCAGAAGTCAAAAAAAAGGTGGAAGGTTGTTTGTATCGTTTATAAACTTTCAAGAAATTTGGGGGCTTTATGAACCCCAGAATAGTGGTTCCTAATTTGTTTTCAGTTACGGAATCCAAAGCGATCTAACTCCTTTCCTAACTGTTAAAAAAAAAAAAAAATTAATTAGCATGTGTAAATATGGTAACCGATAAAACAAAACATTTAAATTAATTTAGAAACATTTAATGTGAAGAATGAAATTTTTTCGTTGCTTCATCAATAAGTCTTAAAAGTAAGTTTTATTAGCTTTTAGTTTCTGGCGTATGCATAAATACAATAAGCTAAATTATGGTTTTTGAAAAAGAACTGTTATGAAATGTGAGAATGGTTATTGGAGAAAAATAAATCTCGAAATTTGTTATTCCATTTTGAATGATAGAGTACGATGAAAAATACTGATACAATCATTTGTAAATGCATATTTTAGTAATTTATTCAATATATTGTTATTGGAAAAAAAAATTATATATATTTTAGAAGCGTGATGGCTCAGGAGATAGAGCACTCTCCTCCCAATGAGGTAACCCGGGTTCAAATCCCAGCGATGGTTGGTTTATACGAATTCCGCACTCGACTCGCACCGACCACATTGCTGACGTAAAAATATCCTCAGTGGTAGATGGATCATGGGCTAGAATCCCCTTGTCGTCGGCCTAACCGTAGGAGGTTTTTGTGGTTTTCTATGTAACGCGAATGCGAGTTAGTTCCATCAAAAAGTCCTCCACGAAGGTAAATTTCTCCAAATACTTGATTAAGGAGTTTTCTTATCTTCTGCTTTGAGTTCGAAATTACAAGGCAACGGAGTTTAACATTGGCTTATCAATGACAGTAATAAAATAAAATATATATTTTAAAAATTGCTATTTCTTATTTTGTTGGAATTTTACTTAAATGATGTTATAATAATAACAACCAAATTATTTAAATAATCGATTGCTGGTTTAATACTAACTTATTAAATGTTTCACAAATCATTACTGGCACTTAAAAATTCAACACATAATTCATGAAACCCCTGTGACCTTTTTGGGAATCGATGTTCTAGCATTCTAGGCAGAGTCTTTCTCAATTTTGAGATCTTTTACGGCTAAATAACTAACTGCTTTGGAAATAAAAATCTCTTCGAATCCTTATCCAGTACATCCACAAGCAAAATCAAATATCGGCAGGTTGCTCGCTCAACAAGGTGGGTGAAATAAAAAATTGTATCATAAAAACTTAAGCAGAAACTCAGGTGCAGGAGCAGCTGCCCGCTGAGCCCAGATTTCAGAACATCTGTGCACGTGCTAAGGGAATAAATAAAGAAAGAAAACGAAAGGAGAAGCAGATGGCTACCCAAGAACTTTTCCTCGAGCGTGCGTGATGTGCGCTTACTAAATTACGATACCCCTAAGAGGGAGGGGGGTGAATCTTACTTGAAACTGCATATTCTGTTCTATTAGATATACATATCTATGGACGCAAGATGTCTGTTGCGAAATCTTGAGGTTTGGGGGGAGGGATAACTGAGCTTTCGTGCAGACAGTCTCGTCTTGTCTTAAAACCACCTTTTATTTTTGTTGAGTAAAAGGGGGCTCGCGTTGGGTAGTTTGACAAGTGTAGGTCACAGTCATGAGCCCAGTTGGATTAAAATTGGCATAAAAGAAGAGATTTTCTTGCTCTTTTGATTAAACTAACTTTTTCAGCCATTTTGTTTGTCATTACCATTAAAGTGATATAACATTATGTACGTTCAAGGCACCAAACAATTTTACGAGATATTTCTACAAAACATTGACCGTGATATATTCATCTAATTAAATTAGGGTGGCGCAGCACCTTAGAACAAAAATCCTTCTTTGGTGTTTAAGGTAAGAAAATAAATTAAGGAATGAGTTAGCAATTATTTTAATACTTTAATTGATAATTTGTTTTAAAAACTTGATGAAGAAAAATAAAAAGTTGTTTTTTGTAAAACTAAAAAGTTGTTCGCTGTAAATCAAAAAAGTTGTTTGTTGTAAGAAGGCAATTAACATTTCAGCTAAAAATTATGAAGTTGAGATATTTTTAAAGTCACAACTATATAAATCAAAGCTTAATTCACGCAAATTTTTAACAAATATACACTATTATAGATTGATAAAAAATAAAAATGCCAATAATGAATGAAGCAATGCAATCCAATTAACTTATAAATTAAAACAAACTTTGCTCCTTCTAAACGACAAGTTTTTAACGGAATTTTGAGCAGTTATTCACTTTTATACAGTACATTATATTAGTTCGAATTTCATCTGCAATATAATTTAATTCCACAATAAATTTTTAAAAACTCGATAGAAAAATTATAAATAAAATTTCAAAAACAGTGAGCTTTTCATATAAATATAGAATTTCTACTAGCTACTTACAGCATTTTGCCAACGACATTTTATTTCATTTACAATATCAGGTCATATAATGATAGATTTTATAAACTGTTTTGATTATAGTAGTAACTTACTTTTAAAGGCAAAATGTAATTAAAAAAATAATAAAGTTAGGACAGGCAACATTTTAACGACGAAAAACGAGATTCGCTTTGAAAGACAATAATAAAAAATAAAAAAAACGTTTAATTTTTGAGTTAAGCCTAAAAGCTTTTCATATTATCAAATATTTGAAGGAAAAAAAAATTTAAACCGATGTAAAATAAAATTAAGTTCTCTTAAGTGTATTAAAATATATTCATATTTTGTATTTTTATCAAAATTGAGTTATTCTAAATGAACTATATTAAAAGAAATTTTTTTCCCCCATTAACTTCGGCATTAAAGCCAAGGTGCCAATTACAAAGTGCCGCAATTACTTGTTTTTTACTATGCGTTATTTCAATTTTGATTTACAAGAACAGCAGATTTCAGTACACACCATGACTATAGACAACTGATACATATTTAACAAGCTATTACAAATTAAGCTGACACGAAGTGTAGAGCATATTTTTAAAATTTAGCTACCCGTAAGACTTTTTCTTTTTATTTCAAGGGATTTGTTTCACAATTAAAGAACGAAAGTGGTTGCTTTACAACGCAGTAAACTGGATTTCTTTTTGTAATATTCGATTAAAAAATAATACTTAGCAGGTAGATGGAAGATTTTTCATTAAGCAAAATTAAAACAAAAACAAAAAAACACTATATGAGCGTCAACTCATGGGTATAGTTAGCGTTCAATTTTTGAAAAGGACTAAACAAAAAAACAGTCACACTAGTTCTCTGAATTTCAACCACAAATATATAAATCATAATATTTAATTTATTAAACACCTGCGAAAAGATAAATCTGATTCTTGATTTTTACCTTTCACGAGTTTAAATGGGGATAATTCATGAAATTTCTTTACATTAGTCTGAAATATTGAACACTTTGTAGATTTCTAATAATTGAGGAGGACATATAACCACTGTCCTCCCCATCACTAATGACAGCTATGGTTTAACTGGAACCAAAGCCTTATTATTGTTTTTGCTATCTGTAAACTATTCCCAGCTATATAATATATTGAGCTGAAAAGAACTGATTTGGCTTTAAAATGAAAAATAGCTTACATAATATTTAAACTTTTTAAATAACGGCAAATTTTACATAATTTTCCTACCTAAATAAAAAAACGAGCAATTCGAATCTAAATTTTCTATTTTTTTTATCAGCCCAAACAAGGAGTAACTTTTCAAATATTTAAAATATAATAACAAATGCTTTACATTTTCACAAATCTCTGGCTTTTCTTCGGATTAACATTCAGAATTTTTTATTAAACATATTTTTCACTCTTTTTTTATCATTTTGTATTAATTTAGGTTAAAATAAGAGAAACATTATATTCAGCATTTTAATAATTTATGGTTATGAAATACAGCATGAAACACAGATGACTTTTTTTGCGTTAATGGGAAAAATCTTCCAAATACGGGTCATTTCCAAACAATAATTTTTCAAATTTGCACTGATTTAGATATAAGAGAAACAATAAGTCATCATTGTAGTTTCTTATAAAATTTCAAATATGCATAAAAATTTTTTTTTCAAATTACTTTTTTGGATTTTATATTTTATTACAAATATAATTCCGATAATCTAACAGATTTTTTTAGTAACTATAAAACTATTTTTTTAATATTAAAAAATATCGAAATATATTTTTACTTGTAATAAGTGTCAGAAAAAATATAGATAAAGGACACTGGTGTGACATCTGCGCCAAAGGGTTAAGAGGCTCTTCTTCTGACTGTTGAAGGAGTTGAGACGGGAAGGGAAAATTCTAAACATGATTTTAATCCTCTTCATTATAATTTCATAAATAAATTAATGATGGGCACTTGGCCCATATTCAAGAGGTCGTGGGTTCAATTCCTGTCGGCCGAAGACTCCCAGTGTAGTAAATGGTGACTGGTGCACTTTAAATCTGTCGGGTCACAAAATCTTCCATGTTCCCGTATTAAATCATACCTCTGGGGGTACCGATCCAGGAGTTTCCTTGTTTTCTGGGATTGGGTTCAAAATTACAACGCTACGGAGTGGAACATTAGTAGTCATAAACCCAAATTTGGGTTTAGTAGCCTCAAGCAGGAAAATAGTTGCCTGAACAGGAACAAAAATTTATCAAAAATAGTAGCCAAATAACTAAAATTGTAGCTTAATTGTCAAATACCATGATTAGGACTGGAATTGAAATAAAATCAATGAAGAATCTTTTTTATTTATTTATATTTTCTTATCATTGATCAATTGAGTTCAGAACGAAAATGTAAGTTAACCGCGATTGTGCAGCAATCGCAAAGTAACAATAGGTCTACTAAAAATAATTGACAAGAATCGTTAAATCCAGACAAAAAAAAAAAAAAAAAAATGGTATGAAATAATATAGAAGAAAACGATCGCTAAGTAGCAAATGTCTCACTGAAAATAATTTACTAGAAACCCGACAATTATTCCCGATGAAATAAAATGCACAACGACCGCAAAATGAGTTAAGTCCCATTGAAAATAATCTTTAAAAAACCCAAAGACAAAAATGGACATAAGCTATGCATTGCGTTACATCGTCTTTATAGCTAAATGCTATCTACATTTCTGCAGGTAGATGAAATCAAAATAGTCTAGGTCAGTGCGGTAACAGTGTTAGCGTAGTCAAGGATCCTTGCATATTAAATCGCTAAACCGCGATTGTAGTCTTATACTGGCGGCTTAAATCAGATTTCTGATGCATCGCCTAAAACGAAAGTCACTATATCGGCCTATCGACATATGTGTTAAATCGATTTATCGCCCAGTCCTAACTATGCTCCAATTAAAAAAAAGTTTTGTACAAATATAAAAAGATATACAATACATATTAGAAAATAGAAGTTGAATTACAATAAAATATTAATGTTAATAGAAATAAAAAACAATTAAAAAGAACAAAACTGCCCCTCAGAGAGAAAAAATAACAAGCACTTTATTAAATCTAATGGAAATTTAAATTTTTGGCTTTTGGACATAAATGATTGAAGAGTTAGCTTTCTTTTATTAACAATTTAGTTTATTTTTTGTTCATTTGTTTCATGCTCTTTTTCTTTTTGTAGTGATTGCAGACTACCTTCAATCATGCCTTGTGCAAGTCTAATTCCTTGCATATATTTAGCTTAAGGGCTTCTTTAAGTCTTTCATTCGCTTCTTCTGACAACTTGTCAGCCGTTGGCGTGATGCAGCACTGAGCACTACACACATGGTAGGCGGCACTACGTACGTTTTAGCGAGGGGTCTGAAAAGTAACGTTCATTTTTGCGAAAAAACTTCGCTAAGAGTAAAAATGTCTCCCAATAGTCGCCTATTCCTGAAAATAGTTGCTTTTTCAGGCAAAAAAGTCGCCTAAAGCCAAAAATAGTCGCATTTTAGTAGTCTGTGGCAACCCTGGCCTGGGGAATGAATGACCCTCGTCATACTGGCATCTGAAGGGCAGATTTGTTGACCACTTTTCCAGGGGCACCATATTAGGTGGGCCAACGTTGCTCATACAGTAAGGACAGATGGTACAGAGAATGAAAGAACATCCATGCTGTGCTTTGGATTTTAACCCAGAACCTCTCTGATGCAAGGCCGGTTTCCTGATCTCTACACAGGCCAGTTATAAATTATAATAAATAAATAAAAAATAATAAACTGATGATGAATATTTACTCTATTTGATAGATTTTCAATACATGTAAAATACAAGGCCACCACCCAATCACAATTTGAGATATAAAGCGCGAGTTATTTTAGTTTTTTCTTAAATTTTTCTGACAGAATTATGCCACTATAATTCTGCATTCAAAAGTGTTTGATAGAGAAATAGTATAGAGTTGCCTGTTTTTAAAGTTTTGATAAGTATCTTTGTTATTATGCAGTTAATGTTAAATAGTTTTTTTAGCGTCATCCAAATTAGTTTTCAATAGTTTAAACTGCAATAAAATTAGATTAAAAAAAAAATAATAATCTAGAAACTGAAGAACATGTAATTTTAAATTACTTACATGTAATTACAATGTAATTTTAAATTACTTAAGTACATTAATTACATGTAATTACGTCATTTTACTGCTTTAAAGTTTTAAGGAACAAATTCATAGAAGTTCTAAAAATTATCAAGCACTATTTCTTCAAATCTAATAAAAGGATTGAAAGGTATAGTATTTGAAAGATATTGTGCTCCCTAATAATACTAGATCATCAAAAGTTTGTCAAGTATAAAAAATATCAAGAAAACACAAATCAAAAATTGAACCTAAAATACAACATGGCAAGGGTAGAGACATGTTAAAAGAAAAACTGCATAAAAGTAAGAAATCAATATTAAAAATAATAAGAAATTAGTTCCAAACAAAAATATCAGACTTTTATTCACAAATTATTGAAGTTTGACAAATAAAATTTCTAAAGTTTACTTTTCAACCAATTCGATGAAAGACAACGTGCAATGAAAAATCTCAAATTCACACTAGCTGTATCGTAAGCATAGAAATGTCTCAATTATTTAATTATCTTTTTCTGACAAAATTCTTTGATTAAAACAAAAAATACTGCTGAAACAAACAATATAAACAAAAATGAACAATAGATGACAAACGGTACACAAAACAATAATGTATTTTCAGTTGTGCGTTTAAATATCTATATTACAATGTTTATCCTATAAAAAGATATTTCATCAATTTTACAGTTTGTATCAATCATTACAACAAGATTTCAAAGTTTTTTTTTAAAAAAAAGAAGAAAAAAAAAAATCTGTGAGTCCGATAAACAAAAAAATAATATATATTTTTGTATTTTATAAACATTCCATAATTTTTTTCAGGACAGATATATGAAACAAATAATAAACACCGGAGAAAAAAAATTTTCATAATATAAATACTTTGCATGTTCTGTTGTATACAAATTTCTACAAACGGGACAGCTATATACACAAGCATTATCTGGATGGAGAGGACAACAATGAATTATAAGAACTTTCAATGAATTTTATTACATGTTGCAATAAAATAGAAAACTTTTCTTTATTAGATTTTTCCTTCCGATGAAGCTCATACCACTATCTGATTATGTTTATAATGGCAGATCATTCAATTAAATTAGCCATGTCATACACAATTCTTTACAAGGATCCTATAGACCGGAAAGATGCTAGAAGCCTCAATAGTAGAAAATTACTGAAAAACATAAGACCAAGTCATTTGTTTACATATTTTTGAAGATGAATTTATTTATGAGATTCCTATTTATGAGGAATAGATTTTATGAAGGGTTAATTTTAAAGATGGGAGGGGAAGTAGAATTTTTTTGAAAGCAGGCCACAAAATAAAATAAAAAATCAGTTTTTATGTTAACTGTTAACTAACAATTACTTAATTATTTCTTAGTTAATCCAGAATAATGCTAATTATTTTAAAATTATAAACCACAGTATAGCAAATTTTGGATACGTTTACAGGGTGGAAAAAAAAGAGTTATGGTAAGTATTTTTCTGTGGTATATAAAGAATTTATATCTTTAATTTTTTTTTAATAAATCTTCGAACTACACGTTTTGATAAAAAAAAAAAAAAATTGCAAAAGCAGAAAACTCAAATTGGTATAACTGCATTTTAAAATTTCATGTTATAACTTCTAAGTTTTTTGTTTTTTTTCTTATTAGTTTTTGGCTAGAAGGTGGGAGCCCACATCTTGACCATTCAAAGAATGCATTTGGCTATAGATGTAATTTTTGTACTTTTCCAAATAACCATCCAAACAAGCAAATTGGAGATTATTGTTACCCAATTCATTTCTTTCTACTTGAATTTTTTTACCAGAGTTTAAAATTTTGAGTAGAGAAAAGCACTTTGTCTCAGTGGTCTGCAAATAGGCACAAAACATTTTCAAATGCAAATCATATCTGTAGGAGAATCATAACTTTTAATACCTTTCATAGATATTAAGTTGCATAATTGAGGAATTTCTGATTACAGAGTGTTTACAACTTTGGATATAAATTATAATAAATATATTTTACCTACTGCATTTTGCAATTTTTTTCAATATTTTTTATGAAATACGACCTAAAAAACTTCATTACAAAATGAAGTTTTCATATATAAAATTAAAAAAAACAAACCCAAACAAACATGAATTGAATACGAAAAGAAACTATAGATAAATGCATAGTGAAAGTATTAAAAGTTATAAAAATTAACCAATTCTGCTGGAAAAAAAAAAAACCGTATTTTATTCCTAAAAGCAATTTAATTTTTTTTTATTGGAAATAGAAAAAAAATAGTTTTTATGAAAAGGGGAAAAATTATCATTCTGTGATATTAGAGCAAATATTAAAGTAATTAATAATATTTTATAATATTAATAATAAGGCTTTATATTTTAAATATTACATATATATTTCTTTCAGTAGTTTTCTTCATATGAAGTATCCAAAGCATCTTGTTATTGTTAAATCATAGTTATAAAGTTTTATTATTTGATTTTCAAAATTAATCTAGGAACTTAAAATATTGATGGGAAAAAAACTATCATTTTATTTAATATTAATTTGACATTAGATTTCACCAGGAACAGTATGTTTGTCTTTAGAACTTTTAAGAATTTAATAATTTATTTGCACTTTCTGTTTATTTTTGAATGTGCGCTAAAAATGAATAAACTAAGTATTAAAATGACAGCAATAATTATTATTTTATTAAAAGCATGCAAAGGAAAGAAAATGCTCAATAGTTTTTATGTTCATTGTTGTTATTTTCATTTTTCCGTCATAACTTAAACAAATAATGAAAAAATTATTATAGGTTACTTTTCCCTTTTCTAAACAAATAACAATGTAAGGGTTATTTTGAGTAAAAATGAAAATTGAACATTCATTTTTATAAACAAAAAATATAGAAAACTTATGATAGTATGCATTTTTCAATGAACTATGTACAAGGGCATTTTGTCTGAGATAAATTTTAAAATTATAAGAGATCCATTGTATTCAAAAGTTGCCACTATTTTCCACAAGAAAATAGTTACAAATTTAAAATAGGTCAAGAAATTTATTTACAAACATAGGAGTTTAATAACTTTAACAAATCTTAAAAGAAAATGAACCACATAAAATTTAAGATTCTTTAAAGTTTAAATATTTTAAAAATAAATATCGATCAAAAAGTTTGATATAAAATAGATAAGACTATATATGTTCATAGTTTCTTTTAAATAAAATAATTGAGTTTTATTTAATAATTTAGAGTAAACAATGGTAACCATATTTTTAACATAATGCTAAATTACATTTTAGAAAATAAATTTAAATGGGGGGATATATAAAGTAGTTTTTTCATAAAACTTACAGGTTAAATAAAAATAAAGAAAGAAAAATACACGCAAAATCCTTGTCATGTTCATTTTGTCATGATAACATTGCTATTCCCAATATCCTATCAAGTATTTTTAACATAAAAAAAATCCATAAAGAAAAATTTTTTCAATCCAAATTCAATTAATAATTATCACTAAAAGGCAGTTTAATACATATGTTTAACATAATATCAAGAAATTTTTTTTGTTATTTATGGCTATGTCATATAATTTTGGAATAAAGTATTTAGAAATTTTGGAAGCATAGATTTATATAAAACTCAAATCAATATAAGTTTGTATTATTTGCACACAGCACATGTTTTAAATCTTTGCAAACAAAACACACACATAAATCTTCAATATACATTGAATACAAAATACATACCGGGAAAAATAACAGAAGTAAAACATTTCTCAGTTAATTCAATTTAAATGTACTTTTGATTATGTTAACTAGAAAATAAACATGTAGCAAAAACATATTTTATTAATTCAAGTTATTATGCAGTTCAAAAATCAATTTTTTTGTAAGTGAATTTAAATTTTGCAGAATGATTTCTACTCATTTTGCAAAAATTTCCAAAACAGGCAATAGCTTTTCTTTTAAATGTTTAAGTAGATTAAAAAAAAAGAAAAAAATTTTCTTGGACAAAAATATCATAAATTCTAAATAATAATGAACAAATAAAGATTTTGTACAAAAAAAGAACACTAAAATACCCTAATACCAGGTCATACACAAATAATTTACCTCTCTCCCTTAATTTTTATATACAATTTATAACCTTTTAAAATAAATAAATCTTTGATATTCAAATCACAGATAATTTAAATTATTTTATGAAGAAAATTATGCAAAATTATGATAATTAAAAAGAAGGAAACTATGTATGTTATTGTTGAAAATGAAATATTCTAAAATAAATTACTTGGACCCAATTAAAAAAGAAATTTACTTTTTAAAACTTGTTCTCCTCTTAAATACTTGTTCACTTGTCTCAAAACCGCAACTAAAAAGTAAAGGCATGGCACAAATTGAGGGAAAAAAAAAAAATTAAAATATCAAGGATCATCTAATAAGGATCATCAATATTTCTAAGTGAATATTTAACAAAATTATAGAAATAGAAGAAAATTTGGGTCCAAATAAATTGGTTTTACTGTAATCATAGGATTTATACATAAATCAGTATGGACAAGATATAGAAATCCCTCTAACTTTTTATAAACAAGTCGATTATTAGCTCTCTCAGCATAAAATTTTTTATATTTTTGAATACAAATAAAAAAATTAAAACTATTTAGCTCTCAAGTTAAAAATCAATATTTTTTTAATATCACTTTCAATTATATTTAGATCCTTTTCCCCATACTAGTCAAAAATGCATATGACTTATTAATATGGTTGATAGGTTATACCTATTACTTCAAATCATTACTTATTAGCATATTTTTGAATCAGAATCTTTAATTATAAATAAATTAAATTTAAAAACAATTATAAACTAATTCAAACAATAGATTGCAAATTATTTTTTACAATTTAGTACATAACAGATGTTTCTATAATTATACTTTTCAGTTGTAAACATGAGTAATTATATATAAAGAAAAGTAATAATTTATATTTTTAAATCTTTGCTCAACATATCACAAAAGACTCGGCTTAAAGCATTTCTATGTTTTATTGGCACACTGATTGGCCTCTTTGGCCGAGTCATACAGGAAATAATAATAAAAAAATTACTGCATGAAAAATGATAAGAGAAAAAACAATGGTAAAAAGAGCTAAGCTTCATCTTCAAAACTCAATTTAAATGACTGTACACAGTATAATGCCAAAAATCACAGATGATAAATTGAAATTTTTTTTGCACTTTTTTTACACAATCACACAAAACATATACAACTTTTGGACAATATAATTTTTTAAGAACGTTGCATACAGATTGAAAAAAATCCGCTTTTGTGATTTAAATCAATCAAAAGTGAACCTTTTCTGTCAAAATGCCATACTTTGCAGCAGTTCACTATAAATGATGAAAATTTGTAACACTACCAATTGTTTTTCTTTATTTGCTAAATTCAATGAGAGCAAGGTTAAAAAGAATTACCCTTGGACATCAGATAAATAAGTTAAAAACATTCTTCTTCTTTATCAAATATGAGTAGCTTCACAAGTGTCCCAATCGTCATCTGAATCAGTCTCACTTTCTAACATTTCATTATCACTACTTGTTTCACCGTGACTACTTGCAGTATCACTTGTACATTGTCCATGCAAGGAGTCCTTAACGTCTGAACTAAGTGAATTGTTGGTAGGAGAATCATTGACATAATTAAATTCTACTCTTACCTAAAAACATAGGGATATTAGAATATTTTTTTAAAAAAAGGCAGACATTTTTATTACAAGCTTTAATATAAGGTTATTTTATATTTAATTATTAATAAACTTACTAATGATTTTTTTTTAATTAAAAATAATTGCCGAGTTAAATACAATGGGGTACCCGGGTTCAGGGCTGTCCACCTGGGAGTAGTCACTCTGAAGAATATTTAAAAATAACAATAAAATAAAAATATAACAAATAAATATTATAAAAATAAAAAGAGCAAATGTTTTCAGTTTACTCAGTACTTCAAAACATTTTGGCATGCTTATCAGTAAGGCCCGGATTTTGATGACATTTGCATTTTTTGTCCTATAGAGCATTTTTTTAGATTTATAGGGCATTTTTCTTTGAATTTTGGGGCATATTTTGCATTTTAAAGCATTTTTTAAATTTGTTGTTAATTTTTTCCAATTTGTATTATTTTTTTTATCATTTTTCATTATTACACTGGCTTCCAAACAATGAAGAAAATCTCTAGGATATTAACAGGTGAAGCAACATCTTTTCAAATTGAAGAAGAATTGTCAGTAAGTGAGACCGTCTTTTTCAAGTACGCACCAATAAAATCAGTAGACGTTGAAAGAAGCTTCTTCAGGTATAAAAATTAACTTTCAGACAAGAAACGCTCGTTTACATTTCAAAATATTAAAAAAAAAATTAATAATCCAATGTAATTCTGATATTTAGTAATATTATGAGATGGAAGTTGTTATATTCATTAAAGTTTCTATACAAAATGAAAACGTTTTGGAGTCAATATATTTTCCTTTTTTTTTGTTATTTTAGGATATAAAACATATTTTTCAAACTTTTAATGAACGTAGAACAAGTATTGCATTGCTTTATATTTTTTGAAATGACTCATAATAATTTTAAAGAGTAAAAAATTGTTTTAGTTCAATATTTTTACTTTATTTAAGTTATGTCATAAGGCGTTTTTAGCGCAATTTTCACATTTTAAGGGCATTTTTTGCACTTTTAAAGGGCATTTTTTGCACTTTTTAAGGGCATTAATTGAGATTTTTTAGGTCATCAAAATCCGGGCTCTACTTATCAGGTATACACTCGGTAGCAGAATTTATAGAGTGAATCTGCAGCACGATCTCCCCAAATCCTAATGTGCCAGTGACCTCAACACAGTCAAACATTAGTTTATTATTGTAAGAATTCAGCTTAATTTGCATACATGTCACAAAATTTGAAATATCCTTAAAAATTAAAAAAAATTATTAAATCTCTATATAGCTAAGCCTGCGATTAACAACAAAAAATTACTTTTACTTTTTGCAGTGTTTCCTCAATTTAGCTTTTTATATTTTATCTGAAACAAGTTTATTCCCCCATTCGTTTAATTTAAAAATAAAAATTAAAGAAAAAACTTAGATCAAAAATAATCTGTAAGTCTGCCACTGTAAGGAGTAATCTGTAAGGAGGATTTCTGCCACTAGGGTGTATATATATATATATATATACAGTGAAACCTCCGTTAAGTGGACATTCTTGGGACCGAAAAAATTGTCCATTTAAGGGAAGGTAACCCTAATAGCGAAGTTTAACACCGTAAATTTTTTTAAGAACATTTTTAAAGATGTAGAAATAATTAACTAATTTACAATAACTATCTACAAGGATATTTATTTAAAATTTAAGAAAATTATAAAAAAAAAGAATATATAAAAAAAGTTTGATATGAATAGATAATTTTAGATGTAGACACAGATAAATGAATATAATTTTCCTATCAGCAGATACTCAAGTTAGACATATGATACCTATCATTTGATTATGGAACATGGTTAATATCTTCTTGAAAGTAAACTTCCCGCGATTCACAGAAAAAAAAGCAATGCCTACCTGTAAGTCACGAGGACCTATGGAGTTGATTATTCACAATTGATCAGCTATCAAGTGTCTGAATAAATGTTTCATTTATATGAACCTCAAAGATTATACTTCTGTTCTCTTTTTTAAACCAGCTGCATTACATACAGTCTTCAAATTGATAAGAAAATTAAGGAAATTTTCAATGGGGAAGAAGTGTTGTGAGCATTTAAAATGTCATTTCAACTTGTGGGGTCTTATAACCTGTATGGTCCAGATGAAAAGATCAAAAGATGCCGCTGTTCAAATTATTTCACAAAAGCAGTATCCTTTTCTCTCCTTTCTTTACGAAGATAAAGCAAGGTGACAGGAGAAAGATTGATTCTTCAGTAGTGAAATAGCTTAACAATACTTTTAGTTATGGATAAGGCAAAAAATTTACATGCTTTAAAAATGGTGAAAAGTTGCATTTTCCCCCTTGCAATTTAAAGCAGAAATAGTTTTTTTTTTTCAAATTTAGAAAAAGTAGTGTCCGGTTTGAAGAGAGAGAAAACAACATTTCAGGGCCAAAATGACTGTCCGCGTCCGGTTACGGGAGTGTCCGCTTTGCGGAGAATGTACATAATGGTTTACTCATAGAAGATTCCCGGGGAATTAGAACTATGTCCGTATTAAGAGGTGTCCGTTTTGCAGGAGTGTCCACAACAGGAGGTTTCACTGTATATATATATACAGTGTAACGTCCCATATCCGGACGTCCCTTTTACGGAAGAGTCAATTTCCCGGACACTTTTTAACAATCAAAATAAACAAACATTTCTTCACCTTTCCCTCTCTTAAAAAAAAAAAAAAAGTCTTTTGACAGGTTTTTTCCTTTCTTAGCTTCTAGGGATTTATGCATTGAACAAATAAATCAACAGAAAGGGGAACAGAAGATCTACCAAGACCATACCGTTAGTGAAGCTCCTCCTTTGGAATGCAGGAAAGGGGGGGGGGAGATTTGTTTTCAAAGGAGCACAACTGAGTCCCCTCCACCTCTTCTTTCCTATGCAGCTGGCTAGTAAAAGAGGCATTTCTTGCAACCTTTTTATTAGAGTGTTAGAGAAAGAAAAAGTGTAAACACAACAAACGTTAAAGTGGAAGGGGAATCCCCTTTAGTCACACAAGAAAAAATAAAGAGAACCCAATCAGCATGCCACGCCTTTATGCTTGATTGATAGCCACTGATGGGAGAGAAAATAATATTTTCACTGCCCCGCCCTCAACTTGAATGAAAGGAGGAAATGAATTTTCTTCTCCACCTACCCACCTTAGTGAATGACGGGAATTTCCCCTTCTTGCTTGAATCGTTCTAGTTCAAAATGGCGGAGAGAGCAATTAATATTTTTCGTTTTCTATATTTATTTTTATAATAGCAATAATTTATTTATTTTCTAATATTTTGTTTTTGATTGATTAGTTATCATTCTAATACTAAAACATTATTGCCTGAAAAATAATGTTTAATTTTTTGCTTCTTAGATTCAGATCATTTTAAGTTTTGTTTACCTTGGGGGTCTATTATACGGAAAAATCGAATATACGGACTTGGGGAAGTCCCGCCGATTCCGGATACGCGACTTTCCACTGTATATATATAATGCTTTATGTTTATTTATATATGATTTACTAAAATGTTATAAAAATTTTTAGGCAAGTTTCAGGAACAGTCTTCAAAGATTTTCAGGGCAATTTAAGATTTTGTTAAACTAAAAACAAGTTATACTACAGTTTATTACAGTACAACAGACCCAGAAGACACCCAATCAATTTAAGCAATTTTTAATTATCAAAGTAATGTACTAAAAGTAATTGTACAGATTTTTTTAAAGGCCAACTTTGGCTGCCTTAGTATAATACAAGTTAAATTAGAGTATTAGATAAATTATCTTTGAATTCAGTTGGTTTCTCAATCCAAAATAACCCCTATTAGCTAGTCCTATCCTGTTATTAATTTATGTTCGATGTTATTAACTGTAACAATAGTCCCTAGGTATTTGAACTGACTGACACCTTTGACTGCATAATCATTAGTCACAAGAGGTTATATATATAATCATTAGTTCGATTACCGACTGCCATAAAATTAGTCTTATCCTGATATATATATAAAACCTATGCTTTAACAGAAGTCTCAAGCCCTTGTTACAGCTTGTTTGGTAGGTCCTATTAAACCTATGTCATCTGTATAAGCCAATAGTTGAACAGACTTTTAGATTCATAAAGCACTTACAGACTGTAATTGCTTTTTCTAGTGCAATGTTAAATATCATTTAAGCGAGGGTGTTTCCGTATCTTAAACCTTTCTGAGCTTAAAAAATGTTTGAAAATTCAGACATAAATTTTACTCTGCATTCGACATCCTTAAGGATCATTTTTACTAGGTTAACTAGTCTACACGGGATTCCAAATTCATCCACAACATTTAATGAATTAATGTCTAAGCAAAATAAAAAGTAAACATAACAAATTCACTTGTTTTTACCAAAATCAATAAGAAACAAATTTCCTTATAAGTATCAAATTGAGCAAAGAAGTGTAAAACTAGGGCAAGGACATAACATAAAATCACAAAAGGAAAATTTATTTTCCACAAGGACTTTTTCATGAAAAAAATAAAGCAAAGAAAAAACCAACAGAAGATACAGATAAAGAAGAAAATAACGCTAAGTGAAAAAAGTTTTGAAATTCATTTAACTTATAATTGATTTTAAATCACAGTGACTTAATTTTGATAATAAATGATGCATAATTAAATTTATATATTATACCTTAAAATCTCGACTAAATAATTTATGAGTTTTGTCTTTGGTGGCTTTGTCCAACTCATTCTTAAACAGAGTGAGTACTGGTTTCCTATATTCTTCATGGTGCACACTAAATAGAGTAGATAAAAAAGGTAAGAAGCATTAGAAAGATATGGTACGGTTACAAGAAAAAATATTTTACAAAGTATTATAATAAAATAGAATTTTTTAGAAAAGCTACAAAAAGTACATTGATTACAAACAATTCATATATATGTCTAAATTTATTATAAACTTACTTCTTTGAAACTACAATCGAAGGAAAATCTTTAAATTTAAGTTACAATAATAGTAAAAATATCAAAACAAAGGATATGTCATATGTCAATCAAAACCAGGGTTTGCGATTTTTTTCGATTTAAAAAAAATAAAAAATTTAAAAATCAGATTTTTTTATATTTAAATCAGATTTTCTTTATTTCTATTCAAATAAACTGTAAAAACTTTGATTTATGACTAAAAAAACTTTATAAATCTCTAATCAAAATTAAATTAATATTAAAACTATATTACATAAATATTTTAGAAGCTTTAACAACCTAAAACAATTTTTCATTATAATGCATAGCAACCATTTTGAAACAAATGCATGATTGAAATTTAAAGACTGGATAAAAAAGAGAATTTAAAGAATACTTTAACTATTAAAACAAAGTCTCAGTTACCAAACCATAATTTTAATTTAAAATTATGATTTCTATTTTTTTTTCTCTTGATTTTTAAAATGACAACATAAATGTAACAGATTGTGTTTATAAATGTAGTCATTCATCAAAATAAATAAATAAATAAGTAAAATAAAAATAAATAAATAAAAATAAATATTTGATCTACATATTTTTATATTAAAATATTCATTTTTTATCCTACATCAAAATAAATAAGTTAAAATAAATTTTTTTTTAAAAATCTATGTACTCATTGAAAAATTTTTTTCACAAAATTTCTTTATGAAAATCTGATAATGCCAAAGATACTGTAAACATATTATGAGAAAAAAAAAACTTTGTTTTTAAAAATGTAATTTCAAATGCGTTGGAATTTAACACATACCAAGAAAGAAAGTAATCTTGTTAGCTAAAATTAATTAATGCAGCAATTTATTAAAAATAAATTTTAAAACTAAGAAAGAAAAAAAATAAAAGTATCAATAATTTAAAACACTGTTTTTCAACTTTTTAAATCAATATATACATATAGAAAATTAGTCAATTTAAATCAATGATTTTTTAAAAAAAATCATGATTTAAATCAACTGATTTAATTCAACAAGCCCTGATCAAAACAATAAATATAGTTCATAAACAGTTTCAAATGATACTAAAATGATTTATACCACACCATATCTAAAACTGATTCTTCAAAAATATAGTAAATGATAGTCCATTTAAAAAAATACAGGACAAGGAAGTTTTATCAAAATTAACTATAATAATATAATAATAATTATTAATACTTAATAATATAAGAATAAATATTAAGTAATTTTATTTTTCATAAAATTACTTAAAATACAAAAAAAGTGGTGAAATAACAAATAAAGCAAAATAGATGAAATGCCTCAATAACTTTTTTGCAATTAGTGAATGATTCCGCATTACCCTCAAATTTTCACAAATTAAAAGGTGCAATACAATGGCATTAACTAATATTTCTAAAAAATTATTCAGTAATTTAATAAAAGCTTCTTTAGTGGCACAATAGCTCTGGGCGATCCCTGCCCTTTTTAAGAATTTCCCCTCAAGCCTCTATTTTTGGCAAGGATGGTCTTCTAATTAACCACTTTTAAAATGGCGCAATCCCTTTCTAGGCAATCAACTTATCTGAGGTGAGGTCGGCCCCTAGTTCTTGTTCCTAAGGGCCTAGCTAAGAGTATTTTCTGCATTGGACGTTCCTTGTTCATTCAAATAACATGACCAGCCCATTTAATTCATTGGATTTTTATGTATTTGATGACGTTGGGTTCTTTGAAGGCACAATAAAGTTCTAAATTTGAGCGCATGCGCTATAAGCCATCAACTTGTATATATATAAGAATAGCTCTTAAAATCTGCCGCTGTCTTAAAATCTGTCGGGTTCTTTGAAGGCACAATAAAGTTCTAAATTTGAGCGCATGTGCTATAAGCCATCAACTTGTATTTATCTAAGAATAGCTCTTAAAATCTGCCGCTGTCTTAAAATCTATCGGGTTCTTTGAAGGCACAATAAAGTTCTAAATTTGAGCGCATGTGCTATAAGCCATCAACTTGTATTTATCTAAGAATAGCTCTTAAAATCTGCCGCTGTCTTAAAATCTGTCAGGTTCTTTGAAGGCACAATAAAGTTCTAAATTTGAGCGCATGTGCTATAAGTCATCAACTTGTATTTATCTAAGAATAGCTCTTAAAATCTGCCGCTCAAAGACTCCAAGATCATTTTCATCTTTTTGTGCCATTGTCTAAGTTTTTGATGAGTATGTGAGTATACGTTCAATTAGACATTTATAAATTAATACCTTATTCTTCTCTTAAATTAAGTTCGATTTTAGATACTTCTTGAAACTGTAAAAGCATCAGTTGGTAGCATTAATTTGCCTCTGAATCTTAGATGTGATGATGTCGTCAATGTTAACCTCAGAGCCAATTTTAAAAAGATATCAACTTTCGTAAGTTTATATGTACCAATTAGAAGATGGGAAGAAGAGTCTGTTACCTTAATGCAATGCATATATTTATTTTTTTCTTGGTTGACCGATCGATTTTACTTGCCTCCTTTCCCATGGCAAGAAAAGCCTGTTTTAAATGAGGTATTCTTGCAACGATGTTGATATCATAGGTAAATGCAAACATTTGCACAGAATTATGATATATATGTCCCCTGGTGTTGATTCTTGAGTCAAGAATGATTTCTAATGCTATGATGAATGATTTTCTAATGCTATGATGAAAAGTAAGTTTGCCACAACATCAGCCTGTCTGACCCCATTTCTAATTTCCATTGGTTCTGAAAAATCTCCCTGAATTTTATCTTGTTGCATGGTCTTATCTAGTGTAAGGGCAGTGAGTCTTACAAGGTTGTCAGGAACATCAAATTCATGCTAAGCTTCAACGAATAGTTTTCTATTTAAGCTGTCATAAGCAGTTGTGAAATCTACAAAGAGATGGTGAGCTCCAATTCCAAATTCTGTCAGATGTTAAATATTTGGTTGTAGATCTAGCCCTTCTGTATCCACACAGATAATCTCCAATAATATCTTCCGCATAAGGATAAAGTTTAATAAACAGTATGTTTGAAAATTTTTTATAATTAGTACAGAGTAGAATAATTCCTCTGTAGTTAGTATAGTCAAGGATGTTTCCTTTTGTGTGTATGAGACAGATTGTGCTGTCTTCATTCCTCCAGAAGTCTCTCGTTGTCCCATAAGGTAAGGTCCCATTTGATAAAAGGATATGATATAAAGTTTAAACTCTATTTAATCCCCAGTTTCTGATCAGTTCTAACAATATTAGCTGATTTTTACTTTTAAGTTTTTTGTAATGCCCTCTTCAACCTCAAATAGTGATAGGGGGTAGCACTATTTTGGTTAGTATTAGGTGAACTGAGCTCCTTTGTAAGCACTCTGCACGAAGTAAATTTTTAAAGTGTTCATTCCATCTTTGGTGAATTTTAGTCTTATCACTCAAATAACGCCAAGAAAATGGATTGGCTTCATGCAGATTGTCATAGAGTGATCAAAAGAAAAAATAATGCATACAAAAAGATGCTCAATATAAAAGATCATCGTTCTAGATCATCAAAGAACGTTCTAGATGATCAAAGAAGGAATATAGAATTTTTAGAAGAGAGTCTGCAGAATTAAGAAGAAAAAAAATTCTTACAAAGACTTTTTTAAGATATGTTTAACATCTTAGAAAGTCAAATAAGAGCAGAGCTTTCTTTCGAGGGATAAACATAGGACGACAAGATTTCAGACCTCGCAGCAATCTTCGCAAAAACAAGGAGGGAGTTATTTCGAGTGACTTAATAACACCAGTGATAATAAAGTTTGAAGCAATTAAAAAAGTTTGATACAGCATAGAGGAATATAGAATTACCTTTGCGTACAGTAAGTTTATCACCTAAATTTTTTTGTACACTATAGGCATCATAATACAAAAAATAAAAATTTTTATTGTATATATAGGTAAAGAAACATAAACTATTAAAGATACTAACTTTCTGCCTTCATCAACCAAAACTTTCAAATTCATAAAGACAATATTTGTACAAACATTGTAGTTACACTAATGAAAAAACAGTCTGGACAACTTCAATGCGACAGTGGATAACGCTAGTACTAAAAGAATTTTTTTTTTTTATAAGCACATCTTGCATTCTAATGATTATAGTAGTTTTTCTTCATTTTTGAACAACTAATATGCATGCAATTTACTATCCATAATTTTTTTCAATAAATGAAAAAAGTTAAGAGCCTATACATCAGTAAATAAATCTAACCTTTTATTTCGCTCAGAATGAGGTGAAGATGTGAAGGTATTTAAGTTAATATATGTAGACATGGGAGCAGCAGTACATCCATTTGAATGAGCTGAATTTTGGAAGCTATCATTTTCAGTTTTAACAAAAAATGTGTTAAACCAGAATAAAAACATCTTCTCCTGAAAAAGAAAAAAAAAGAGGCTTAAATAACAAAAAATACACTTAAATCAAACAACAGACATTAAAATTATAAGCAAGTAAAAAAAAAGAATAAATTTCAAAACAAGTCAAATTAATGATGGTCCCTGTGGTAGAATCACAGCGACATTGACGCAGAACATTCTTGCAGAAAGAATTTTCCCATAGAAAGTAAAAAATTTAGGTTTTCTTTCCTGCAAAACTTTTCGAAAATATTTTTCTCTCTCGAAAATTATAAATAAAAGATGCTTTTTTCGTGCATCGGAGGGGAAAGAAATGTTCATAATTTTTTGATTCTTATTTGAGAAGAGTGAAAAATAAAGAATATTGAAACAAAACATTCCGTTTCTGTAAAAATGTTTGAAAGATTTTTTTCTCCACTATTATAACCAAAAGATGCTTTTTTCATGCATTAGAGGGGAAGAAATGCTTGTGATTTTTTAAATTCTCATTTGGAAAAATTAAAAAAAAATTGGGTTTTCTTTTCTCTTACTGATTTTACGATTTTTAATTTTTATGTAGTGATGATTTACGAATTGCGAAAAAAGAAATAATTAGTGTGTTTTCCTCTTACAAAATGTGAGAATATCGCCTACCCAATGATATTAGAATAAAAAAATATTAGATATTCATATAAAAAAATACATAAAATTTTATTATATCCAAATAGGCTTTTTTTTTTGTAAGTATGTTTCTGTTACTTTAGATTTAATTAATAACATGTATATTAGTTAAGTTTAATAACATTACTAACATATTAGTTAAGTTTAATAACATGTATATTAGTTATTAAAAGTATCTCCAGGGTTCCCACTCTTTTATGAAAGAAAAAATTAAGCACTTTTAAGGAATTTTAGCAAATCATTTAAATGTAGGCTTTGTTTTAATTTTTTTTAAACTAAAAGGGAGTGAAAATTTATTGGTTTAAAAACTAATCAAATTCTATCGAATTATTATATTTACGTAAATTAAACAAATTTAAAAAAAAAAAAAAAAAAAAAAAAAAAAAACTAACTTTTTATGACAAAGTATAAATTACTTAAATACAAAACATATAAAATATTTAATTGTATCCCTTTTTAAAAAAATCAATAAAGAATCTTTTTTTTTAATTCATGATTTCTTTTCATTAATATATTAACGAAAATTTAAGATAACAGCGATCGCCAAGTAACGGTAGGTCTGCTGAAAATAATTAACAACGTTAAATCTTGACAAAAAAAAAATAGTGACGAAATAATGCGCAATGATCGCTAAGTAGGAAAAATCTCACTGAAAATAATTTACTTGAAACGTTATATCCCGTTGAAATGAAACGCACAGCAATCGCAAAATAAGTCCTGTTGAAAATAATCTTCAAAAATCATAAAATCTCAAGGTCAAAAATGGCACATAAAGAAACTATGCATCGCATTCTATATTTCAACACTGATCCTCGCTCTTTGTTATTCAACATCACAAAACGAACATCATCTTCGTAGCTAAAAATGTAATCAACATCTTCGCATCTAGACAAAATCAAAATAGTCTTTGTCAGCACGGTGATAGTGTTAGCATAGGCAAGAATCCTCGCACGTTAAACTGCAAGCGTCATCTTAGATCAGATTCCTGATACATAGCCTAAAATAAAAGTAATTATATCGGCCTGCCGATAGTTTGATAAAAAGTCGATAATACGCGATATATCCATTTAAAAATGTCTAAGAATAGTGCTCGTTAAAATTGCTGCATCATAACAAAAACAAAAGTTCTTAGTTTTTTTTTTTTTTTTTAAAATGGGAAAGCCAAACAGAGCTAAAAACAAAAAACCGTTTTCAATTAAGAAAAATTTAACGTTGAAAATGACGAAAAAGAAGGCTCTTTAAAATATGCTATCAAAATAATAATAAAAATAAATAAATAAATAAAAAAAACACAAACACAATTAATCAAAAAAGCAAAAGAGAAACGGAAAATTTTCCTAAATTCTAAAACAAAACTTGCAACGTAGAAAATAAATTTTCAATTTCACCGGTTATCTAATTGTCTGTATAACTTTAAAAGAAAAAGTGGAGATAAAATATATCAGGAACACTGTTAAAATGCCACGCTATAAAAAATAAAAAAAACTGCAAACATTTCACTCTTTTTAAAACAAAAAGTGTCAATGATAAAACGACGAAAGTGACTTTCCTGATTAAAATTATACTTCGCCGAATATTCATAATATCCCTAATATTAAAAAATAGAGTAATTTATAAAATTCAATTTCAGAAGAAAATATAATACAATGAAAAAATTGTGACGATCACTAGATGCTGTTAGCCATTCCTTATATTAAGTGTCCATAAATTATTAAAAACACACTTTCCTGGCATTTCTAACAATTGAAGTATCAAAGCTACCATGTGTGCTATCAGAAGAATTGAATTTCTTGAATCCTATGGATGTAAAAGGTGATAGAGTACCTAAGTACTGTCAAAAAATAAGTAAGACCTCTACCCACCTGTAGTATCACACTCCCCTCTCCCCACAAAAATTTTTTTCCTTTAAAAATGATCCAGAAAGAAAGAATACTTTAATGAAAAAAATGTATAATAAAATAAATAAAAAATCAATAATGGCGTGTTTTCTTCCACTCGCTTGTAACCCCTACTCTCACATGCATTCAAAATGTTCCACCCTCAATGCAGGGTCTCATTCTAGGCGACAGACGTACTTTTCAACAGTGGATATTTTCCTAAGATAAAAAAATTGTTCTAACTAACTAGCAATACTAGAAATTAAGAACTTTTAAGAACCTTGAATTAAAATTAAGTACTTTTAAGGGCCCTTAATTTTCAAAATAAAAACTAAGCAGTTTTTAAGGACTTTTAAGGACCGTGGGAACCCTGATCTCGCAGATATTAGTGTCAGAGAGGTTTGTCGCAAATAGCCCCCCCCCCCCAAAAAAAAAACGATGGTTGAAAAATTACAGAAGCATAATTTTTAAAATGATTGAGTGAGCAAAAAGAAAACTCATCCTCTTTGCTTACATAAGATTTCTTTCATAAAAAAATTCTAATGAATATTTTCTTACGATCAATCAATATATAAGAGTAAGTAATTCTTATCATTTAACTTAATCAATAGAGTTTTAAACTCTATTATTAAAAATTAAATACATTTTATCTTTAGTTTAAGTTTAGATAATCAATGAACACACATACGTGGATTTGAGATTGCCAAATTATGAAAAAGTTCAGGCAGAATTAATGAAATGAATAAAAAGATTTTCATTATTTATTACTGATGCACACTAATAAATTATTTAGGAAAAAAATTAACAAATAAAGTCTAATACAATAAAGATACAATTTTAGTAATGATTATAAGAATAAATAATAGAATAACTAAAATTATAAGAATTAGAAGAAAATTATAATAAAACATCAAACTTCTTAACACAAACAAGTTCAAACTGCGGCCAGCGGCAGCACCTGAACACAATGAAAATAATTTTTAGAAACTTTTCATATAATAAAGTTATAAAATAATTATAATTTTTCCTTTAAAAAAAAAAAAAAAAAAGTTGGAAGTTATGAATCTTGGATTCGGGTCACCACGGCTTTTGAACGCACTCAAATTGCAAAGATTCTATCCTGAACAAAGTAGTTTTTCAATTGCTTTATCGGTTTTTAAAGCTATGGACTTCGTCAGACTTAAAAATTTTAAACAGGATATTATTCTAACATATAAATTTCGAAATAGAGTTTTGATTTTTCTTTTTTATGCACTTTGTGTCCATTTCACCGGTAAAGCAAGTGACTTTTTAATCATGGTTTTAACAGTTATTGTTGGATTTCCATAGTTTTTAAAATCTCAATACTTTTAATGCAATATTATTACGACTCACAAGTTTTAAATCTCGCATTTCAATAATCACATTTGAAGTCCTTTATTTTTGCTGATTTCATCGTTTCAACGTAAATCCAAGCAGTTTTACTATAATTTTTCAGTAGTTATTGCTAAGCAATTATTCCACATGGCTTTGAAAAAATCCTGATACTTTTAATATGTATTATTACGACGCTCAAGTCGCGCATTAGAATGTGCACTTTATTTGTGCCCTTTACACGTTTATTATTAATTACAAACGATTTCTTTTTACTTCGGTATTTATCTCTATGCTTTTACACGTGGTTTTAAAAATCTGAATATTTTTAAAAACAATATTATTAATAATTGAAAGTTTCCAACGGCGCATTTTAACCGTCAATTTTGACTTGCTATATTCGAGCTATTTTCAGCGGCAATCTATTTCACAATAGTTTTTTTGACAATGGTTGTTATTTATTTTCACATGTTTTTTTCTTCAAAATTTCAATATCTTTACTAAAATATAATTACAACGCGCAAGAATTGAACGCTGATGAAAAAAAACTACCTACTGTTTTTTCCCCCCAACTTCATTTCTAATTTTTTTGTAGCTTAAAAGACAGTTTAACCATTAATAAACTTTCATATAATTCACTAAATTAATATTTTCAGGTGAAAAATATGTTACCAACTAAATGTTGAACCTCATTTCGAACTATAATACATTCATTTTATTGTAAATCATTTCAGACAAATCATAAAAGTTCAATTAAAATATTTAATTTGCATTTATATTGCTCAATAAAATATTTATCTATTTATTTACTTTTATTCTATGAACATTACAATTAATTTCTTTTAAATAAAGTATTGTGTGATGTTTTAGAAAAAAAAATCTGCTTGTTTTCCTTCTTATATACATTTTTTTCATTAAATCAACTTTTTAATAAGGAATTTTTCGTTTTTTTTTTTTTTAAAATATCAGTATTCTTCAAGTTTGAATAAATTTTAACATTCAAAAGAGCCGAAAAGGTTTTTCCCCAATATTATTACCAATCAGATTCTTAGGTTTTACAGGAATAATTCAAACTATAAACAGTTTTTAAAAGAAACTGATAAATTTAAAACAGATTTAATTAATATTCATTTTCATAGTTCATTACTTAAATTTCATTTAAAAAAATTTTTAGAACACTAAAATATTTTTACATTTATATATATATATACATATATATTTTTGTTTTTTTTAATTTTTATTTTATTAAACATCTTCTTTCTGATTTATTTTTAAGGTAGAAGCAAACTTCTAAAGTCATTGCAGCCTTTACAAAATAAATATAATTATTTAATTTTAATTGTCCAGTGAAATAAACAGTTTATTATTATTTTTTACTTTTATGTTGTAAGCATGAAATGGAAAAATAAAATAATTCTTTAATAAAGAAATATGTTTCCCTAATAACCATTTTAAATAGCAGTATTCATCTCAAAATAAACCATAATATGGCTTACTTTATTCATTTTTACCTTCTGTATATACACCAAAAACAAATTCATAACTAAACCAGATAAAGAACAAGGATTGTAAATTTAACTGTCAGATATACAAAGCTAATTTAAGATTATTAATAATAAAACAATGAAAAATATTCATTTAAAAAGTCAGGGTTCTGCCGAAGATGATTGATTATGTTGGGTTCCGTTGCAATTTAAAAAAAAAAAAAAATTGGGAGCCGCTAGAGCATTTATTTGAGGACATAAATAACCCATTTGCAAAATACACTATTACAGCAATTAATTCAGAAAGGAAAATTGCAGTATAAGATTTTTTGACAGTTACACCATTAAAAAAGGAATAAATCTATTTTTGACCAAAACAGATGATAACTACAAAAATTAAGATTTGAGATGACATTCATGTAACAATATAAGTTTTAAATTTAATGAACATGAAGGAAACAGAAAATAGACATACCGTTTTGGCAAATGTTTTATTGCGGAATTCTACTTTGATATCCCCACAAATAAGCAGTGTTTCAGGGATCTCAAATCGCAAATATTTTTGATTCCTTTTCACTTCAAGAACAGGTGATTCATATAATTTTGTTTTTAATTGGTATATGACAAAATACGGACCTAGAGAAATATTTTTTGAATTAGCTATAAATTGAAAATTTAATAAAAGTTTTGGTTATTAATTAAGAACAAGAAAACCAGAATAACAAAACATAGGCATAAGGATAATAACTTAAGATACAGTGAAACCTCTAAGAAAGACCACCTCCGTGTAGCGACCACCTCTATTTATGACCACTTTTGGGAGACATAGAATTTTTTCCATAGACTTTATGTTGAAGAAAACCTTTAGGAGAGACCATCAAAACCTCTCCCAGCTACTGGGCAAACCTCTACACCAAATGTGGAAAAGATAAAATAAGGAAATAAAAAATTATCAAAACAAAAAATATTAATAAAACAGATACGTATGTTCAAATGTATTGAAAATATTGTGAGTGGCTCTTACTTAAAGAGCTCTTTTTGGAAGCTCTGAAAGAGCTTCATGTTGCAGTCAGAGAGCATGAAGACAATGATTGATTTTGAAACATGAATTGAAAAATAAAAAAAAGCTAAGCATTTCAAGCAAACAAACTTCTCACTTTTTTGATATATGATATATCATATAAAATTAAATGCAAACTTAAAGAAAAAAACATAGATGTTTATTTATATAAAACAGTTCTATCATTCGTAATTGGTAAATTTTTTTAAATTCATAATTAAGGTTCTTTTTATTAACACTAAATTGTATGCAATTATTTGGTTTTCGTGATGCGAAGACAAATAGCATTCCTGCACTAAGTAAATGACACTGACAAAAATCGAAATTGTTTGCGAAAAATCATGCACCTTCCATTACATTTTAAATTCAATGGAAGTAGTCCATCAGAAGGACCAACCTCCATTAATGATGATTTTTTTTTTGTGGAACAGAGAGTAGTAGCTCCCGAGAGGTTTCACAGTATTAAAAAAGTTCACAACAAACTATAAGAATTTTTTTTTGAAAAGAAACTATTTAAATAAAAAAAGAAAAAATTTATATATATATATATAAATAAATACAAGGTGATTTATTTTTTTTCAAATCAACAGTATACATAATTTCCAAACCATATTTAAGTCTATTTTCCCAGAGGCAAATGCAATCTAAAAAGAAATTTCTTTAAAGGTTACATATTAAGTAGTGTATTTCTATTCCTTTACAAAATTTGATGACAGATATTATACTTTTCTTTATTGAATTTACCTCCTTAATCATAATCCTAGAACTAAATCATATTTCAAATCTAAACAATTAATTTTTTTCTTCGAAAAATGCACATAACATTAAAACACTAAATAATAAGCTAGTACTTTTAACAAATATATTTTCAGTTATTTTGGCATATACAGTTTATATATCATGTAAACATTTCTAAAAAAAAAAAAAAAAAAAAAACAAAAAAAAAAACACTCAAATACAAATAAATTAAGCGCAGATGAGAAATAAAAAACAATGAAAATTTTGGTCTGGTATTTGAAGTCGTAACACTTACTTTTGTGATGATTTATTAGAAAACGTCTGGCATAATTTGATTAGTATATTTAATTGTATATTTAGTTTTGTTCCTGGGTAGTGAGTTGCAATAGAGAACATCAGCTTTCAAACTAATAGCCATACTTAGGAAAATTAGGGAATATAGACCAAACAGAAAAAAAAAAATTTTTTTTAATTGAAAAATTAGCTTAAGTTAAATGGGGATTTCAATGTAAACAAATTTAAAAATAAAATCTAAATTTCACTAACTACAGAAATTGAATCACCAATGTTTGTTTAGACAAAAATAAAAATAATAATTGTTCAAATTGCACTTGAAGGTACCTTTTAATTGAGAAAAGATCAAATTTAAAGTTGAATAAAAGTGTGAGCATTTAAAACAGATTAGAACCAGAGGTTGCAAAAACTACATTTTTTTTTTTTTAACATAGTGATTACAAACTATTTTTGAAATGAAGCCACTGTTTGGAAGACAGAAAAGAATTCATAAAAAATGGTTTAGAAAATTGATTTTTAAACATATGAAATCATTAAGAAACATCTCTTCATGTTTATATGAAACAATCTACTATTTTTTCCTGATTTTTTCTTTCACTTTTTATGCTGTTCTTGACAGCATATATTTTATTCAAGAAATGCTAGAAAATGATAAAATATTTGAGATTTTTTGAAGTAAAATTTCTTAACTTATTCTAAGATGTTAAATACATTGATAGTTACAGAAAATATGTTCCTCTTTATTAAAATAACAAGCATGTATTCTTTTAATTTTGGTCATCAGTCTGCATTAGCATTTGAGGGTATGGACATATTGCGGCCTAAGTAATAAATGAACTATTATTCAAAATGGTTAGATAAAATATTAATAATTCTAAATAGTGGCTTGCTTAAGGTTTAGTCATTGTACAAAATTTTTATTTTGAAACGCTCAGCCTCTGTAGCAGAATCGCGGCGACATTGTCGCTGAATGTTATAGAGTTCTTGCAGAAAGAGTTGTCTTCTCTGCAGAATTTTTTTCAACAGATGCCTTTCTCAAGCATCAAAGGAGAAAGAAATGCTTGCGATTTTTCCATTCTCATTCTAGTAATAAAAAATCAATAATAACTGGCTTTAGCAAAATTTCAAATTGATAATATAAAAAGGTATATATATTCCAAAATCACAAAAGTTGAAAAGATAGTTCACTTTAGAAATCATGATATTTCCTTTCATTTCTTTAACGTACACCCCTCTTCAATATTTTAATAAAATATGACTGTGAGTGGGTATTTTGTTACAAATTCAGATTTATAGCTAAAGAATTACATTTCCTACATTTTCCATACATTTCCCCCTCTTTTTTTATATTTCGTTGAATAAAATTTATGGAATATTTTCAATATATTGCACGCACATGAAAATTTTAACGCACACATTTTAGTCTTCATTTTATTGCACACAATTCACATAGATTCCAACATTAATATATGTAGTGTCTTGATAATATTTTTTGGCAATTACTGCAAAAAAGTTTTACTTATTTTTTATTATTTTAAATCCCAGTGTGTTTTATTGCTACTATTGATATTCTCGTGACTCTCAGTTACTATTAATGATATTCTAGTGTTTTTTTAGTAAAAAAATGCAGATATTATTACGACTGTACAATTCAAATCGCAGATTCAAGAAATCACTCTTTAACATGCTTAATTTGTGCCGATATCATCATTGATCCATATGGCGTTTCAATTGTTCTTTTGACAGTTATTGTTACGAATTTCCACATTGAAAAAAATCCTCGATGCTTTTTAAAACAATTTTACAAGAAGCACAAACCACTAATTTGATAATTTACTGATTTAATGCAATTATTTCATCATATTTCGACAGTCATTATTCTATTCTGACTATCCGGCTAGCGCTACCAATTTCCACAGGGTTTTTAAAATTCCAGTTATTTCTCAGTTGATATTATTTCTACATATAAAATTTGAATCACGCTTATTAAGCAATCACTTTCTGATGCAAATCCCATTTTACACCAATATCGTAAATCCATAGTGCTTCAATAGTATTTTCGGCAGTTATTTGATATTGAATTTCACACGGTTCTCAAAATACAATATTTTTAATTTGATGCTTATTACAACAGCCAACATCAATCTCCAAATGAAACACACATTTGAGCAACCCCTTTTTAAAGAGTTTGATTTGTGTGATTTTGCTGTCGATTGTGTGACCTTTTTTCAATACTTAGAGCAACAGATTTCACGATTTTTAATTAGTACATTTAATGTGATGGGTGATTTACAAAATGCAAAAAAGAAAATAATTAGAGCATTTTTTCCCTTCAAAGAACATTGCCCATAATATTAGAATAAAAAAGTATTACATAATCTATTAAAAAAATTATAATTAATTTATTTTCTCGCTTTTTTTTTTTTTTGAGACACTATGTTTTTGTTACTTTAAATTAGTAACATATATATTTATTATTATTAAAAAGATTTTAAGAAAGATATTAGTTTATGTGATAAAGATAATGTGATGGTGATTTACAAAATGCATAAAAGAAAATAATTAGAGCATTTTTTCCCTTCAAAGAACATTGCCCATAATATTAGAATAAAAAAGTATTACATAATCTATTAAAAAAATTATAATTAATTTATTTTCTCATTTTTTTTTTTTTTTTGAGACGCTATGTTTTTGTTACTTTAAATTAGTAACATATATATTTATTATTATTAAAAAGATTTTAAGAAAGATATTAGTGCTAAAGAGGTTTGCCGCTGAAAGGCCGAAAAAATTGTGACACGAACATTCTCATTGCGTCCTCCGATTGACTAACTTAAAATTTGAACCAATAAGATATTAACCGTGCTTCCTTACTAATTTAACTTGAAATTAATTGCTAGAAATTACTATAAACTTTTTTTGTACTCATTTTTAAAAGAATTGCATTATACTATAAACTACGAAAAAAAAAAAACAATGTCTATAGCAGTTTCGTTATCAGTAGCATGTTAGTTCCGACCACTGGTTAGAACATTGATTACAGAAGTTCACTTAAGTTTTATCATTAAGTTAAAGTAAAATAAAATTTTATGTTAATAATTTTAGAAGAAATGCTAAAATTTTTTGTAACTCTTAAATGATTGTTGTAAAATGACTATTTTTCTTCAATAACTGACATCGTTAATGGAAAGAAAAAAACCAACACCTTATGACTAAAATCCAGAGTTTAAAGAGGTAAAACAATATTAATGTTACACAAGAGTATTAAGAAATATAAATATTAGGAATTGTTACTTACTACATGTACCACCATTGAAGGTTGGTATTGGTTCAATCAGGATTGATTTCAAAATCATCATAACAGGCCTGTATTCAATGCTTTTCTTGACTAGTTCACCATAATATACTACGTACCTTCGCTGACTTGGAATTGTAACGCCCTATTCAGGATAAAAAAAAGGAGCTGATTTTTAATGAACACTTCAACTGAATGAAGAATAACTAGAATTTGTTAATAATTGATAGTGATAACACTGATATTGTTGAAGCAAGCATTGTTCCTTTACACATTTTAAAAATAAACAATTAGTAATTATAAACTCTAAGACATAATTGTCAGCAGAAATAGAATGAAGAAAATGACTTTTATAAATATTTAAATGAAAGAATGAACTATCAATTACTTGTGTTTTATAGCTTCATCACGTTTTTTTTTTTAAAGGAACAGTAAATTAAATTTAAATAAAATGGTTTCAATTTTTAGAAAGGAAAAATCTTAAAATTTGGAAACATCTTCAGACAACAGAGATTTTAAAATATTATATTTTTATTTAAAGGATTATTTGGAAATTTGATAACATTGAATACACACTTTCTATAAAATATTACACATTTAGAAGACAATCTATTTTTGCAGGATAAATTTATACCACAGACTTTACATAAAATACTGTGGCATTTATAGCCCCATAACATATTATGCACTGGATGTAATGAAATAAAAAAAATTAGTTTACAAGCTGAGCAACATACACAGTTTTAGTTTCCAAGAGAAAAAAAAAATATTTATACTAAAAATCATCAATAGCAGAAATTTGGCACTTCAAGCAAATAATAAATGTTAGAATTACAGAATAGTGATCATACTAAGCCCCATGTTACAATTAATACTAAATTTACTTACTGTTTTATATGACAAATATGCATTAATTTATTACACACATTATACTTGAAGCAACAAATTTTCTTTGATTGATATTGAAATCACATACGCTGCTATCAGGGTTTTCATCACAGAAAAGAAAAATCTCTCCCTTTCCCAAATAAAGAGACTTAAAAAAAAAAATTAAATAAGATTTCTAAAAATTACAGAACACTAATATGCTTTAAAAAGAATTATTTCTTTAACTATTATATAATTACAAACATTTTTAATATCTTCTGTTTTTTAATGCATAAAATATTTTTGCCTCATGATCACAAGGAAATATTCTACGTCTATTTTTTATTTTTTTTTCATTAGGCTGTTGTCACTTATTTTTATTTAATTAAAAAAAATTTAGTCATACTTCTAACTAAGTAATATTTAAATAAAGTGAAAGATTGATGCATTAATTGCACCTACATTTACCCACTCAGCTTTCCAAATTTTTAAATTATTTCTTTTGGAACTGTGTAATCAGTGGAAATTTTTTTTAAAAATCACTATTCCTGTTTTTAAATCGTAATTTCGGCTTATTCTATCAAACTTTATTTTATCACGACCTTCAGTGTAAAAATATATCCAGGTCACTGAAGTATATAAATGAAAGTGGAAAGAGAAAACTAGTTCTACACTAATAATCTGCTTAACATGCAAAATATATACTCAAATCACTAAAATACAAAATTGGAACAATAAAAAAAAATTAAAAAACAGGTCTTAATTAATAAGTTAGTTAATATGCAATCAAACCACAGAAAAAAAACGTATTTCTAAAAAAACAATTAAATAATTTAGTTAAAAGTTCAAATCACAGTAATACAATAAAGAAAATCTAACTGTAATTTTATAATTCAGTGAAAATGAATCCATATTGCTTAAGAAAAAAAAAAAAAAAAAAAAAAAGGAAAGGGGTAAAATGTACTTCTAAACAATTAATTCCTTTAAAATTGAAAATATATCCAAATTGCAGAAGTTCAAGAATAGAGAGAGGGGAAAAAAAAAAAAAAAAAAACATTTCTGATATAATTCAGTTAAAAGGCAAAACCAGAAATGTGAAAAAAATAAAATAAAGAAAACAGCTCTAACACAACATTTATTCAGTTGAAACGCAAAGTACATTCAAATAGCAAATGTATGAAGAAAAAGAAAGCAATATAAACAGTTAAGTTAAAATGGAACTTTCTTTTAATCAAATCTCTGAAGTACAAATGAAGGGAACAGAAAAAAATGACACAATGATGATCATTTGACTATAAACTACATTTAATCAAGTATCAATTGATAAGAGTGACATTAACCAAATCCTTTTTAGACTTAACAGTTTGTGAACTCAGCAAAAGAAGGCTGAATAGAAATTACAGGCTTTTTATGAATTTCATGATTATTTTTAATTTTTCTGATGAAACGGGGTTTTCTCTCTCATATATAATATTTTCGAAATACAGTTGTATTAATGATTGTTTTAGGTAGGCAAAATATAAACATCTGTCATATTATCATAGTTTATTTAATACGGAGAATGAAATTACATGAAGAAAAAAAATTTATAACTTAGAGTTACAAATTTTAAAAAAGGGTAAATTAAATTTTTTTATTGAATAAATTGTAAATATATACTAGAAATGCTACATATATTTGCAATATTTTTAATTGTTAGGGTTGATTCCAGTAGATTATTCAGCCATTAGTGATTTTTTGGGTCCACCTACGCCGATTAGGTTTACCTACTGCTTCTAAAATGATTCTTCTCATTGCACTTTTGGCAAAGTTTGCAGAACATATAAATAACACTATATCTTTCTTCATTTTCACCCATTTCTCTTAATACTTAACAATCGTTATTTTTTTCTTTTTCATTTGGCTAAATTATGTCTGTATTTATTTCGTTTTGATTTGTTTGTTGAAATCTGGATGATGTTTTCTTAGGTATTTCTCCATCTTAATAAATTTAAATGTATAAGAACCTTGATCTGTGTTCTGAAAGAGGTTCCTTGGTTCGAACCGATTTTGAAAAAGACTGGTGATGAGGGAAACGAGATAAGCAGAATAAAGGTTAAAAAAAGAAATTTTAAATAGCCAAATTAGAAATTTTTTCCAAAAGCATGAGGTATTAATGCATTTTGAAATAGATTTAGAAAGGGAGCAAATTTCTTGCATTAACAATTTTATAATGAGAGAAAAGAATAGGCGAGTTTCTCGGATTTTCTTGCTGTAGTGAAAACACAGGCTATGCATGTAAGCTTTCTCTCTCTCTCTTTTTTTAATATTACATCAAGCACATCACATGTTAAAAGGCTTCAAACATCTCACATTATTTTATGCACGTCTTAAAACTAATGGTAGCTTGGTCAAGGACTATTTAAATTTGACCACCATAAAATTTATCCGCGTCCTCCTCAACCAATAATCGATGTTAAAGTATATGGTATGCTGTTTTAATATCTTGACTTTTAGTTTTTGTCCCAGACCGAAACAAGAATATATTTATCATTACTGTGAACATTACACATTTTATTGTAATTTCTCATTTAAATTCACTTTACAACTTTTTTTAAAAGAAAAATCTAATCGATAAATACAAACAGAGAAATGAAAATGTGCACATTTGATGTATACATTTGTACTAATTTATTTTAGTTACTGATTCTGGGGACTAGCTGTACGAATGTTACATGGACCTTAAACAGAACATTAACGCAACTCAAATATTTCAATTTTATGTTTAGTAAGTATACATACAGATAAAAAGTAACAAATCAGTCTAATTAATTGTCAGTCTAATATTGAAAAAACTCAATAAATGTAAAAACACCAAGTAAAATTTAGAAATAATTCTGCAGTATTGAGTTAAATTTCGTAGCTTATACAAACTACATTATTTTAAGATAAGAAAAGTTTTTGAGCTAAGTCAGCACAATTCTATAAGTACACTCACATCAAATGACTTGATGTAAGTTTAGATTTACCTCTGCATCAAATTCAAAAATATTCCCATGAATAAAATACCTTTTGATTATGAGTTCTAGCATTTCCATAAAACTTTAGTGCTTCCTCAGCAGTAGTCGACATTCCCTTATGAAGTAAGTAAGCACAAATCATAACACCAGTTCTACCCTATTTAAATAAAAATAAGCACTTTTAAGACTTCTTTGAAGCCTATTTTATCAATTTATAAATTCAAACTGATGTTAAGAGTTTATTTTTATGATTTGCAATTATCAGCAATGAAATTGTTTTGAATAATTTATATATTTTACTAAAATGATATTATTTTAAAACGGTTACTTTTATTCAATGGTTTAAGTTTGCGACACACTAGTTATTGACATTTATTAAAGTTATATTTAAAATGAAATGTTTTGGTTGATCAAATAAGTGACAAATGTTATTACATTCAAGAAATTCTGGAAGAATATATATATATTTTTTAATAGAAAAATACTATTGAAAAATAACATTCTTTTTATTGGACCCTAAATCAGCAAAATTACATTAAGCCTCGGTTTATATTTTCATTAAAATTAATAATTATACAGTTTTAAAATATATATTAATGCTGCTATGTTTTCTTTCTCTGCTTATGTAGGTCAGGTCAGTTAAATCTGTTTTCAAAATAAAATAAAAACTTGAGATAAAAAGCTTATTCAAGGTAACAAAATTAAATCGCACTAGAAACTAAATTTGATGGGGAAAAAAAGGACATTCTTTATTCACGTAATCCACATTTCTTTGAATAAAAAAACCTTTTTAGGGCTCAAAAGCTTAGAAACACTACTTAAAATGAAAAAAAAAAAAAAAAGAAGGCAAAGTAGTAAGGTTACGAAAGTAAAGTAGATCGAGTAAGGTTTAAGTAAAGTTAAATATAAATAGATTTTATTATATTTGAAAAAAAAGTATATATTTTTTAAAAATTGTACTACAAAAATCAGCTTATGGTTATCTTGGTTGCTTTCTTAGCAGAAAACAAACTTGTTTTCATCCCAGATCATGTAAAGGAGATTTTGTGTAAAACAGGGAAATTTCTTTGACACATTTACCAAGTAGTGTGTTAGTTTCAAGAAGCCTCTTCTCTTGCAACCACATTCAACCACCAAAAGTTATAGAATTTCAACAGAAGCCAAAGCCTGTAATTACCGCTTTCAAAAAGGTAATTAGTTACATACATTTGTTCATTTTTAGATTTCTGAAAAATTTCATTGTTTTGTGTAATTTATGTTAAAAAATCTATTCAGCCTCATCGCGATTTTTTTCCAGAAAAAAATGTTTATTTATAAATTACCTATGTAAAACCATTAACCACATAATTTTCAAAAAACATTCGTAGAATCTGTGAAAGCTGTCAAACACTATTTTTCTTAATATAATAGAAAGTGATTTACATTTTTTATCAAAGGTGATGTTGCGGTACGCATAAGCAAACTGCGGAATAACTGAAGTTTGAACAACGTTTATCTTTGTTTATAAGAATAAGATACGTTTTGTTTCTTAACTATATGATGAGGCAAGTAAAAAACTTTGTCTTGGTTTTTGGGTTCAAGAACCACTCTTTCAACTTGTTCCTTTGTAATATAATCTTGCATCTGTTTAACATAAATGTGTTCCAATTCTGGTTTATCTTTCAATATTTTCGACAACAGTTTTAAACGACTCAGTGCAACGTTATGCACTGAAGAAGCGTTAATAGATTTAGTTGTAGTGCAAGAACGAAGCCCACTTAAAATCCAACCAAATTTAGAAGGCATTAAAACAAATGACTCAGATAATCTTGTCGGACCTTCAGAGTATACCACGTTCCGGTAGAAATCAGCGCGATTAAAATTTCTATAGGTAAATTTTGGAAATTATCGTAAGGATCAGCCAATTCATAGTTTGCTTCATGGCAAGATCATGAATGTCTTTTGGTACACTAGGGTGTGATGCGTACGTGTTAAAACTTTCAAATGCTATAATATTAACCGAAGAATTGTTCCAAATATTAGATAGCTGCATTTTTACCCGACGTCTGGATTGTAGTTGAATCGATTGCGATTCAAAAGCTCTAATTTCTAATGAACTTGAATTTAATAACTTCTAATCCTAGAAAATCTATTAAACTTGACTGAACAAAACTTGTCTGACTCCCGCAGTCTAAAATACACCGTGACATTTTAGTAATACCTGTAGGACCAGTTATGCGAATGCAAGCTGTTTGTAAATGAGTAAAGTTTGTGTTAATATTTCCAATATGATTAAGTGATGTTACCACTGGTTCAGTACTTAGTTTGCAAATTGAAACATGATGTTTCTTTTTACATTTAACCCAACAAGTTCTGTCCTTACGTGGACAATTTTTAGAATTATGTCCTCTATTTATACATAAAAAGCAACGATTAGTAGTTTTCAGCTTTTGAATTCTTAAATTAGTATCAATAATTGTTATGCAATCTTGAGGCCAGTGTCCAGAACAATCACAAAATGGAGATGGTTTTTTAGTCTGGTTAATCTTTTTAGAATTCGCATGTAAAGCTGCTGTAGATGTCTTAAATGTGTAATCAAAGTTTTGCTCACCTCGAATTTTTAATGTTGTGAGAGCACCTTCTACTTTTTCAGATAAATATTGCACTAGTTTATTCATATCACCTTCAGATATTTTCTCTCTTTTTGCGTAAATAATCCATCGGCGACAAATATCATCCGGAAAGGCACGTAAAATTTTTGGAGCCAAAATGCGCCCGTAAGCGTTGATATCCTCCCCTAAAGCGTTTAGTCTTCTGTTACATTCTATAAATACTTCATTCAATGCAATAGGAGTGGGATTACGTATTGGCGAAATACTTTCCAAAAAGTCTAAATGTGTTTGAATTATTCTGTTTTTGTCACCATATCGATTTTGAAGAAGAGCTTTTGCAGTTTCGTATGTCTCGGCACTAACACTGATTCCATCGACTAAACGTCTTGGTTCATCTTCTAGATATCCTCGCAAAAACACATGTTTATCAATTAATGATAAACTATTATTATCGTCAATAGAAGATTTAAATTGTTCCCAGAAACACTGCCATTGTTCAATATCACCTCGAAAAGAATTGAGTTTAATAGTAGGAAGTTTCACTGTGCGAGATTGAGAAACGGGTAATTGCATAACGGTTACTTGTGTAACGGGTATTTGAGAAACGGTTACTTCTGGCGATTGCAACGTATTAGATTCAAAATTATTTCTATTACCAAATTTTTTTGCTTCAAAGATAGCGAGCTCGGCATTATCCACGTATTCTTCACATTGAATAATATCATTGTCGTAATCATCATCTGTTAATAAACTATGAATGTCATTATCCAATTTCCTCATTTCTAACAAGCAATCGGAAAGCCGATGACTAATATATTCGACATTTTCATTTAAAGTATCAGAGGTTGCAGAAAGATCAGAATTTAATTGCGTAATAAATTGAGTAACATTACCTCGCACTGTTTTTCTTTTTCTTTTCAAAAGTGCCAGACTGTCGCCAAGTTCTTTTTCGCCATCATTGAGTAGTACCGATGTTTGACGTTTCGTTAGTTTTTAAAAAGAATGACTGCGTAAATTATTCATCTGATTCGTACTCAATTTTAAACCGAGTTGTTTCGGCACCATATATTGCAGATTATCAACTAATAATAATAAGAAATATCTATGAAAACAATATTTTATTCTAAGATAACGTAACGTACAGTATTCCAAAAAACAAAACGTATCTTATTCTTATAAACAAAGATAAATGTTGTTCAAACTTCAGTTATTCCGCAGTTTGCTTATGCGTACCGCAACAGGTATGTTGTTGTATTATTCTATCATTAAAAGTTTGTCATAAAAAAAATAATAAAAAGATTACTAAAATGCAACAAAATATATATATATATATATATTAATTTAAAATCTGAGAGAGCAAAGGAAGAAGGCTATTTAGAAGTGAACTTACTGTGAAGAATATTAAGAAAAAAAAAATCACATGTAACTAAGGTTAGGTTTTGGACATCACAAACTGGTTTTATACACGACTATTAAAAACAAAAAAAAACTGTTGAAAAGCGCCAAAAACTATCATAATCTTACAAAAACTGTCAAAAAGCTATCTAACCACATGTTATTTTATTATGTTATGATAGTTTTAATACATCTACAGTCTAGCCTGTAGCTCAGCATCACCAGAAAGAATAGCATCGAATTTTGGTCTTATTCACACAAAAGGCTTCAATTTCTTTTTTTTTAAAGTAATCGCATGCCTCAGGGAAAGGAATTAAAATGGGAGTGATTGAAAATATATTTTACATATAATGAATAAGATGATTGTTGAGTTTTATTTCCTAAGTTGATTGTTTTTGTATTTTTACTTTCAATTAATAAACAAATTAACGAATTGGATAAATTGAAATTTCAAACAGTTTTATTTATAATTATTTAATACTTCCTACTCATGGGTTATTAATTTGAGTTTTTGATTTTGACAGTAATTGTCGAAACAAAAAGAGAGTTTATGTCACAATAATTCAAGATCATAATTGATTGATTACTCATAGTTTTATAGGTATGTTTATTTATAAATTCTTCATATTCATAGTACTTCATAGCTATTAATTATACTTACACCAAAACTTTTAGTCTACGTCAAAAAGGTTTTTTTTTTACTTGACTTGACATGGTTAAAACTGGATAAAATTGTTAAAAACTAGCCAGCTCTGCTTACAACAAAATAGTTCACCCAAACAGTGAACTTAAATATAGAAATATATTATTATATATAGATATATGTAAGGAATTAAATTCATAGAATAAACTGGTTAACGTGATATTTTAGGCAAAGCATTATGAAAAATATAATACCTTTCCAGCTTTGCAATGGATAACAGCAACATTGTTTTTGTCCTTAGAAAGCCAGCTATCTACATCATTGCAGAAAGGTTTGATTAACTCTAATGTAGGAGGGTTGTGATCATCGAAAGGATACTGTGCAACTCTTTCATGAAATTTGCTGGTATCGTAATTCCTCTCAGTGCATCTGTGATTAAACAAATTAAAGGATCAAGAGTTAAATTAATAGAACAAATTCTGGTAACAAATGTAAAATAAGTTTAACATAAAAAATTACTACTTACAGATTGTATATCTTATAATGCTGATCGTGTTTAGAATCTAAAAACCTATAACACAATAAAATATATTAAAAAATCATGATTTGGATACACTTTAATAACAATAAATTAAACTTCTCAATGTGAAATATCCCCCCCCCAAAAAAAAATATTACTCTGTGTTAATACATCATTATTTTTTTTAGTAATTATTCATTTTTGTAGGAGGCTGTTAACTATTATTCACGTTTTTTATGATAATATGTGCTTATGTTATCAAGGTTATGGAGTTGCAATACAATTAACTAGTACAGGGTACATAGCAAAATTATTCAGCAAAAAGAAGCACTTTTTAAGCACTCAAAAAATATTTTTAAGCACTTTATTTTTTGACAATTGACAGTATCATTTTGTTTTAACCATCAAGTAAAAAAAAAAAAAAAATACCCCTTGGCATTGTTTTTTACAATTGTCAAAAATCATGAAATTTTGAATAATGTAAAACGAATGGCGTTTTCATACGCTACAGACTGACAATACGCCAAAATAGATTAGGGGTGAATTAATTGTGAAAACGTTGAAAAGAACAATGTGAACTGTGTCCTTTTGCATAATTCGTAGCAAAAATCAGCATGGTAAAGGAAAAATTTCATTTTGAAAAAGGGAAAATTAAGCACTTTTTAAAAACACCTAATGAAAAAAGCACCTTTAAGGGCTTTTAAAAAACAAAAATAAGCACTTTTTAAAAACACTACACACCCTGTAGTAGAAAGGAAATAGTTAATTAGGCAAGAAACCAAGTTTAATTATTTCTTATATGCTGGGATTTTGTAAAAAAAAAAAATTAAAAAAAAAATAAATAAATAAAAAAATAAGAATCATTTCATTACATATATAAAATATATTTTTTTTATTATTTGGAACAGATTAAATATAATTATAGTGATATATTGATCATTTTTTTTAAAGCATAACAAGTCTTGCTATCCAATTTTAAAAAGCGGTTTCTCCAGTTGTGGAGATTATCTTGAAATACAAAGAAGTCTTGGAGGACAGAATAGTGCTTCAGCTTGTCATTCTAATCTGATTGATGCTCATTCATGTCCTCATATTCATACATTAATGTCAAATAAAAAAACTATAGTGAGAAAATATACAGAACAAAATAGATGAAAAGCATTTGCGAAGTTTGAAATTTTTGCTTAAACTGAAGTATTAAAATCATATGCAATATTTGTAGTTCTAATTATACAGGTACTATTCTCTAATAATTAAAAGCTTTTGTGGGTTTGGTTCTGCATTATTTGATGAATTAGTCTGTTTTGTGTTTTATCCTTTTAATCTGAATAAAAAGCCAAACAATTAGCTAACTCGCCATTATTTTGTATAAAAAACCGGCCTCAAATATTGCTTTAATAGTTATTTAACTATTCTATGGCTTTTTTCATTTTCTTACTGAGCTGTTGTTTTGAACTGAATGAGATGATTCAACAGCATCCAATGGCCATAAGTAGCCCACCGGACGTATGTTGAAGACCTCTTCTTTATAAGCTTATTCTGAACAAGGTTACTTTACTAAAAAACAAGTAACTTTCCTTGCATTTTTTCTTTATATAAATCAGTAAAGAAACAACTCTCAACCATTAATTTTCAATGCAATTTTTTGAAAATAAAAATTGATAATAAAATGTTCTGGTAAAAATTGTTTTCAGACTAATAATTCAGACTTTAATTGACTAATTAAATGCCTTCAAATTCTAGTAAAGATAATTAAACTTAATGAATCATAATTATTCATAAAGTTAAAAAATTTTTTCTCAAAGTGATGAGACAATTACTCCTACTTAAAATTCAAAATCTTATATTATTGTTATACCTCAAACAAAAAGGGTAATAATTTTTACATTTCAACCCTGGTTCTTAAGACCCAGGTCTTAACCAGACCAGGTTTTATATTTCTTGGTCTTTTCTTACTTAAAGCAGATTTAAAATATGAATTCTCTACCTCTTCATTTACTTATTAATATTGACATTCATAATTACTCTACTTATTAGACAAAGCAAAGACTTACGAAACAGTAGTTAAATATAGCAATATAATAGTTATAATATAGAAAATGATCTTGAAGTACTAACAGTAACATTTTTTTTGTTGAAAAAACAGTTAAAAGTTTCTATAATTTTGGTTATATTTTTTATAGACAATACATAATATAAATCATTAATATAGTAATAATTATAATGCAAGTATTGAGCATGTTTTAACTTCTAATAAAATATCTCCAAATGACAAAAAAGAGACTGACTCCAGGTTTTTGAAAGATTTCAACAGTTTATAACACTTTTTAGGAATTTTTATTTGTGAGATGCCAAAAAACAGTTTTTGACAGCCTGCTTAAGACACAAAATCTAGGTGAATTATATTCAACAAATATAAATAAAAAACAGCTTTTTTTAGAAAAATAAAAATGAGGCTTGTTAAATTGCTGATAAAATAAAGGCGCTGTTATTATCTTTCAATCAGTTGTTAAATGAAAAGGAAATTACGTAAAGTACAATATTCAATTTACAAAAAGCATAATTTATAGCAAAAAGAAAGAAAAAAAAATTTGAAGAAGCTACAAACCTCTTAACATCATCAATATGATTTCTGTACAGACCTTCCACTTTTTCAGCCGGATATCCCATAGCAATGATATTATTGCAAATATCTAAGCAAGTTAAGTAAACTATAATTTAAATTTTCAAGGGGGAAATTATTGAACAGAAATTTTAAAACCAGTTGATAGTAAGAGTATTTAAAATTGTTAATTTCTAAATTCTTTTATAAATAAGAGAACTTGTTTTGAATGCAAATAAAAAATTAAGATGTTAATCAAAAAAATTTTTTAAATGTACTCAATTTCTGAAATTTTTTAAAAATCTGTTTACAGCTTTGTCAAAGTTTGCATAATTTAAGATAGGTAGATACTTTATTTACGTTGCACTAAAGCTGCACAATGGGCTATTGGCGACGGTCTGGGAAACATCTCTGAGGATGATCAAAAGACATGCCATCGTAATTTTGATCCCATGTTTGTTAGCCCAATGGCCTGCAAGCAAAATTGTGCCCTTTACGGTAAACCAATTTAATGAGGACCGATACAGAGCACCCTCGGTTCATACACAGGCTGATCAAAGTGGTCACCCACCCGCTTACTGACTGACCACAACCAGTGATGCTTGACTTCGGTTTAATACATAGTCTTTACGATCAGTCCACTGCAGGACACATCATTTAAGAGATAAACAGGAAGGAATTAAGGGGGTTATTAGGGCTGCAGCCCCAGGCCCTGGATTTCCAAAGAGTCTGAGGCTAAGATAAATATTTTTTTTTTTTTTAAATTTCTAATGGCAGAAATGAAAGACAAATTTGTAGCTGAGAACAATACAAGATAGGAACAAAAAACAGAAACAAAAGCTACAAAAAAAGAGTTTTATAGGTCTCTAATTAATGCATCTCGCCCACCAATAACGTTCCCACAAGGGCCCAGGAGGAAGTGCAGGGCAACGTCTCAGATGGTTAGCGCCCATTTTTACTTGCAGGTTACATAATGGACAGAAGGGGCTTGAAAAGATTTTGATTCTGTACAGGTGTTTTGATAAACAGTCATGGTCAGTGGCAAGGCGAAAAAGGGCCACAAATTTTTCTGGCCATGACGGAATTGCTAAGATAAAATGCAAAGGCAAAATGGTTAGTAAGTGCATATAGGAAAATATAAATGATTTTTTAAAAAATTAGCAATTTGTAAACCTAATAATAAAGTATAACTACATTTACTTAATAATAGTTTTTTTTTGTTTAATCTAACAAAATAAATATCTTTTAAACTGCTTCTGCATTTTCTATTTCAAAGATGGGTTTCAAAAATGTGCACATTTCTGCCCTCCTTCTCTTAATAAATATTTTGAGTTACTTTCTTTTTCTTTGATATAAAAATAGTGTAAGCTTTTGTTTAATTGTCTCACATATACTGTACACATTCTAATTGATTAAGTTGAGCAACTATAAAACATATTTTAACTGTAATCACAAATTTTTTTTTAACTGTATACAAGACAAATGTGTTCTGATTTGCACCATTTCTGGTTTGTCTTACCTTGCTTCTATCTTAATTTTATGTGTGTACATTGTTAGAATAATTTTTAAGTTTATAAATTAGCCTAATATAAATATGGTGAGAAATTATAAGCCTAAAAAGGATACTAAGCTTCTAGAAAGCAAAATTAGTGAATTTCTTTTAATGATAGAAAATGAAAATTTCAGAGTGATAGCTGCCAGAGCTATTCGACATACCTTACTTAACTTTACACTCTCACTTACTGAAGTTTAAAAATCCAGCAAAAGTAACCCATGTGGGAACTCTTTCTTATATTCCAGCAGAACATGAGAATGAGTTGGCTGCTTGCATAAAATGAATGGCAGGATGCAAAGAATTTTGGTAAATTTAAAGTGTTAATCTTTATTCTTGCTTTTAAATAAATCGTTTTATTAGCTGCTTAAACATATCTTTTTGGTTTATTTGTTTGATCTTGATGTCTTTTTTGTTAATTACCATTGTATAATTATTTTCAAACAGCCCCTTTACTATAAAAACTGGTGATCAGTAATTACCCCAGAAGTGATCAGTAATTACCCCAGAAGTGATCAGGAATTACCCCAGAAATGATCAAGAGAAGGGGTAATTCCTGATCACTAAAAATTTAAAATCTTTTTAAATTCTAAGATTTTCAAACAAAAGAAGGTAGCATAGGATTCATCTCATATAGCCTCAAACTTCCAGTAAATATTAAAATTCAATCTTGAATAGTTTTTTCACAAAATAGATGTTTGCAATTTTTGATCAGGAATTACCCCACGACACCCTATTATATTTATTATTAAAATGCTTCAAGTGACTTAAATTTTAGATATACAAAGAAAGTCAACTATAAGGTAAAACAAGTTAAGTCAATAACCAGTTTTATAACTTCAAAAAAACTAGTGAATTTAAAGAAATATATCCTGACATGTATAATAATAAATACAAAATTTTATAAAAATAAAAATACTTTTAAAAATTAACAATTTTGGAAAAAATTTCATCAAAATTAGGTGGAGACGAAAGGGTAGAAACTAGTTATAATAGTCAATAAATTGGTTGCAGAAAGTTGTTTGCGATTTTGTGTTAAATCGGATCTTTTTTTGTCAATAGAAAGTTTTTCATTTTATCTAAGTCTGGTATGTATATTATAACATTTATTTTGATCTTTCATATTCTTCAGTCATAGAAAATTTCACCAATATTATGATGTCTTTTTTAGACAGTTTTGAAATTGTAGTATTCTTATTTTAATAATAGGCACTTTATTTCATAAATCAAAAAAATTTTCTTTTATTTCTTGCTTTAAACTCTTCATTTATGTTGAGAATGTATGAAATGTCATGCCTAATTTAACTGATTATAATTTTAATTAGTTGAATATAGGTGAAATTTTAAAACTATGTGAAAATGGAATGTTTTAACTAATTTTAGAAAATATATTAATTTTTTTTTAAAGAAGTAGGTATGATGCCCCAAATTCAGCCAAAGAGATAAACTATTAAATATTTATAACATTGTTTTAGCAACCCTTCCTTGAAACAATATATTAATTATTTAAAACTGATTTCTTATTTAGATACCACAAAACATTGTTTTTTTAGCGCCTTCACTCATGAAAGACAACGTTTCAGTAGAATATTTTTTTAACATTTTAGCAACTCTAAAGGAACAAAAACAAAAAATATCCAGTTCCATTTACCATTTAAAAAAATTTTGTTTATGGCAGGTTATCATTCTTTCATGATTTAATAGCAACGTGTTTAAGTTTGCTGGTGCAAGATTGTGTCATAGAGCCAAAAATAAACATGAATAGTAGACATTTGCAATTTGGCTCAATATTAATCTCATCCTAATAAAAAATAAATATTTAAAGTAACGAAAAATCAATTAAACAGGTTACAGTTTCTGAAAATTATTAAAAAAAAAATCATCTAATGTTTCTTTCACAATTAGAAATCCAAATAAGTGGCTACCAAAATTTAGATCATAAATTAAATCCATTAATATCTCTATATCACAATATAATGTGAATTCACCAAGCACCATATAGTATGGAGGGAATATTTCCATTTTGTGATCTGTCACACCAATTACAATTGTCAAGGTGCCAAATGGGTTTTAAAATTGTCATTAAAAAAAAAAAAAAAATGTAGAGGTTTGTACAGGGATGGTTACCAGTTACACCCTTCGAGTTGGCTCATTTCTTTTTCAGTTTTTTCATAGGCCATTACCTGGAAAATGCCAAGATTTGAAAATTATTCTGCTACAGTAAGGTCTAATTTGCCTTCTAAATGCTACTAATATTTTTGGTGTGTTTTTCCTAATGAATTGTCGATCAGAATTAAGAGTAAACAAAAATTGAAACTAAGAAAAGCATAAACTTAATAATATATTATAATTTACTTTTGCAAAAAGTTTAGAAGAATCTTGTATGCGAATTTGAAGATCAATGGGGCCCCCAACAATTCTGCGCCTAGGGCTCCCGAATTTCTAAACCAGGCCATGTACCACAGATCACAATACGGAAATCTTAGCAGCATTAATTTAATATACAATGGGTACATACATTTACACTAATGAATACATTAGCTCTTTTTAATTTAAAAGCAATGTACATGAGGGGCATGTAATTTATTTTTATTTCTAGGTATAAAATGAAATCAACAGTAGTATGAAGTTGGCTTTTAAAAATGCTTAATGTTTAAAAAAAAAAGTTAACAGCAAAGGCAACATGTTTTTTTTTTTTTTTTTAAAGCATGCAATCCGGTATTAATTTTACTATAAAGGATACAGGTAAGATCAAGATCAAACCCGTCTTCTTTGTATCTTCTCTTTTTCTTACTAACAAGACCTTTTATTTTCGAAGCCATCATGTCTCACTGTTAAAAATAAATCATTAGAGAAAAATGAAAAAGCAATCTTTACTTTATTAACGAAGTTGCAATTTGACAAACCTTGTTAAAATCAACGAAGGTCACACTTTCTAAAGAAACTTGTTCACTGAAATATATGTTTATACTTCTTTCAATAAGCTGAGTATTGAACAGTTTAGTTATAACAAACAATAAATTGACCATCGTAGAATCAATAAAGCTTCAACTTGAAAATGGTATTTTACGAAATTTTAATAAGCATGAACACTTCAATTATTTACATAATTAAAGTTATAACTACTCTCTTTTGAATTTCACAGTCAATTAAGTGATATAATAGGTTGGTCAATATAAAATGAGCACATTAGCTAATTTAGTTCGCATTTGAATGCAACTAATACCGATTTTTTATTTGTAGTTCCAAATCAGTCTAAATTATTAGGTTTACACAGTACCGAAAATTGAAGAAAAAAAGTTGAAAATGCAAAAGTTTAACTTGGTTGCTTTTCAAATGGTCTTTTACACGCATACGAAAGAGAACATGTATGTTGTGTTAGTATATTTTAGAGTTAAATCAGAACTAAGATATTGCCGAAAACTGGCATTACGTAGTTTCAGTAAATATAATAGACATGTTGAAAATTTGCAATATGCTTGCAGTAACTTCTACTTTATAAACAAATCATATCACAATCACATCGAAAAACTCTATACCACATATATAAAGGGTTGCTCATGCAAATTAACAGAAATTAAAGTGCAGAGAGAGTACATAATACAGATGCACGAGGATTCAAGAACTAAATGCTGATTGGTTCATTATTCATTCCGTACGAGCAAAGTACAGAAGCTCTTAACAAATCTTAACGAAATATCGATTATAATAAAATTCTGTTCAAATCATTTTTGAAATTCTTTTGACAAATTTTTTTGTTTGAGAATATTTTAATTAATCTTTAAAAGCTGATAAAATTGTGTGAAGTGTTTATGTAAGAAAAAAAATTATTAAAAATTAGTATCAAATAAAAGAAAGCAAGTCACTGAAACTTTAGCTCGTTTGAAAAGAAACAATTCTGTATATCAGGGAGGAAAAGGTTCAAAAAATTGATTATGTGTAAACAGTTCACCGATTTATATATGAGTGTTTCTATTGCCGAACGAATTCAGTTTTATGGAGCTTAGATACTTCGTTTCGGTTTTTGAAGTTCAATTCGGCTGTAATAAAAGAAAAATAAACAATGATCAAGAACTGTCAAATTATTTTTGCATTAAAATGGATTTTTTTTACCATTGACGAAATTCTGATATTTATGTTGCAAAACCATACAATTTCTTATTTTTCTCCAATATAAAATACATCTTAAATTTGTGAGAAATTTTCTCCCCCTAAAAATTTATTTGCAAAGGCATGTCTTTGCAGGTGTTTTAAAATTTTTTGATTTACTTTCTATTCTCGTTTATAATTCTTTTCATTTTAATGCTTGTATATTTATATTAAATGAAAAAGATAATTAAATGAAAATAATTTAATATTTTAACGCGTTATTTAGTGCTGAAATGAATTTAAGAAGCATTTGATTCTGCAAATGAATTTAATTCCCAATTTAATTTTGCAGTTGTTTTAAGAATTATCCTCCTTCTACTATGAACACGCAGAATGCGTTTAAATTAATTTCGGTTAAATTAATTTCGATAAAATCTTATCGTATCTGAGAGAAAACTGAGTATATAAAAATTAACTCTCTGGGTGTGAGTTGCTTTCAAAAAAAAATTTTTTTTTTATTGACTACTTTATATTGTTCCCATTTAATGAATTTTATTTAATCTTCTTTTATATTTTGATTTTTTTAATTTTAATATCGTGTAGAATTACCTTATTGCATGATAGGATTTTTACCAGGATTTGATATGCCCAGTCAAATTAGAATTGCTAAACCAATCACCAAAATCTTTTAATTTTTTAAGTCAAGTATCCTTTGTTTGCAATAATTCTGAAATATTTTACTACCTAATGCTTAAAATGCAATTTAAGAATATTATTTCTAACACATTAAAATTAAATTAATTATGATTCTGTTTCTTTAATCATCCTGTCTGCATGTGACAAGGGAATATTTCCGTATCATGATTTGTCGCACCAACTACGATCGCCAAGGTGCCAAATTAATTTTAAACTTGCAAATTTTTTAAAAAAAACATGTAGATGTTTGTCTGGGGGTGGCTACGAGTTATACCTTTTGAGTTGGTCCCTCTCTGTGATGTTTGTTTTTAGTTTCTCGCTTACCACTGCCTGGAAGTTTCCAAGACTTGGCGATTATTCTGCCTAAGATCAGGATACGGAAATCTCCCCCGAGACAATGTCAGTCCTGCTGAACTTTGTAATCAAGGCAGGCATAAGAAGGGGAAAAGCACATCACTCTTCATTTTTATCAGATTTGTGAAGAGAGAGAGAACAACAAAATAACACTGAAAATGATGTGCATAGTCTTTTACTTAAGGGATTTTAAAAGAGAAAGATCACAAGTAATTCCGATCACATGTCTAGAAAGGGAAAATGTATAAGTTGTGATAGGTTATAAAATTTTTGTGAGTGGTTTCTCATGAGATTTCATGTTTCCTTAAGGGAAAAACTTATAATAATTATTACATGCTTTAATCTAAAATTTGAACTGAAATGCTGGATGTTAATTACTAACTGTAAGAACAGATTTCATTTTGAATAATGAATTAAAAATGGGAATGTTAAAGTTTTATATTTTATATATATTCAGAGTTCTCCCTAGGGGAGCAAAAAATGGCAGGGCACTTTCCCTCCAACAAGGGCAATTTACATTTTGAAAGGACTTAACACTGTTAAAACTTATCAAAATGTGTAATATTATGTATAACTGAATTTTATCTTGAACAATTTTTGAATTACCCTATTATATGTGTAATATTATGTAATAACTGAATTTTATCCTGAACAATTTTTGGATACCCTAATATACTATTAGGGTATACGTGTATATTTCAAAAGTGTAATTCTCTCTCATGATCAAAATAAGAGAAATATTTGTAGTTTATAAAAATAATTTAAGGCATGTTAAAAAAAACAATCTCTATGCGTAAAATTTCTTCAAAAAAAGTAAATTAAAACAAAAAGGTTAATTGATAAAAATACTTAAGCTTCTTTCTATAATTTAAAGTGAAAATAATGAGAAAATGATCATTAAAAGTATAATTAAACATAAAAGGTATTAATTAAAAAATAATTTTAAAATTTAAAATCACTTAAAAAATTTATTAGTTTCTCCCCCCCCTTAAAAAAGAGATACCTCTAAAAATTTAACCAGCTGAGAATAATCTTAACAAAGTAAATATTTGTAATAGTAATCAGAATTAAACCTATAAACACAGTTAATTTTACCTGGGTGTTATTATTATTGAAACATTGAATTTTTTTCAAAAGAGAATATGAATAAAAAGGCAGTGTTTTTAAGGGATGGCGGCTTATTTTTACTAAAAAAGCTAAGTGGGTGCATTTAATGGGATCAAAGGGCAAGCAGGGTGAGGTGCCCTTCTAAAAACAGTTAGGGAGAACACTATTTACACTTAAAAATTCTTCTTAAATATCTGCTAAAATTAATGTGTTAAGTGGTTTAAAATTCAGGTTTTGAATCTCTAATAATATTGAGTTTTAATTTTCCATGTTGTAATTATTCTATTTTTTTCCTTCTAGGAAGCTGTTAAAAAATTATATGAATTTAGAGATTTCTTCTTCGAAGATCATTCTTCTGAGTTAGCAGACAAAAAAACAGAGCTTCTAGCATCAGAATTGAATAAAACATTAAAATTATTTGTCAAGGAAAAAGGTATGTTTCATAAAATATTTTTCCCCTCACAAAAAATATCATATGCATTTTATTATTTTTTATTGTTTTCGAAGTTTGTTTTTGTTTCTACTCTTTATTTATTTTAAATACTTTTTAAAAGATGAAAATTAAGAATATTACTAATTTATAACAATATTTTTAAAATTATATTGATCAATTAGGTTTCTTTAACTTTAATGAGCTGTCAATTTATGCAAAGGACTGAACTGACATCATTCTAAGATCAAAATCTATTTATGTTATTGAGAAATGTTTAATATATGGGTTTATTTCAATTGAGGTTCATAGCATATAGCCGGTTTATTAAAACTTATGCTCTTATATTTATTTAAAGGTTCTGTGCACACATTGTTGACCATCCATAAATTTAATTAAATTTACATTAATGGATGAATAATAAATAATGAAAAATAAATAAATAATCACCAATAAAAAACAAATAAACTGTTAAAACATATGTATTATACATATTTATTATAAAATATGTGTGAAAATTGTTTATTTTAATAAAATCATTGACTTTTTCAAAGAATCAACCTTTAAAAGTCTTTAAATCTTACAAATTTATCATCTGTATTTGTCTGTGAATTTATAGTCCGTTCAACGAGAACTGAGAGTGGAAGTAAACATAAGGGTTGCTGTTTGATCGCCAACGTTTGCCACTTCAACGGTTTCTTCGCTGAATGGGCGATTTCATTTGAATCGACAGAGCTTTCGCTTTTATAGAAAAACGAAAACGGTGTTTGGTTTTTGATACCTTAAAATTAGATAAGAAAGTGAAAAATTAAAATATTTACATGAAAATATGTTTCTAATTGTTTCAGTAAACACATAATTTTATTTTAAGAATCGTTTAAATGTATTTTTTTTTTAAGTTTAGATTAAATTAGTTTTAATATATTTTGCATAAATATCTATGCAAAACATAACTTTTATAATTCATCGTAAAAGTCGTATAGAATTGAAAGAATATGTTAAAAAAAATACTCTTTATATTCATAATTACAATTTTTTTTAAAATTTATTAAAAGTTAAATAATATTTAAAATAGTTTCATGTTTCACCGATCGATTAAAGGAACTGCATTTATTTGTATTTTTAAACTGTTATCTTTATTTTTCTTAGGGAAGTATTACGAAAATAATTACACTAAAAGAAACTTGGAACTTTTTTATATGTCTCACAAAATATTTTGTTAAGAAAAATATACCCACTTAACCTATAAAAAAAGCAGGTTTGTAAACCTCGAATTCAATAGGTTTATGAAAATAGAGTCAATTGTCTAAATTATTTAATTTTACGTAACATTTGAATTTCTGTAATTAATTAACAACTGTACCAAAAACAAAAATAATTATATTAAACTACGCAAAAAAGAACAAAATTTTAAGAATTACTGTATTAACAATGAATTAATCATGGATAATAACGAATAATTATATCACTAAAAAGTAAAAATGAAACTAGGTACTTATCTCAGGATTCACTCTCAGAACTTGTAGAATCCTCGTCATTTGAATTGATATTTATTACTAGAGAATTAACAGTGTTTTCGATGGCTTCGTCCAAATCCCACATATCTTTTTCGATTTTCTGAGTATGCTCTATGCAATTTTTCCACTTTTCAACTCCAATTTCATTTAAACTTCTCATGCACAATCCTTCTACTTCCGATAACTTGAAAGTTTTGTTTTCTTTGGCCACTGAACCTTTTATTTGGGCCCAAATCAGTTCAATTGGATTTAATTCAGCGTGATAGGGGGGAAGCCTTAAAATCATTATATTATTACGTCTAGCAAGTTCATCCACCGCGAATTTGTCAAATCTGTGCTTATGAGCCTTCACTATATCCAGTAGTTCTGTTTTTAACATGCCTTCTTCATCACTAACAATGTTTTTAGATTTTAGCCATTCTTTAATTACTTGCTTTGTCGATGATGTGTTAGGAATTTTTTCTTCTTTACGCGAGTGATATGGTGCATTGTCCATCACAACGACAGAGTTTGGCTCTAGAAAGGGTAGAATTTTCTCGAACCATTCTTCGAAACACGCCGCATTCATATCCTTATGGTAATCCTTGTTTTTGTTCGATTTAAAAAGTAGAAGTCCTTCTTTTAAAAAGCCTGCGTCGCTACCAATGTGCGTAATAATAAGTCTCTCACCTTTGCCAGAAGGCGATTTTAATCCTGTAGAAAGACCAGATAAAAATGCCTGTTTTGACGAGATAATGGACGTATCATTCCACACTTTGTCTTGCGTATGTCCAGCATTCAACCATGTCTCATCCATATAATAAATTTTTCTTCCCTCTTGTCTCATTTTGTTAATTGTTCTTAAATATCTTCGCCTCCACAAAATTATTTCATCTTTTTCAATGAATGAGCTGTTCCGTTTTCGTTTTTGATGTTTGAAGCCTAATTTTTTTAACAGGGAATAAAATGACGTTTTTTTAAAGTTTGGTAAATCAGAATCATCGTTCACAGCTTTGAGAACTTTGTTTATTGTCGGAATTTCGTTACGGCGGAAAAAATCATGAACTTTTCTTCTTACAGCATTTTTGTCGAAATCGTCAATGTCATCCAAAAAAGTTTTACGAGATTTAGTCCTCTTCGGTGAATGTAATATACCATCCTTTTTATATTCTTTAATAATTCTGAAAACCGAAGCTGCGCTAACTCCCGCTGCAGAAGCCGCATGGTTAGCCACATCAATGATTGGAACATCAGGTTTACAATGCACTTCTGTTTTATAAATGTTCAATATTATTTCCTTCTCAGCTTTACTTATGTATGATTTCTTCTGTCGTTTTTTAGGAGGACTTAAATCCATCACTTCATTTTCCATATTGCTCATGAAACACCTGCAAAAAGACACCACAGCGAAACAAACAACCCTCTAAAAATTAAGTCTTTGCTTGACTGATAGGCGCTATTTGTCATTATTCCGGCGCCAAGTAGACAACTGTATTGCGCCAAATAGCACGCCGCTTTGTTTACTTTCACTATCAGTTCTCGTTGAACAGACTATAGTATCATTGATGCTTAAGCTCACCAATGTCCAGACTTTTGGTGTTGTTTTCAAATTAATTTTGGCTTTTTTTTTTTTTTTTTTTGTAATTAATATTATTCATTGTCATCATTAAAAGGGGATACAGTGTTTCTCTTTGCCCCAAAACTACTGGTTTAGTATTCTTGAATTGGCAATAAGGTCTTCTGTGTGTACTTTAGTGAATAATAAAAATGTTACTAATTGAAATTAATTTATTAATGTTTTATGATTTCATCGTCCATTTCATTGTTCACATGTTGCTAAGAATATTTGTTTTTATTGTTGGTTCTTTTGTAAAAATGAAATTAATATTATAAATTTAATAATAAACACAGTAAACGTGACAAAGCCTTCAGCTCAGGGCCAATACTTATCTGCAAAAGATTAAATCCATTAATAAGAACATTTCAAATTTCTGACTTCTGGCAAAAGTAAACTTTTTTTGTGACTATTTCAACACTTATCGATTATAAATCAGTACAGTAACTGGTGTAACAAACTGGTGTATATATTTATGTGCAATTTAAATATAATGTGTTTACTTTTTAATAGGTAGTGATAGTTTTGGTGAATAATTTTTACTTGAAGGAAAGATTAAAATAAAATATTTTTAAGTACCAGTTTTTTATCTTTTCTGAAAAAGTAACATCTTTGTCAGTTGTAGCCCACTGTTAAAGAATACTGTTTGCTGCCATTATTTCAAATAAACTTATATAATCACAGCATATTATAAACATGCTCAAGATAATGCTCATATAAAATCTGTATTTAATGTTAAATGTTGTAGTTATCGGTTTTTCAAATGTGTCTAGTTTCATATAATTCAAATGATTTAACTTGTATTTTACTATTAGTAAAGTATCTTGCTAGATCTAATGGCTCTATTTGCTGTTAATTCTTATTTTGTAAAGATAATACTAATGTTGTAAAATTAGGGACAATCAACACATAGAGTCAAAATTTAGTCTGTCTGTGTAAAGACCACCTCACTTGATTTGTACTGAAGCTGCGGCAGTCACTATGGTTACAATGCTTAACTATTTCATTTAGGTTCACTATTAAAGACAGGTTTTGATTCTTGTCTACGAAAGAATGAAATAATTTTTCTTCAGTCTATTGCTACTCTCTTTGAAAAGTGTTTTTTCTTGTTTCCATAGCAGCAGATGGTTTTAGACTTTGTAGCAAGAAGAGTCCTTTATATAGACAAACTATAGGACTCAAGTTCTTTGGGGTGTTTAGTTTTGTACATAGCTCTAAGTATAGCAGTTTGTGATCATTAAATTTCTGATTAGCCTTTAATTAAATTGAATTATAGACAGACTATAAGTAGCAAGTTCTTTGGGGTGTTTTGTTTTGTACATAGCTCTAAGTATTATAGCAGCCTGTGACCCTTAAATTTCTGATTAGCTTTTCATTAAATTGAAATAGCACCTATAATATTTTTCTTTTATTAGATGAGAGTGATTCTTGTAAGAATGCTGAATCTGATCTATTAAAGGCAAAAGCATTGAATGTGCTGCCAGAATACAGTCCTGAAGCTTTTGAGATACTAACCAAGCTTGTTAAATTTCATCCACGTTTAGTGGATGCCATGAATGAACTTGGTTTATGTTTTTGGAAAAAAGGTGATGTCAAAGCAGCTAAAAGATGTTTTGAAAATGCTTTAAGAGAGGTAAATATATTGATATTAGGTTTCAGCTATTTGTTTTTTATGTATGATTATTTAATTTGTGTTTACAGAAGCTTTTTGCATATATTTATGACTTTTATATATGGGCGAATCTCAGGAATCATTAACCTATATGTCTTCAAACTTTTCTTATAAATATATAACATAATAAGCGAAAATTAATTCTAATAAAATTACAGGAATAACTATGCATTACTAACTTTAAGATACATACAGTTTTGATACCGAGTAACTTGCTTTTGGCTTTCATTTCTTACTTCAATCCTACATTTGACAACTTTTCATGACTGTCGCTTAGAGTGTTTAACATACTTTTTATTTTTTTTTTTCAATATGTATTCTGTTTAAAAAAAAAACTGAAAATCACTAAAAACATAATTTAGTAGCTAAGCTGTACTATCATATTTTCTTGAATGATATTTTTCGTGAATATTGACGTTTGCAAACACTTAAAGTTTGTCGCTACATTTTGGCACGTCAAACCGTAACCATCAAAAATTGAAAAAAAAGGTATACAATCCAATTCTGCGAGTTACAAGTTAAATTAATGATACAAGTTTGTTCTACTTTAAATAAGCTTTTGGAATATCACTAACATAAAACTCGCAGAATTGGATTGTAGACCTTTTTTTTCAATTTTCGATGGTTACGGTTTGAAGTTTGAAGACATATAGATTAATGATTCCTAAGATTCGCCCATATGCAATAAGTATGCATATTTTAGAAGTATTACTTTCAGGGTATCCGCACACCTGGAAAGTCATGGATTTCGGTATTGAACAAAATTTTTCATGAAATGTCATGATTTTTACTACTTTTTTAAAAAAAATCATGAAATTAATGGATTTAGGTCGCCGTAACATCTAATTTTTCAGGGTGGCCACCCACCTGGAAAACCTTGAAAACCTGGAATTATCAGAGAATTTTTTTTATACTGGAAAAAACCTGGAAAAGTCAGGAAAATTTGGATTAAAACCTGGAAAATCAGGAAATTTCTAAGAAAAGCTGGAATTTTTCTCTTAATATAAATTATTTTACCATCCGTTATATCCACTTTTATTTAGACGAAAATTTATCGTAAAAAAGTTGAAATATCATCAACTCAGCAATATTTTCCTCTCATTAAAATTCTCTTTATTATTACCCTGCTAAACTAGAATGCCATTTCAAACTCTTTTATGTTGGGAAATGAATGGAGAAATCTTTGACCTCTTTGGAGATTATGGGACTATGCAGTTTAAGAAAGGCAAAAATGTGGAAGAAAGGATTAGGATATTTGCTTCTGTTTATAAAAGTAGAGTTTTTTTTTTTTTTTTTTAAATCTAAATTAAAGTAATTTTCAGTCATTATAATGGTTATCATTATCTTAAATTTCTATCCAATTTGAGAAATTTATGTCTGACACTGAAGTAAAAAATTTCAAATTAATTATGTATCATATTTCACCAACAACTGCATAGAATTTTTTATTGAAATGTCAGCTTCAAAATTCAGTCAAGTTTACATTTAAATTACAAACAAATTCACTGAGTTTATACAATTTGTAAATTAGTAATCATTTTTTGATTTTGCGCGATTCACATCCGACAGCAACAATTTAATCCATTTAATTTGAACTTAAAACAAATTGTTTTTCGATAAGTTATGATATACTAAATATTTAATATAAAAATTTTATGATTATAAACTTTTGTTTTATAAGATAGTTTTTCTAATGTTCATTTTTTCCTGACACCATGGAATTACCCAGATGTAAAAACAAAACTAATTAACTCATCTAAACTAGGAGACCATCTTAGATTGGAATTTTTAATATATTCTAATTTCCATTAACAAAGAAAAAAAAGAATAAAATTTAAAGAATTTATCTAGTTTTTTTTTCTATAGAATATGCAACAAGAAATTGACAATTTTTCCTTTACAAATACTGAATATGTCTTAAAATAATAGTGCTAATTTGATACAAACAACATTATTTGAACATTTGACTTATGATATTGGTTTAAAGAAAATTATTTCAATGAATTTTATAAAGAGCACTGTTTGGATAAAATTCAGTATAAAATGACTCTGTATTGAATTGTAAATAAATATAGAAATTTATTGGTTTCTAATCACCTGGAATTATTTTCTTTTACTTAATAAAAATATATTAAACAGTACTTATCCAGGTCTGTTTTGGGTTATTGCTATTTGGTACATTTCGTGCAAAAACTATTTAACACTAAATTTATTTTTTAATTCATTAAAAGCATAACAAATTGTTTCCTCCACATCTATTTAAGATGATATATTAAAAAAATAACATTTTAAATGAAATACTACACTATTATATTGACTAATACACTAATATCGACACTTTTCTTGTACTTATACTACACTTTAGAAGGAAAAAAAAAACACGCTGATCTGGAAATTTTAAGATTTTTACTGGAAAACCTGGAAAAATCAGGGAAATTTGAAACCTGATTTGAGTGGCCACCCTGCTTTTAAAATGAAATTTACCCCCCTCCCCCAATTTCATGATGTTCCGAATATCAATTTGTAACAAAATCCCCAGTCACAGTCATATTTGATTAAAATATAAAATGTTTTTATCATGTTCTTTAAAAATTGTGTTCTTTCAGAAAATGAAAGAAAAAACATAATTTCTAGAGCCAATTATCTTTTAAACTTCTGTGATTTCAGAATTTTTGTTATTATTTATTATTTTTATTTTATAAATTTAAAATTCTAGCTGAAGCAGGCTAGTCATTGACGAATTTTTTCATTCCGAAATGAGAAAAGAAAAATGAGTATTTCTTTCCTTTCCGATGAACAAGAAAAGTATCTTTAGAATGTAATTCTGCAGAAAAAAAGAAAAAAAATTGCTTTTGTATTTTGTTTTCCAGCTGTTTTATTGCTTTAACTCTTTCTATACTTTGTTTTTTAAATTTAAAATCTATAAATATGAAGATACAGAGTATAACAGTCTTGGTTATACCTATTCCATTTAATTCAATTAATTTTCAATTAATGTTATTATAATGCTTTTTTAAATTTATTATTGTGTTTTTGTCGGAGAAAATAGTAACTTTGCTAAGTCATGAAAAATTCTTGGAATTAGTCATGAATTTGAAAATCTAAAATGTAACAGGATACCCTGTACTTTATAAAATGCATTATTACTGTGTTATAAACTAACATTAATAAATGATAATAATAAAGCAATACTAAAAGTTTATTCATATTAACGCCTGGCTGATATTAGAATTATTTTGAAAAGTGTAACTCAAATAGTTACAACGATTTTAATAGCACATATTTAAGTATTTTTACTGTATGTACTCTTTGTTACATTCTAATCCAATCTTCTCATAGGGAAAAAATGCAGAATCTCTACAAAACTTGTCTATGATATTGAGACAACTTGGAGAAACTCCTGAAGAAAAGCAAAAAAACATGCTAGAAAGTTTAGAAAAAGCTAAAGAAGCTGTAGAAGTTAATGATGATGGGAAATCATGGTGTAAACATTAAGTTTTTTTCTTTTTATGCACTCAAAATAATTATTATTATCTGCTTTTGAATTGTTTAGAAAAAAAATGCTATATAAGATTATGTCCTTTTTATTTATGCTGCATTTTTACTTTATATATATATATACAGCAAAATAAATAAATACAAAAAAACCAGAAAAGAAAGGAAAAAAAAAGAAAAAAAAAATATATATATATATATATATATAATCACATTTTTGTACCAATAGTGCAAAATATTTTCCATATTTTAACTATTCTGCATTATTTAAATACAAATGTTCTTATTTGTGATTAAGTTGTATGATAATAATGATTAAGTTGGATGATAATAATTTTTGTGCATCAAATTTGGTTATTGTATATTTATATATCTTTAATTGAATTCATGACTCTTAGATTTTTGTTTCTCCTTAAAAACTCAAGGCTCATGTTGTGTCATTGTTTGTCCGGAATTTAAACTTTTGGTCCTGATATTCCTGGTTTTTGTGTTTGTATTCAAGACATCTCATTTTCTATCAATATAAAATGAGACTTTTAAAATAATCGATTTTAATGAATGAGGTGGTATGGATTTTATTCCAACATCCTTTTATTTTTATTAAAAATCTTACAATTTGATAATTCAAACTTAGGAGCCATCTAGTATTCATATAAATGGTTTAAGCATATAACCTTTTAGCTGTAGGGTTCATTATTTTTAATTTTTTGGGAATTCAGTTGTTTTATGAAAAAGAAACTTAACTTACAATTTTACGTTATCATATTTTTATGGTGATGAATTTAGGGGAAATATTTTCATCAACAGTGAATTATTTTCAGCAAATGCAAAAACAAATCTTGTAGGGCAGAATTTTGTAGTTTCGATTTGATTCTTTTTATCTGAATTTAAAAATGATGAATTACAATAAATAATGCAGGAACACATATCATAAAATTTTCAAACGGTAAATTGAGTTATCAATTTGCTAAATTACTTTAGTATAAAGATGTGAAACAATATATTTACTGATTTATAATTTCAAAATTACTGAAAATCTAATTTAAAATGATTTGATTAAGGAAATCTTGAACTCGATTACAAATTTTAATTAAATATTAAACTTAATAATTGATATTAGTTATTTTTCTAATTTTAAAGTTTAGTTTCTCACTTGTCTTTTTTAAAAGTAGTCTGATATATACCGTTTCAAAAAAAAATTTATCCTGTTTTACTCATTTGTTATGAGGTCTGAGAACTACTGTGCTTATTTTCTTCAACATTGTGGAGTTTTATTAGCAGGTGCCTTTTTTTCTGAAGACTGTTCATCTAACTTTAGTAACTTCCAAGAAACACAATCAATATTTTATATTTATTTTTCTAATTTTAATTAGTTATTCTATTTCGAGTTTTTCTGTTTGATATTCTAGATTTAAATTCTAAACACAAATTTTAGTTATTTTTAGATGTCATTATATGATCAAACATGATTATACATAGAAATCTAGATTTTTTTAAAAAAATTATGTACTTTTATTACAGGGGGTTACTGCTAAAAATAACATTATTTAAAAGCATTTATAATTTGTTTCAATCATGACACGAATTAAGGAAATAGTTAAATTTTTTTTTTGCAGAATTAATACTTTAAATATAAATTTTTAACATATGTCACTGCAGTTTAAAATTTTATAATTTTCTTTTGTAAATTACTTTAAGATTTTATTTAATTGCCATTTCAGATGAGATTCGATTTTTCACATTTCACTTCTTTTTCTGATCTTGAACTAATACATAAAAATTATCGCATTTACTATATTCACCTATTTGTATATTTACAAATGTATTATTTCTTTATTGTAGATATTGTAGGAAATGCCAACTTGAGCTTATTCTTTAGTTTAAATCAGAGTCCCAACTATTTAAAAGAAAGCCTTCTAGCTTACAACCATGCAGTAAGTTTTATTTTAAGAAAATTTTATAGTATTTCTCTTCCAGCTTCTATATTTTTGTCCAATAATATTTTTCTTTTCTAGAGTCAAGATAAAGCTATGAAATGCAACCCTGATTTATATTATAACTGGGCAATGGTATTTATTTTAAATTTAAAATACAATTTTCTTCCTTTACTTGCTTGATTTTATAGTTGATTATAGTATTGTTTTTATAAAATTGTTTTGCATTTAAAAAATGATAATAAACATGTGATAATAAATTAAACATATGATAACAAATGGAAAAATATTCATAATGTTAAAATGTATTTATATAAATTCTTAATACCAGGACCTGTAGTATAATTTTTACTTCAAATGGAGTTCAGGTCAAAAACTGGATTTAGACATGTAAATTACCAAAAATCTAGGGTGAAACTCATCATAATATATGCTGAATTTTTTATAGTATATGTAAATATTTAACTGATATATAAATATATAATTTATAATAATTGCATTGAAGTAGAAATTATAGTTGACTATATAACCATACTCTAATTTCAATAATCTGTGTTAATTATAAATTAGTTGGTAACTTTATAAATAAAGAGCTTTCAGCAAATTTTCTATTAGCATATAGTAGTGGTCTGTACTTTGAATATATTCATATAGACAAATAATTAAAGAATTATAATAATATATCTACAAAATTTTCTTTAGAATAATTTGAAATGCAAAACATAATAAAAGGTTTTATACAGCACTGTTTTTTAAAGAATTAATATTACACCAAGAAAAATTTTCTTTTAAATAATTTGAATTTTTATCCATTATAAAATTTTTTTTTTATCCAAAACATTTTCTTTCTTGTGCATGTTAAAAAAAATAAGTATTCACTAATTTTATTTTATATTATAACTGACGTTGAACAGCTGACCCCATTCTGAGTTTACGACTATCAATTTTCAACTCCGTAGCCTTGTAATTATGAACCATATCCAGAAGACAAAGGAACTCCTAGATCAGTTATTATTGAGAGAAATTTGCCTCTGCGGACGACTTTTATGGAACTAACTCGCATTTGCATTACATGGAGAGGAAAGGCAGAAAAACCTCCTGCGGTTAGCCTGACGGTAAGGGGACTCTAACCCATGATCCGTCTACCACTGAGGATATTTTATATGAGTTCTGTAGTCGGTGGGAGCCTGGTTCAGAAATAATATCAATTGCCATTGTTGGGATTTAAACCCAGGCAATTCATCAGGAGGCGAGTACTCTATCCTTTAAGCCTTCTCCGCTTCAGTATTCCCTATATAATTGTCATAAAATATTGCATGCAATGTGCTATTTAAAATATCTATGATTATGTTTACACCAATACTTAAAGGCAATTTTTTGGCAGGGCCATACTGAGAAGGGAAAAACAAGAATAATTGAAATTCCTTAAAAAAAGTGTAATGTTATTTTTTATATTGCATTTTACAAAAAAGAAAACTGCAGAAAATGTTTTTAACTATACAGTAAAACTTGGATTAGACGAACACTTTTAAGGGCAAAACATTTTCAGTTTATTTATGCGAATTGTCCATTTACGGGAAGGGTATGCTGATAACAAATGATGTAGAAATAGTTTAATAATCTATAATAACTATTTGCATTGATATTTATTTCAACTTAAAGAAAAATATAATATTTACAGTACAAAAAAGATTCGATGAAGAAATATGATATATGCCTTTGTTTTATATTTATCCAGTTGAAAAGAAATATTTGATATAAGTTTGTTTTTTGTCCTAATTCACTTCTTCAGTCAGTTCCAATCAATAGGATGACACCTCCCCATCACTTGATAGGTAGTGGGGCTATACCTCATAGAAGGTAAACCTCCTGTGATGCATAGTAAACCTATGCTATTCTGTAAGACCCTGTACCTGTAAGGCCCCATCGAGAGTTGTTGTATTCACAATCAATCATTCAACAAGAATCTGAATAAATTTTTGATTTATTATACCTCCATGATACCATTTATTGTACCATGACAAAAATTCTTCACTTTTTATGTTATTATTATTTTTTAACTTAGTTGTATTAAGAACAGTGATAAATTGATTAGAAGAGGCAATGAATTTTCTGCAAGGAAGGAAATTGAGAGCAATTATAGTTTGTCTATGTAAAGAACTCCCCTAGCCATTTGTCTGTATAAGTGGCGGTGACTATGGTTATGAGTAGGGCCCGGATTTTGATGACATTTCCATTTTTTTGCATTTTTGGACATTTTTTGTCCTTTAGAGCATTTTTTTAGATTTATAGGGCATTTTTCTTTCAATTTTGGGGCATATTTTGCATTTTAAAGCATTTTTTAAATTTTTTGTTAATTTTTTCCAATTTTTATTATTTTTTATCATTTTTCATTATTACACTGGCTTCCAAACAATGAAGAAAATCTCTAGGATATTAACAGGTGAAGCAACATCTTTTTAAATTGAAGAAGAATTGTCAGTAAGTGAGACTGTCTTTTTCAAGTACGCACCAATAACATCAGTAGACGTTGAAAGAAGCTTCTTCTGGTATAAAAATTAACTTTCAGACAAGAAATGCTCGTTTACATTTCAAAATATTAAAAAAAAATTAATAATCCAATGTAATTCTGATATTTAGTAATATTATGAGATGGAAGTTGTTATATTCATTAAAGTTTCTATACAAAATGAAAATGTTTTGGAGTCAATATATTTTCCTTTTTTTTTGTTATTTTAGGATATAAAACATATTTTTCAAACTTTAATGAACGTAGAACAAGTATTGCATTTCTTTATATTTTTTGAAATGACTCATAATAATTTTAAAGAGTAAAAAATTGTTTTAGTTCAATATTTTTACTTTATTTAAGTCATGTCATAAGGCGTTTTTAGCGCAATTTTCGCATTTTTTAAGGGCATTTTTTGCACTTTTTAGGGCATTAATTGAGATTTTTTAGGTCATCAAAATCCGGGCTCTAGTATGAGGTTTAACTTTTTCAAGGTCATAATTTTAGATCATAATTTAAGACAGGATTTGGCTCAGGTCGGCAAGAGAAAGGGAATGAGGGGAGAAAGAAGCTTCCTTCTTTGAAATGCATTATTTCTTGTTTCCAAAGGAACAGATGGCTTTAGATTTCGTAGCAAGAGGAGTTCTTTTTAGACAAGCTATAATGCCTCTTTATAACTTGTGGGATGTCTTAACCTGTGTGGTAAAGATAGAAAGATCAAAACATTTCACATGAACAGTATCATTTTCTTTCTTGCAAAGATAAAGGAAGGTGGCTGGACAATGATTTGTTCTTTAAGAATGAAATAGCTTAACTTTATATGCTGTGAAAAATGATGAAAAGTTGCATTTTTTTCTCTCCAGAATATAGAGTAAAACTATATTTTTTTTTCCAATTTAAAAAAGTGGTATCCATTTTGAGAAGATTAAAAGTAACATTTTGAAGCATAAATAACTATTAGTTCAGTTACAGGAGTGTCCCTTTTGCTAAAAGGGTACATAATGGTTTATTTAAAGAAGACTCACAGATTCACTGGGAATGAAAAATGTCCGTAATTTGAAATGCACACTTTGTCTGTAACAAGAAGTTTCACTGTATTTAAACTCTCCCACAATTTTTCTCACAATTAAGCTTACCATGAAATAAACAATAATATGATGAACTCAAAGCTTTCAGCAAAAATATAAGTAAACAATTTGAAGTTCTAAATTTAGTATTTTTATGAAAATTGATACTTCAAGAATTAAAAGGTAAAAAAGCAACTTTTGTAAATAGTTTACAAAGCATACAAATTACACATTTTGTGTTTTAAGCAAGGGGCTCACTATGAATTTTGACCTTGGGCCCGTAAAACTTTTGTTTCGCTTTATTTTTAGGTCACAGTTTTTATTCATGGCTAAAACTGGCGAAAAGTTTCTATCCTTGTTTGAAATATATCATTGACATAAATTTTTGTTTTCACTAGGCCCTGAAGTATGATGAAAATTATAAACTGACATTGGAAAAATTAGAGTTGTCAATAAAATACGACCCCCTTTGGACAAAGCCCAAAGAAGAATTGGAATCATTAGTCAATCATCTAAAAAATATTCAATTGATGATATCTACTAAGGTTTGTTTAAACGGTTTTTATTTTATTTTTAAGTGCAAATCAATTAAACAATGTATAAAAAAATTTATGTGAGAGTGTTAAGTAAATCTTTCTATTTTATGTATTATTTATTAGTTTTGATTTATAAGTTAATTGTTTTACATATTAAAATCATTCTTATTTCGGTTTTAAATCTCATCCACATAGAAAATGGGCAAATAAAATTATTTTTAATAAAAGAATTTTTATCTAGATAAGTTTACAAAAAGATCTATGATAGAAATTAAGGTTAATGGTGCTAATTTTTAGTATGATGAAGGATAATCTATTGTACGATAAAAAAATTTAGGAATTATTGTAAAAACAACCAATGTTATAAGTAAGGAACTAAATTTTCTATAATTGTTATTATTATTATTTTTCGCCATAAGCATTTTATACTTATAACATTAGTTTGAAGGAAGTGATTTGACGTTCTTTCCTTTAAACTTTGCTCTTTTGACAAAAAAAAAAAAAAGCAATTAGTCTTAATAAGATCAAATAGATCTTTTTTTATGAATTTTCATTTTTATTTCAAAATGTACATTCTACTCAGAGTATAAAAATATGTAATTTGTTTAAAACTTATTTAACAATACTTATTTAATAGTACTTCTTTTGCAAATATTTGTATATTCTACTGTTAACATTTTTTAGAGAATATTCTAATAAAAAATATTAGTACATATACATTTTATTAATTCTTTTTTAATTCAAATTCATGGAAATTATTAAATTGGAAATTAGTATGAGCATGTTTTCTTAATCAATTCCAAATTAAACATTTCAAAATTATAAATTGTAAAATAATTTTCTTTTTTTAGCACTTGAAGATTAAAGCTTCACTTAAATTTTATTAAAAGTGATGCAAAAGCAGAATAATTAATTACGTAATTTTATTTGTGTAAAAATTACTTTCCTTTATTAAAATATCTTAATTTTGTTAAATATGCTTTTGCTGTTTTATAACACTTGTTTTCAAAGATATATTTAATATTTTCCATTATTTAGTTTGGATTTCATTTTACATGCAATCAGTATAATAATTTTACTGTTAATTTTTTTACTAATTTCATTTTGATATCACCAATTTCTTTACTTTTCTCATATTGGTCAGAATTATTATGATTTGTACGATTTACAATAATTTGAAAAGTAATTTATTAATTTTTCTTTTATATATGTAACATTAAAATGAATTTTATATTTATAATTTCTAAATGCTGAGTGATTATTTTCAAGTAGAGATATTTTTGTATGTCCTGGTCTAACATATATTCCTTAAAATCACATGCATAATTTTCTATTTTCCCTACATAAACTAAATTCGCAATAGGCCTGTCCAGTCCTAATATCAGGTTGTTGATATCATGTTAGCTGAATTATATCAGATTAAAACCAGTTTCGAAAATATCAGATCAACTGATATTCTGAGATTATTTGGAACTCTTCAAAATTCCATTATTCTACTCGCTACTAAAATATTAAATATGCAACCATTGGAAATGTTTGTCAGCAACATTTTTGAGTGGAAATAATTATATCCCAAGTTCAATGACATTTCTCGTTTCATATTTCTTATGTATATATTTCAAACAAGAAAGAAATATGCACATTAAAAGTTGCAAACTAATATTTTATAAAAAAAAACACACTAAAACGTTTTTAAACTTTAATCAATCATTATAAAGCTTGGGAAGAGGAACAAGCAGAATTGTCAAATTTTTTTTTATTTTTCTAAGAAAACTAAAAATATTTTTATTTATTTATTTTTTAACATTACGAACCTTTTTCAAGCTTTAACTTTAATGATGAGGGCTTTAATCCTTTCTTTGCTCTCATTGACCTTAAGGCCAGAGTTTGAAAATTTTTTTCTTTCTCACTTATAGCTAGTTTCTAACCTTAATTTCGTTATTTTCTTGTTCTTTTTTTATTATGAATTCAAAAGAAAGAAAAAAGGGAAGGAATCATTAGTTTTTATCATGCAGTGACCTGTACTTTATGTTTAAATATTATAATGAAATTCTTGTAAATGGGTTTAAAAATCATTTATTGCCATCTTATGATTCAGTTTTCCATCACTGTAATTTTCAAACTGATAAATTTGTTTATACACACAGAAATTTTACTTTAACCCAAATTTTATATAGAATCTTGGAAAACAAAAAACAATACTTTAAATGAACAAAAAAAAAAAAAATCTTTGCAAATATTATTATGACTCCCGGGGGCTGAATGGTAGCGCTTTGCGCTCTCGTGCTACAGATCCTGAGTTCGATCCTAGGGTCGGGCAAGGTTCACTCAGACTTTCATCCCTTCAGTGGGTCAATAAATGAGTACCAAGCTTGCTTGGGAAACAAACACTGGGGTTTCCACGTTCGGCTGATCACCTAACCGGAACATCTGCTACTGCACTCCAGTACCCAAGATCAAGAAAACTGAGATGGGCACAGTAGGCCTTGGCCATCTTTGGGTTGTCGCGCCACTGAATTTAATTTAGTTTAAATATTATTATAATTATTAATTTATATTTACCTGTGACTAGAACTCTCTGCTTATCAACCACCTATAACAACTACATAATTATATATTTTACTTGCTTCTTAAACAAAATTTAATTCACTGTATTATAAAGAATTAGTTGATGATTCCTTTTTGTTTTTTAAGCGAAGCGAATAACATTCGCTCTGATATATATTTATGAACTATGTATCTCTTATAAAGTAATGATTAAATAATATAAATGTATAATAATGAATAATAAGATAAATGTATTTAATTACGAGAATGAATTACAATTTGTTGCATAAGTTTAATAATTAAATTAAAATAAAATACAAATTTGTATATTTTTTTAGTGACATATGCTAGGTTTACATTATAAATATTTTTTTAAAATATCAGAACATAAAATCAAATATGCAATTGGAAGATTTAACAATTTATTCATTCCAGGATTTTAAAATTTATTTTGTTACACATTCTTACTAACTTTTTTTTATATTTACGGGTTCTCTTACTGGACCAACTCGCAAAGAAGTTTAGGTTATCTTATATCAATCAGCTGAAATTCTAATATGTAACACAATTGCATAAAAAAAAATTCTAAATTTCTTTTCTTCTGACAGTTTATGACAAGTTTACAATAGCATTCAATATCACTCCTAGGCAAATTAGATTTATTTTAGTGATCAACATACAAGAAGATTACAAAGGTTCTCTTTTATTAAATAAGATAAATTTAGTTTTTGTTATTAGAGATCAACTTGAGAGGTTTTACTGTACTTTTTAAAAATGTATGTTGGAGTATCTAATCAACTAAAATCTAACTAATATTTGATTTCCCGGAAATATTAAATATAATCATCATATGTACTTTTCTCTATATTTTTAATAACAAGTCAAAATCGTTCGTGTTATTTAATTTATTACACTAAATTAAACAGTGAAGTAATTCTATTTTTTAATTGATATCTGTATTTAAAGACCCTATTTGGTTGTTTAAAGAAATTTTTTACTAGCTTTATTATTTTTAAAACGAAACTTTATTGCAAAGTTTAAAATTATATTTTTTATAATCATTTGTTGATTTTTAATGGTTCAGTAACAATAATTAAATCTTTAAAATTTAATAATGAAATTTTTTTGACTTTTGCAGGGTAAACTGAAATCCCGTAAAATAAGAGAAATAATTAGCGCGCTCAAAAAGGAACTTGATAATTCTAATTCAACTGAAACTTTTGTTAATTCTATCGGACGATCTGAGACTTATCAACATTCCAAAATTTCTGATCTACAAGAAGGAAGTAATGGTGGTAAAATGCTTAAGGGGAAAGTAGCTTGCCATGTTTATTGTTCTAATTCTTTACCATTGTAAGTATATATTGTTTTTTTAATACATTATAAAACATTTAACCAATTAGTTTTTTTTTATCCAGATTTCTTATATTTTATGAAAAATATTTTTATATTTTTTTAAAAAAAAAAATTATATTACAGTGCAACGTCCCATATCCGGACGTCCCTTTCCTTTTCAGGAAGAGTCAATTTCCTGGACACTTTTTAACAATCAAAATAAACAAACATTTCTTCACCTTCCCCTCTCTTAAAAGGGGGGGGGGAAACGTCTTTTGACAGGTTTTTTCCTTTCTTAGCTTCTAGTGATTTATGCATTGAACCCATAAATCAACAGAAAAGGGAACAGAAGATCTACCAAGACCATACCATTAGTGACACTCCTCCTTTTGAATGCAGGAAAGGGGGGGGGGAGATTTGTTTTCAAAGGAGCACAACTGAGTCCCCTCCACCTCTTCTTTCCTATGCAGCTGGCTAGTAAAAGAGGCATTTCCTGGAATCTTTTTATTAGAGTGTCAGGGAAAGAAAAAGTACTGTGAAAAAGTGTAAACACAACAAACATTAAAGTGGAAGGGGAATCCCCTTTAGTCACACAAGAAAAAATAAAGAGAACTCAATCAGCATGCCAAGCATTTATGCTTGATTGATAGCCACTGATGGGAGAGAAAATAAGAATTTGTCACTGCCGGCCCTCAACTTGAATGAGAAATAAGGAGGAAATGAATTTTCTTCTCCACCTACCCACCTTAGTGAATGACTGGAATTTCCCCTTCTTGCTTGAATCATTCTAGTTCAAAATGGCGGAGAGAGCAATTAATATTTTTCGTTTTCTATATTTATTTTTACAATAACAATAATTATTTAATTTCTAATATTTTGTTTTTGATTGATTAGATATCATTCTAATACTAAAGCATTATTGCCCGAAAAATAATGTTTAATTTTTTGCTTCTTAGATTCAGATCATTTTAAGTTTTGTTTACCTTGGGGGTCTATTATACGGAAAAATCGAATATACGGACTTGGGGAAGTCCCGCCAATTCCGGATACGCGACTTTCCACTGTATTCAATTCTCATATTTCATAAAAATTATTTTACATGAAATATTTTTTTTTCTTTGGTAAATTTGCATTTTAAATGAAAATATAATTCTAGCACATTTTGCTTGCTTGATGAAAAAGAAAATTGTTTTGCTGTAAATGTATACAATATGGCACAAGGTAAAGGAGTCATCATTGGAGATTATGTGATTATTTTAGATCCTCACATTCAACATTTTAACTTTGCATTTAAAGACAATGTAAGTAAATTTATGTATTTTTCTTAAATATTATTGTGTTGAATCAAAATTTATCCAATGGTATTTAGCTTTTTTTTCTACTTGCACACAATAGCAAAGAACTTTTTTAAACTTTAAATTTTCATCAGCGTGTGGATTGTGTTTTCAATACAAATACAGTAGAACCTTGATCGATCGTTTCTCAAGAAAGTAGACGTAATTGCGAATGGTAGATATGGGTAAACGAAGAATGCAGGTTAATATTAAATATTGACTTGAAAAAGTATGAAAATTAATAAAGAGGCATTGAACTTTAAAATAAATAAATATACAATAGGTATAAAAAAGTTTAAATGACAAAGTTATGTACTTTCTGCGAAAATATTTACAATACAAAAAAAAAAAAAAAAAAAAATTAATGCATTTATGTAAAATTTATAGAAATTTTAGTTTGACTCTTTTCATAAAAACACAAACAAAAATTTTTTCACAATTGTAACAGATTGCTGTTCTTTTTCTGTTAATTATTGTGAATACAGAAATTTCCTCTTTGATCTAAAAGATTTGAAGCCTTCAGCAAATTTTAGCACTGATTGTGGTTTTGTTTCATTATCCTCATCAGTATTCAATTTGCACTCCTTTTAAGTTTTGCAACCATTTTTTCATCTAAAATCATACAAGTGTTATCATTTTCACAAACATATCAGAATAAACGAACATATTTGAGATGTTTTCTCCAAACTGTAAAAAATCCTAGTTTTTTTCATCATTAGCATCAGCAGGGGTGATTGTGAGCCCATGTCAAAATTCCTGAAAATTTCTTGAGTTAAAAAAAAAAGAAAAAAAAGTTTAAATTGAAAAAAATTTAAACCAGGTTTTTTTTCTTTTTTCTCAATATTTCTTAGTTTACTTAAAATAAATTTAAAATTTTACACATACCAATACCATTTACACATACTACCTATGATGACCTGGAGAAGTAATTAAAATGTACAAATATGTCTTTCTTTCTTGAGTTTATGATTATAACAACTGTTTACTGATAAAAAATGAGTATTAATCATGAATATAAGCTTATGAAGTATTTCTCTGGCTCTCCCTTACAAACAAATAAAATAAACTGTGTTTTTAAGTTCCACTTTTGAAAATTTGATTTCCGAAAACTTCTGTGATCAATGATTTTTTTAAACGTCTGGACCTTCGATCTCCGAAAACTTCCGTATTACTGTTAGTGAAAATTCCGGAAATCCGGATTTTTTCCGGAGCACAATCAGCCCTGCATCAGGAGTTTCTGTTTTTAGTACTCAAAACAAAAAATATAAATAAATAATTACGTCAGTTATTTTTGAAGTTATATAGTCATCATTTTTAGAATGGCGGCTTGCCTATGCCTACCCTTTGATCCTCATTAATGCACCCTCCTTGTGAAAATAAACCGCCATCCCTTAAAAACATTGCCTTTTTATTCATTTTTTTCTAGGAAAATGTTATTTTCCTAACTACCTGTTTTAATGATAAGTCCACTTCCGATTTATTTAGTTATTGATAATTATTTAACTTTAATTTTATTCCTCCATTTTAGTAAATTTTTTCTTATGTTGTCCATTTATACAATTAAAATTTACCCAGAGATATTCACATCATAAGTATTTTTTTCTTTAATAATTTGAATTAAATTTTTCTAGATATTGTTCTATTAGATCAGATAGTTAACCAAAGTTGAGATTTCTTAAGGAAAAGTTTCTGTGAGAGAGCATGCTGACCTTTTTTATTCTTAAGGAGAACTCAGCGTGAAACATTCAGTTTATTAACCTGAAATAATTTGTTTGCAAACTATTTTGGTTTTATCTGAATTTTATACCCAAAAATACAACGGTATGTGGTTTTTTCCTATGTCTCTTATGATTAATTGCTATTCATCTTTTTGAAATAGATGATGCATCTCAGAAAAATAATTATGACATCATGTGGTTAAAATAAAATTGCATGTGATGCATATTAATTAAAAATGAAATGTACTTGCATTCTGCAATTACCTGCTAAGAAATTGGAAAATCACTATGAAAACGTAAAGGTTAAAGTCATAGTAGAAAAAATTTTAAAAAAATATTTTCATTTTATAGTTATCTATGAAGTTTAAAAGTAATCCTGGTTTATAACCTGTATAAAGTTAAGTGTGTTTATTACAGGGTCTAAAATTTTGATTTTTTTTTTTTAAATCAACACTGTTGTTAATACATTTTTAAATAATAGAAGTGGTATTATTACATTTTTTAAAACAAAAATACAATAATATTAAAAAAAGAGATATAACCTGCAAACAACTTATATTGCTTTTTATATTTTTTGTAAGAAATATAGGACAAAAAAAAAAGAAAGATCGACCTTATTTTTCAAGCCAGCTTTATATACAGTTAAAGATTAAACATATTTTTATGTAAGTATAAAGACAATTATTTGCAGCAAAAAGACTTAATGACTGTTATAAAGTTTGCATTAAAAGAATATTCTTGAGAAATTTCATTCACTGTTAGGCATAAAATGTCAATTTTTTTAATCTTTAGCTGTTCGATTCAAAGTTGATTATCTGAAACCCAGGACATATTATTTGCATTAAAAGTAAATATTCCCCCCCCCCAATTTAAAATTTCTTTTCATAGAGGATTCTGATAAACCATTTTCATCCAACTTAACCACTTTTCTTCATTAAAGCAGAAAGTGCTCAAAACTGCAGCAAATGTCAAAGAATTATAAACAGAACTATTTACATCTAAATCGCTATGAAAATTTTATATGCTAAATGTTTGTTTCATTATGTGGATATTTACACATAGTTTATATACATAATAGTTAATTAAATAAGGTTGGAAAATAAAATTATTCTTTATTTAAAAAAAATTCAAATTATTGTTTTAGGGTTGGTAAAAAATAAGGCTATTCTTTAAACTATTATTTTAATTAGAAATTTGTGTGTTAGGTAACTAACAAACCTATTTTTTTCCCTACAGACTTTCGCCTTTTCATCTATTCGTGTTAACAGTCCATTACAGTTGGTAGCGAATAAAAGGAGATTTGGTCGTGATACTGTTGCTACACCACAGCTTTCTGTAATTGTAAAAAGTGACTAATTGTTCATTTCATATGTATTTATGCTTCAGCTTCATATTTTTCTATTAAACATTTTATGTAAATATTATGTGTTGGTTGATTTCTCCAAATATATAATTCTATTTAAGTACAAAGCAATTTCTCTGATTATTATATAATGAAAAATAAAGAAAAGTAAATGTATAATGGTAAAAAAATTAATAAATTCCATTTTTTGAAGAAAAAAAAAAGAAACAGGGTAATTTGAAAATTATAGTTAAAAGAAAAGTTATTTCTTAAATTTAATGCTGTTGAAACCATTGAAAAAGTATCAAGGATATAGAAATCCGTGAATAGAAAGAGAACTATAGATTTGATTAGCAAAAACTGATTTTAGAAGCAAGTTAATGAAAATGACTAAAAAACAGAAGTTTAAAATAAAAAGTATGTACAATTTTTCTTATTTACATATATATTCCATTGTAAAATAAATGGTTACAGTTAAACTTATTTTTTTAACTATAAAGAAACAAGCATAATAATTTCTTATAAAAAGGTGATTTTATTTCAGAGTGTACAATACAGGAATCATATTTACAAGCAGTCATGAACAAGACTGTTACTTTTCAAGGGGAGCATAATTTAGTAATTTTTCAATGAGATCTACATGACCAAGGAGCATTCGTCGACAACAGTATCGTTTCAACCCTAAGGCATCGAGTGCATCTCTAGAAAGAAAAAAAGGACAAATAATGCAGAACATGTTAAACATATAAAGAAATGTTTCAATATTTAAAGAACAACAATTGTCAGAAATGTGTTTAACCGGAGTTAAAAATCATTTATCATTTAAACATAAGCAAACATTTTTAACAAATTGAAAAAACACAAAGTTGAAGCATATACAGCATATCCACCAGTATAAGAGGATTACGAAAACATCCTTCCTAGTAGTTGGGAACTAAGAGGTTTTTAAAACAAATAGAACTTTTTTATCAGAACATAAGAACAGTCAAAAGTTTGGACCCTTTAATGTTAACTTTACTTTCCACTGTATATTTTCACTAATTAATTAGCAAATTTTAGGCAACCTTTCAAACCATAAGATTGAGTCCTGGAATGTGAAGATCTGATCATTTGATCAAAAGTTACTCAGGGTAGTCCATTTTTTATTTAGTGCACTGCATTGTACATGTATGGTTATTAAAATAAATATTTATTGGTTACTGAACAAAAATATTGATTTTGAAGTTGCATCAAAAGGGACAAGATTAGCTTTAACTGGAAAATTGATAAATTTACTTAAAAAAAATTTATGTGATGTCATTCAACTATGGGACATTGTACTTGTGAAGACACAATTATTCAATAAAACAATTTAAATATTATAAAGATAATTTGAATCTCACTTTCAAACCAAATCTTCAAATCAAACTAAAACTCACAAATTTTTGAAAACTAAAATAACCAAATGAAAACCATTAAAATTTAAGTAATAAATTTTTTAAAATTTGTTTTATTTTTTTGCAACTTCATATATAATAATAATAATAAAAAAACAATACAAAGTTATATGCACTATGACAAAATGTAGCAATTTGTTTTAATTAACTGTCATGCCCCTTTTACAACACTCAAAGGCCAGTAACAAAGTAAAATGATTGAAATAATAAGATTTTGTTAATGGGTCTTTCATAATCATAACATATAATGATGGCTTATTATCTAGAATAAATAGGCCACTTTATGTAAAAATCAATTGATTTTAATCAACTTAATTTAAATCACAATGCAAATTGTTTTTTTTTTTTTTTTAAATTACTTAAAAAAAAAATTTGGGACAAAACTAATGATAATTCAATTTGAAATTACAAAGCATTTTAAAATAAGAATTTCTATATCTTTCATAGTCTTAAAACTTATTGTTGCGCTAATAAATTTCAACAAGCAAAATTACAATTAGTAGTTTTACTAAGTAGTTATAGTAAAAACTAAGTTTTTACTATGTACAAAATTAAAGGACTTACTATAAAGTTATTAATTATAAAGTGCTTAAAAGGAAAAAAAAAAAAGTATACATTTTTGAATCTAAAACATATTGATTGACTGATTTTTTAAAAAAATAGTAAGTTGCTTAATATAGAAATTATAAAACTTTGATTATTGTTTAAAAAAATTACGAACCCTACTTTAAATTGTGACTTTTTCATTATCTTGTTTCTAACCTATTGCAACAGAATAATTTTTCACTGCAACTGCTAAAATCTATGTGTTTTTAATATTAGTGAAATTAATATTTTTTTTAAAATTAAGATTTAACCAGGGTTGGCAAGTTTTTGGCAATTGACAGTATTATTTGGTTTTAATCATGGTTTTATCCATCATGTCAAAAACCCATTTTTCATATCGTTTTTGACAAGAGTTAAAAACCCAAAATTTTGATGTAAGGAAAATTATTAGCTATTATAAATAAGAATTATTTGACATTAATTATTTTGACACTCTTTTTGTTTTTACAATTACTGCCGAAAACCCAAAGTTTGGCGCAGAAAATATTAAATAATTATAAATAAAACTGTGTAAAATTGCAATTTAACCCCCCCCCCAAATATGCTAATTTTCAATTTTTGAAAATAAAAATACAAAAACAATCAGCTTAATAAAAAAACAAAAAAAAAAAAAAAACTCACCAATCGCCTTATTCATTAAATGTAAAATCAATTTTCATTTACTCCAATTAGTTTTGAAGTCCTCTGTATTCATTTTCTGTATTTTTATGAATAAGATCAAATTTCGAAACTATTTTTTCAATTGACGCTGAGCTGCATAGACTAGTACTATAGCTATTATAACATATTAAAGTAGCAAACTATTTATTCTAATAACTGTTCTAAATATTAAAAGTAATTTATTTAAACCCTTGAATTGATAGATTGAAAAAAATTATTAACTCATATCAATAATTATATATTTTGTAATACATAATTAATTCACTAATTATACATTAATATAGTTAATATAGTTAGTTCACTAGTATTCATGTAAGCAGAAGTGCAGAAAATTCTTCAAGCCTAATATTTCATCGAATCAAAGGAAAATTCTTTTAGGATGAAAATTTAACCAAAAATTGTAGCTTTTTTGTACAATAACTTTTTAAAAATATTTTTAAAATTGAAGTTTATATAAGAAAAATATTCATTTAATTGTACACAATTCTTGAATAAACGAGCATATGTGTTATAAAACAATTGAAGTCAAAATCCCTGTGGCAGAAGGCGACATAGTCGCAGAATGTTACAGAGTTCTTAGAGAAAGATTTATCGTTTGTGAAGTACAAAATTTAGGGTTTTTTTTTTCTGTAGAAATTTTCGAAAATTTTATCTTTTCTTCAGAATTATTTTCAAAAGATACCTTTCCCGTACATTGGAGTGGGAAAAAAATGCTAGGGATATTCATATTCTCATTTGCGAACAATGAAAAATAAAGAATAATGAAATAAAAAAATTTGGTTTTCTTTACTGCAGAAATTTTCGTTCCCATTTTATTTATGCAGTCATTACAATTAATTTTCAAATTTTAAAAATACAATATTTTTAATATGATAATATTTATTACAACAACTGTATCTCCAAATGAAAATACACATTTAGTAGCCCTTTTCATAATTCGATTCACATGCTTTTGGCGTCAATTTTTCCCCCCTGGTGGTAACTGCTACGGATTTCACGATTTTGTAGTAATTTTCTTTTAATGTAATAATGATTTACAAAATGCGAAAAAGGAAATATGTTTTTTTCCCCCTTACAAAATGTGAGAACATCAACCATATTAGAATATAAAAAAATATCACATATCTAATTAAAAAATAAATTTATTTCATCCAAAAAGTATTATTTTTTTGAAGTTGACGCTTTTGTTACTTTAATTTAGCATTGTTATTTTTAAAAGTATCTTGAAGAAAGAGAGGTATGTAATAGAAAGCCCGAAAAAATTCTGCTACAGGGGTAAAAATAAAAGGAAATAGTAATAATTTATTAAATTAAATTTAAAATCCCACTTATTAACTTAATAAATTCAAATGAATAAATACAAAAATTGACTTTTTTTTTAACAAGAAAAAGTTTTGAAAAAGCAACTACTTTTTTAACTAAAATTTTTTTAGGAATTTTAAAAAATATTTTGAAGTCAAAAACCCAACCTTGGATTTAACTGCCTATCGTTTAATCTTTCATTTATTTTTTTATTAGGAATTTCCCTTTTACATCACCAAAAAATTTCTTAACTACAAAGATAAATAACAAATTAATAAAACTACCAACAATAAAGCAAAACCTGTCAAATTATCATAAGGTAGTTAGAGGTTTAAAACATAAGTCTTAATCATTCAGAAAGAAAAAGTTTCTCAATAGTCACACATTTCTAAATTAGGAATATCATGTTATTGGGTGTACAAATTAGTTTGGTCCCTTTTCAAAAGATGGCTCTGGCTGTTATGAATGTTTCATAGTGACCAGGTGGTTTCAGAGAGGTTAGACATAATAATATTCAGTTTATATTGCTTTGAGTTTCATACAAAAACCCTGTTTTTTACTTTGTTGAATATGTAAAATTATGTGGTAACTAAGCAGCATTTGCGGGAGATTTTATGTTTCTGCTTTAATTACAAGAAAAGTGCAGCTGAAGTGCATCGAATGCTTGTAGAAGTTTATGGTGACAATGCCTCAACTGATAAATCATGTAGGGAATGGTTTTGACATTTCAAGAATGTAGAATGGTGTTGTATACTATGAGCTGCTACAACCTGGCGATTCCATTACGGATGATCGGTATAGGCTACAATTGATTCGTTTGTGTCGTGTATTATGAGAAAAACGGCCTGAATACGAGCAAAGGCATGACTAAGTTATTCTTCTGCATGATAATGGTCGGCCTCATGTCACAAAAAATTTTCAAAAAAAGTAGTAGTACAATACTTTGATTAATCTGTTCATAAATTTTTTTTTCTGAAATAAATGCATTTTTTACCGCACAAAAAACGTATTGAACTAATTTGTACTCCCAATGGCATTGAGAGCGAAGACAGAAGATACGCAAATCTTTAGCAGTCATGAATTGCTGTTGCGCAAACTTTCAACCTGCAAAAAATTTGCATATTAGCGGCCTCATGTCAGAAAAATTATTTGGAAAAGCTCAAGTGGAATATTTTACTGCACTCGCCATATTCACCGGACACTGCTCCTTCCGTTTACTGGCCATTCCGTTGGATGCAGCACGATTTGGCAGGTCAACAACTCACTTCTTTTGAATCGAAAATTGGCTCCTAACTTGGATCGTCTCAAAAGACAAGACATTTTTTTCGAGATGGAATTCGAAAATTGCCCTGGGAGTTGGGAGAAAAAAGTTGCCAGCGATGGACAATACTTTGATTAATCTGTTCACTCATTTTGTACAAAAACAAATGCAATTTTGACCACAAAAAAAAACGGACCGAGCTAATTTTTACTCCCAATATTATAATGATGAACCTTATATTTTAAATATTATCAAGGGTTAGTTCTAAGTTGACATATTAAAGACTGATTCACTTATATAAACGGTTGCAATGTTTTGATTGCATTAACTTTGGATAAAACAAAAATAAAACTTTACAAACAACAGTAGTAATTTTAGTTTCTTACCCTTCAGTATATTCAGCTTGCAATAATCCAAGATAAGATTCCCATTTATTTCCGATAACTTTACCGCACGTAAAACACCGGATCGGTATAATCATGTTCACTTTCCAGAACTGAAAAATATTAAATTTACAATTAATTTCAAAATGTACGTTTTAATTGCATAATAAAAAAACATATCTTATAAAGAGATAAATTAATTTCCTAATTTTTATCAAATAAAAATGCAAAAAGTTGATTTCTTGTGATCTAATTTTTTAATATACAATAGCATGTAGCTACCCTTCGCTCTTTGCATAAATTCTGATTGTGAAGATAGATATAAGTAACTTACAAATAACCACCAGAATAAGTTTCCTAAATTTGAAGAATACCTTAATAATAATTTTTAAACACCAATCAAATTTCTTTGACTCTTTCAATTCAAAAAGTCTCGTTGGAAAAAGAAAAATCAAAGGAAAATAAACAATTACATGCGGTTAGAAGTTAAAATAGGAGTTTCATCTCAGTGTGAGGTTATTATTTTCGTAAAACTTATGCTGTAACTCGACCGAAATAGGCAGTGGGAAACGTAAAATAAATTTCTCTACTTGTTCCCCTCTTTCCCCTTCCTTTCATTTTATATGTTAGCGTAAAATTTGTGTGTTTGTTGTATGGATAAAATCTAATGTTTTTTGTTTGCTTTTTTTGTTAATCAAAGTACAATCTATTTAAATTATGTCCGGTGATAAATTAATTGCTTCGACATTTTCAAGGAATGAAGCTTTAGGTTTAGTGTTTCGTTTAACATTATTTGGCGCTTTAACTTTTTATGGTGTAAGATGGTTAATGAAAACACTTGATCCTACTCGAAAACAGAAAGTTGAAGCTCAGAAACGAGTAAGTAAATAATATTATAGTGCATGTTTTATTGTTTACTAAACTCTTTTGTTTTTTCTTTGACCTGTTTTTTCCTATGTAGTGTGAAAGAGTTATGATGTAATCGATGTAATTAGCCCTTAAAACATCCTGTGGGGAAATTCTAATATAGATTGCAGCATTGGCGATTGTTTGAAAATTGTCGCCAGTAAAACTGACGCGTTATTATATTGGTTTATTATGTTTCTCATTTTTCGGTAATGATTTTAATTTACAATTGTTCTTAATGTTTCTGTTAAAAAAAAATTTGATATTGTAAAAAAGAGTTCTACTAATATAAAATGAAACTTTCAGTGTGAGAGCTGTTGACATATTTAATTAACTTTACACTCTCATTTAATAAAGTTAAAAAATCCAGCAAAAGTAACCCGTGTGGGAAATCTTTCTTATATTCCAGCAGAACATGAGAATTGCCTAAATTAGGCTGCTTGCCTAAAATGTATGGCAGGATGCAAAGATTTTTGAAAAATTTAAAGTGTTAATCTTTATTCCTGCTTTTAAATAAATCATTTTATTAGCTGCTTAAACATATCTTTTTGGTTTATTTGTTTGATCTTGATGTCTTTTTTGTTAATTACCATTGTATAATTAATTTCAAACAGCCCCTTTACTATAAAAACTGGTGATCAGTAATTACCCCAGAAGTGATCAGGAATTATCCCAGAAATAATCAAGAGAAGGGGTTATTCCTGATCACTAAAAACTTAAAATCTTTTAAATTCTAATTAGATTTTCAAACAAAAGAAAGTAGCATAGGAGTCATCTCATATAGCCTCAAACTTCCAGTAAATATTAAAATTCTATCTTGAATAGTTTTTTCACAAAATAGATGTTTGCATTTTTCAGGGTTGGGGTTTTGGACGTCCTAAACTGGTTTTGGACAGGACACGTGGGTTTTATTGTCTTAAACTGGGTAAAACTGTCCTAAACTGTCTCAAAGTGTCTAAAACCTCAAACTTTGGTAAAAGGTAAAAATTCTATAGGTGTAACCATTGTACACATAATAATTACATGTATCTATAAATATTTGATATTTTTTATACAATTTACTTTCACGTATTAAAGGAAAATAATATAATAGGAAAAGGTTTATAGTTTTTGAAGCTCCACAATTCATTGAACAGCAAATGTGAATACCTAATCCTTTAAATATAAATATGCTTTTAATACTGATAAATAATGTTTTTGCATAAGGATAAATAATGCAATATTAAAAAATAATAATAACGATTTAAAAAAAAATACTAAATTTGTTTAAAAATTAACCTTTTATTTTTCACAATATTTTTTTTAAAAAAATTTATAATTTCTGCATCAGAGGATGATAAAAAAGACATCTATATAAAAAAAAATTGTTTTTAAATATAAATATATTAGTTTAAATTGGAAATACAAAATAACTGAAAAATGTATTAACAGTTTTGAAGGGCATAACATCAGTTTCAGTTACTAACACTGGTGATGTATCACCACTACTCTAAAAGAATTGAACACAAATGAAATAAAAGTATTCTTGAATAGTACTATAGATAAATAAACCTGTTTATGACTAACCAAACACTTAGTTCCTAATAGCTTAACCTGTATAGCAAGGTCAAACTTCAGTTATGTACTATTGAATGAGAGGATCAATTAAACTTGATTACTGATAATCATCCTTTGTTTAACGTTTAAATTGAAGAGTCAAACAATATTAATAAAACATTATACTTTTGAAAACAAATATTTTCTAGTAGATTTAATTATTAATATGTTATTAGTTCTATGTTTATTTTAACTTTTAATTATTGTTCAGATAAAATTGTGACTTAATTTGAGTAAAAGGGTTTTGGACAGTTTTGGACAAAGGGGTATTGGACAGGACGGTTTAAACTGTGGATTAATCCATTCTGTCCTAAACCTTGGACACCCTAACGATTTGTAATTTCTAATCTTTTTACAATTTTAAAATACTTATCCAACAACATACATACATCTATCAGAAAACATACATCTATCCAGATAAGAAAACATATGTCCCTATCAAGAATTGTAATTAGATAATATAATTCTAATTATCCTGTAAAAAAGGATAATTAATCAAATATTGGCAGTTTATTTTTATAAGTAATAAATTACAAATTTTGAAATTACATTATGAAATCAATTTCAAAATTACATTTTGAAATTGCAACAAACGTGAATCAATAGGGATAAAGATTAAATCATAGTTTTGGATTTTAATTCAAAAATTGTTTTATAAATGCTATTGAGTAATTCGAAATCTTTACATTTCTTAATCAATAACTAGTATTCCATTCTTCAATCAGCAAATTATTTACATAGAATTGTTAAGGAATGTTTATAACATAACCAAGTCTTTATGTTCCTACCCCCCCCCCCCCCCCTTTATTTCTCTCCACCACAGCCATTAAACTGAGAATTTCTATCTGCTTTATGATTGGTCAAATATATTTCTAAACTATCATATACAAGAAACGTTCATAACGTTACAGTTGAATCAGGAAACAGACATTTTTTTTTAAAAAAATAAATCAAGTGAAAACCAGTAGTTTGATATTTCAGTTGCATAAGAGTCTTACATGGTGCGTAGCAGTTTTAAAAAGTGCTTAAAGGTGCTTATTTTCGTTTTTTAAAAGCCCTTGAAGGTGCTTTTTTTCATTGGGTGTTTTTAAAAAGTGCTTAATTTTGCCTTTTTGAAAATTAGATTTTTTTTCTTTACCATGTCGATTTTCACCACACATTGTGAGCTGGGTAAGGTGAGATTATTGCACTCTCATGTGTAACTCTGCTGCATTCTGCAAGTAGATATTCTCAATTTCAGCCATCATTTTTCACCCTCTGATATCGAATCGAAAAATCTCTTGATCATTTTATAATGGCTAATATAGTCAAGAAAAGAGTTCTTTGTCAGAAACTATTTATTTTATCATGATCATGTAAAATCTTTGAAAATTATTTTGCATTTTATTAATCTATATAGTGCTTAAAAATGTTTTTTGAGTGCTTTAAAGTACTTAAAAGGTGCTTGATTTTTGTTGAGAGATTTGGCTACGCTTATACAGAATTAAGCTAATTTGAATTTTGTTAAGTTAACTTTATATATTTCTGTGTTACTGCTGATTACTGATAGATAGTTCAGAAAGTTGTTACCTCTGAATGTATTAAATAAGATTAACAAAGGGCATGAAATTAGTCATTCGTTTTCCTTGACTCAGTAACTTCTTAGTTTTATGCCACTCCTCATAATAAGTAATTTCATATTCATATGTATTTGACTATAATTGTGATATGTAGCTGTCATTTTCTTATTTTTTGGTTCTCTGCATTTAAATATTAAAACCATAAATCTTCATGATATATGAAATTTCATGTTAATGTCTTGAAATAAATATTTAAGTGGATGTTTTTTTTTTATTACAGGCAGAAAGAATATTGGACAGAATTGGGGTGAAAAATGTCAAGGTTCGTATTTTGTAACTTAAAAATATTTCTATTATCTTTTTATTGCTTATGATTTATTACGAGGTGTTTATTTAGGGCACTGAAAATTCAAGAACTTATTTGAAATTTAAGTTATTCTATTTTATAACCCTCATCAGGGGTCTGTTCAGGCCAAATTTACTACCCTTTAGCAGTATATTCACAAATTAAACTTTAGGAAAAATGGTAGTTTCACAAAATACTTTTTCTTAAAATGCTATTTTTGTATCCCGTAAGAAACGATAAATCCGTATTTTTTGTTGATCTTTTAATAAAATTTTTAATTTTCACAAATTATGTCTAAATTTTCACAAAATAGGTACCTCTCATAGAAACCTAGACAGACCCCTGAGCATTGAACAGCCAACTCAATTCAGAATTAAGGACTATAAGTGTTCAAATCCGCGGCCTTGTAGTTTTTAACCCATTCCAGAAAACAATTGTACCCCTGGATCAAGCATTGAAACAAACTTGCCTTGGGAAAGACTTTTTGATGTAACTAATCTGCATTTGCACTACATGGAGAGGAAAACTGCGAAAATCACCCATGGTTTTCCTGATTGCAAGAGTATTCTAACCCTTGATCCCTCTATCGATGAAGATATTTTATGTCAGCACTGTGATTTGTTCGAGTCTGGAGCAGCAACCAGTCATCCCTGGGATTCGAACCTGGGTCACCTAATTGGGAGGCAAACATTATATTATAATGGTTATAAATGTATATTAGAGTTAATAAATTATTAGAATAATGATTGTCAGTTAATTCAATTTGATTTATGTTGATTTTTTATTTAGCTCAGTGAATATGAACTATCCATTGCTGCACAATTAGTTGATCCTTCGACCATAAATATATCATGGGAAGATATTGCTGGCTTAGAGGATATTATTCAAGAAATTAGAGAGACAGTTATTCTTCCAATTCAAAAACGTGAACTGTTTTCTGGTTCAACACTTATCCAACCTCCAAAAGGTTACTTTAATTTTTATTTTTATGCAATATTATAATTTTGTTTGAAGAATTCATTTCAAGTATTTCATTTGTAAAGTGCAATAAGAAAGTTAGTTAACTCTGTATATGCATAATAATAAAAATGCATTATTTGATTCTGTCCTCTATAGAATCAAATAGTGGCTTTTTATTATTGTTTAGTATTCGGTCAATAAGAATGGAATTTCTTGAAACAAAAAAAAAAACAAAAAAAAATTTGTTGATAGCTTATTCAAGGCTTCCACGGGTCAGAGAAAACAAGAAATACTTAGAATTTTCAAGAAATTTTATTTTCACTCTTTCTAAAAAGCAGGGGACAGTTGAGAAAAGTTGCATTTTATTACAAAAACATGGAAAATTCCTTTATCATACCATGTAATCTGTTACAATTATTTGTTGTAAAAATTTCCCATTTTAGTGAAGCTTTTCTGTGTTTCCATCCTTTTTTTGCTCACAAAATCTCATATTTGACATTACAAATAAAAAACAAAATCAAAGTTTTTCAGTAAAAAGTTGCATGGCATAGAAAAAATATTGTCTGGATTTACTTAGAAATTTTCTTGAAATACCTGTTAAAGTCAGATAATTTTTTTCCTTTTTGAAATCAATTGGGAACCTTGCTTATAGATATATATAAAAAAAAAAATTCACTGCACTTTTACCATGTAAGCAGTAGGTTTTACAGCAAGTGGAATAAAACTGGAGGGCGAAAGTCAATAAATTACTAGAAGGCTTATTTAACTGCATTTTTGGAAGTAACTTTTTTTATTTGATATTTGATTAAGAAGTTTTCTAAATTTAGAAAGAAGTGGTAGTCAGTGGGGTTGTAGATCTAGTGACTATTGAGGAAGGTGAAGAAGTTTAGATTCCTGTTGTTTTGCCACAGTCATTTATGCAATGCCTTTGATTAAGACAGGAGACTGTTTACAAATGTTGGTTATTTTTCTTAAGATTTTCGCATCATTTAATCTACTATGTTGCTGTATATTTCTACAGTAACTGATGACTCAGATTTCATAAAATCATAATGCATCATACCTGTGTTAGAGCACCAAATATTCACCATTATTTATTTTTTGGTGAATATTGCATTAAGAATGTGTCTTGATGATTCATCCATGTTTAGCTAAGATTAAAGCTAACTGTACACTATTAATGTTTTGAGTGGTATCTGATGCCATAGTGCCATGAAAGAAGTCTTACTTCATAATATTGCAAATTTCTGATCATTCCCTTTTCTATAAAAGTAATTTTTTTAAAGAAAATTCTTTTTTATTTTTTGAGCTTTGAATGGTTTTTTTTAACAGGTGAGATATGTAACTTTTCAACAAAAGAAAAAACAATAGTAAAATATTGAGCCAATCTCAAGTAATAAGCTGTTTAAGTTGACGTATACAACCTATAAATTTCATTCTTGATGACCTAATACATTAGTGTGTTTTATAATTATTATGAGTGTTTTATAATTATTATGAGTGTTTTATAAAAGGAGCATTACTGTGGACTCAAAGAAAGTTGCTGCCTTAAAATGTGCTAGGCTCTAAAATTTGAGGATTTTGATTACAAATAAGTTTTCTAATATTTAATAATTAAATATAAATGGTTAACAAGATTTGTTTTTATTTATTTTCAAGCATTCTATTTTAAACAATAATAAAAAAATCTTTGTTATCTTGTTTTTTTTTTTTTTTTTTCAACATTCATACAGTTTGTAAATACAATGAGGAATAAGAACTTACCTGATTCTTCCAATTTTTAACAGACGAAAAACTGTGATATTGAAGTTTAAAATTTTTCTGCGAAGAAGTGATATACACTGGTTTGATTCAGGCTTGCATGATTTTTTTAAAACAATACCTGTTATGTATAGTTTGTCTAAAATAAGAACTCCCCCAGACGTTCGCCTGAACCTGTGGCAGTTTCTATGGTAACAAGGTATGACTATTTCAAGAAAGGGTATGGAGCCACGGTTTTGGAGTGATTTTAAGTCGGCGAGAAAAAGAGAATTTCTTTCTTCGGTCTATTGTATTAGTCCTAGAGTGAAGCTACCCTCCCTAAAATGTGCCATTCTTGTTTCCATAGCACAAAACAACCTCAGACTTTGTGGCAGGAGGAGTTCTTAGCTTAGACACACAATATCTAAAATTTCTGTTTGAAACATCTCTCTCGAATAATGGCTATGTACCAGGAAATAAAATTCTTAAAGTGGCATTTTTGAAATCTATTGACTTATAATGTGAAGAAATATTTTATTTGTATATTAATCAATTTATTTTATGAAATTTATAAAGTAAATTATAAAAGTTTCTATTCCAGCTCATTCTTTTATTATCAATACTGCATCATTATTTTGAGTATGGTATTTATCAATTGGTTTTTTCCCCGTCCCTTTTATTCATGATTAGAAACAACATTTGCAAAGTTAAAATAAATAATTAGACTGATAGAGATATACTTCATTATAACTTATATAAAGCATGTCATTCCAGTCTCAATTCAAGAATTTATAAATTTTGAAGTACCTAAAAGTTTTTTTTTTGGTTAATTTAATCCCTTAACTTTATATCATAGTTACAAACATTATACATAGTAACTTTATACATAGTTATCATAGTTTACAAACAATGTATTGTATTTACATAAAATTGAATTTTAGGGTTACAAGATAACTAATTTAAGGTATGATAATGCACATTTTATCTAGTCCATGCCGACTTCTGATAAGTAAATTAATTTTGCTTCATTTCAAGAATTTTGAAGATACTACAATAAATTTTTGGATAATTTTGTCATTAATTTATTCACCATTTAGTGTAATTTGTTTTAAAGTGAACTTTTATATATAATTTTTTTAAATTATTTATTAATTATGTTTGCTTTTTAAAAAAAAATATACATTGTATGTTTTAAGCCAATAACAATGCTCTAGGTTTAAAGCTTTTGGAGAAAAGGTACATCAAATATAGCTATTTTGACAGCTATATTTAATGTACGACTAAAAGGGTAGTAAACTCCCTTAGAGGTACAAAAAGTGTGAAAGCAGATTCAATTAATGAAGAAATTTGTATTAATAATTTTTTTTTTTTTTTTAACTGCCTAGTGTAGAAATAAGAAGACATGTGTTATTAAGATATAGTAAATTTGTTATTTTAGGAGTGCTTTTGCATGGACCTCCTGGCTGTGGGAAAACTATGATAGCTAAAGCCACAGCAAGGGAAGCAGGTAATTTTCTTTTCTTTTTTTGCATAAACATTTTTACTTTTCCTACTGTTTCTTTTATTTGCATTCTATTTAAAATATATACAGTGAAACTTGTGTATAACGATACTGTCTATAACGATAAACCTGTCTATAGCGATATTTCCTTGAGGTCCCGGTGAAATTCCTATTAACTCAATGTATTTTTAACCTGTTTATAGCGATAACCACTTTTCAGTTAAACATGTCTACAACGATAATTTTTCCTTTTTTGATAGTTGATAGTTCTATTCCGATTTTTCTACCGTTGGAAAACGACTCCCATCGAGCCTAAATCTGAGATAACAAAATGTTTTTTTTTTTCATCTCCTTTGTATGTAATATTCTTTTGTTGTTTCTGAGAAAAAAAGCCACTTACTCTCCAGAAAACGTGTACAATGCTGATGAAACTGGCTTATTTTATCAGCTCATGCCAGATAAAACAATGGCATTTAAGGGAGAAAATTGTAAAGGCGGTAAAAAATCAAAACAGAGGTTAACTGTTCTACTTTGTGCAAACAGTACTGGAACCGATAAACTGAAGCCGTTTGTTATAGGCAAATACGCTAAACCTAGATGTTTTAAGAATGTGAAAAGTTTACCAGTTGACTACAAGGCAAACAAAAGAGCCCGGATGACAGAAGAAATATTTAACAACTGGCTGCTTGATGTGGATAAGGAGATGAAAAGAAAGAAGAAAAAAATAGCTCTCTTAGTTGACAACTGCACTCCTCACAACAATCCTCCAAGTTTGAAAAATATAAAATTGTTTTATTTTCCCCCAAATTGCACGTCGATTCTACAGCCATTAGATTTGGGAATAATAAAATGTTTCAAAGGATACTATCGAAAAAGATTAGTTCAGAACGTTGTTTATAATCTGGATAATAAACTCCCAAATCCTTATGCAGTTGATGTAAAAAATGCATGTGATTGGATTTCCGGAGGGTGGAATTCATTGACACAATCAACCATCCAAAATTGTTGGAAGAAAGCTTCTTTCTTTGAGGATAAAAGCAACGGAAACGCAGAAACTGAGCTTACTGAAATCACTGATGAAGAAGAAAAATGTGTGGCAGGCTTAAATTCGATTGTCAGTGATTTCCAAAGATCATCTAATACATCATTTCTATTTAACGCAGATGAATTTTTAAATTTAGATAATGATTTGTTGGTTTTCAGTAGTGCAAGTGATGAAGAGATTTTAGCAGAAGTTATCCCGGGTGATCAAAGTGATGAGGAAGAAGCAGCTGACTGTTCTCAAAACAGGACTCAAATTTCACCCGAAAATGCCATATTGCTAATTAACACTTTGCAAGATTTTGTTGCAACATTACCAAATGTAACTGATGTTCATTTGAATTCATTAGATGGACTGAAATCTATGTGCATGGAAATGGCAATTGCTTCCAAAAATAAGCAAATAAAACTAACCGATTATTTTTCTAAATAATTTCTGTTTTGATTCATAAAATTGTAAGTAAATTTTTCTTGTGTGCTGTTTCATAATTCTAAGCTAAATTTTCATTTGGAGCCTATAAAAGAAGTTTAATTTATCATTAGTTTTAAACGTATACTTTTAAATTTCAGACCTGTCTATAACGATAACCTGCCTATAACAATATTTTATTTAGGTCCCTACAGTATTGTTATAGACAAGTTTTACTGTATATTGCTAAAATTCAGAATTAGTGTTTTTTTTTCCCTTTATAAATCTGATTTATTTGATTTAAATCAGATTTGTTTGATTTTAATCAGAATTTTTGTTGATATAAATAAGATTTTTTAAAGTTACTTTAAGAACTCTAATTTCAGAATAGTTAAATTGTATAAATAAAATTATGATGAAAATATTATCAAAAATAAATCATTACAATACATTTGAAATTATTTTACTGCATAAAATATAATAGGTAATAATCTATAGTAATAGGTAAAGTAATAGGACAGGTCCACAATTCAAATTTATTTAAAATGAAATAGAAATCTGTACAGATTTCATTTATAAATGGATAAATAAGCAGCACTCTAAGATTAAAAAAAAAAAAAAAATTAGGATTTACCTATTTAATATTCCAAACTTAAGAATTTCTTAAAACTGGTTAAAGGCCTTGATTTGTTATTGATTAGTTGATAATTTGTAATTAAAAACATCACTTTTTTATTAATGTAAAATATTCTACAAGATATATCTCCTAATAGATATATCAAGTTCCATGATATATCTACCACAAACTATATTTTATGTTATCACTATGGTGAATGATATGATGTATTTGAATCAATCATGCAATCATGTGCTAAATTAAAGTTATTTAGTGTCTTAAATTAAACTGACAATTTTTAAAATTTATTACCAAAAACAGTTAAGGTGAAAAAAAGAATTCTTAGAGCAAATTCATGTAATAGGGCAGACATATTTTTGTTAGAATTTCTGTTTTTAGTTTAAAGTATGCTAATAATAGTAATTGTAAATAAAGAAAAACAAATAAAAACCATGTTACAATTTTTCAAAATCTTTTAATGAATGAAATGCCCACCATCAGGCGTGAGTACATGTCATAACCAAAAGATGGAACTTGCATACTTAATGAACCTAAAAAACCACGCATACTCAATGATAAAAATAGTACAAGAGACTTGTAGTACTATCTGTTGCGAAAAATATTGAACTCAAACTAATTTTGGTTTAGAAACTTGATATCCTGTTATATGAATCATATTTTTTAACCTTTACTTAATGCTATTAACAACTTTAATTTTACATATCTTTTTCTATTTTTTTGTCAATAATATTGATTTTATTAAATAAATATTATTATCCTTATTAATAAATATTATTATTATTAATTTTTGTTTTTATTTTTTAAATAATGCATGTTTTGATCTATTTTTATCATGAAAACCTATTGTCTCCAAAAACACCTATTTTTCAGACTTGCTTATGTCGAAAAGATTTTGGCTTTCGATTAAAAAAAAATACCATTTTTCAAGAAGAGAAATTTCTTTTTATGCTTTGAGCATTTATATATAATTTTAAAAAATATGATAGTATGCACAAGCAGTTGTATTTTTGACCGAATTTCTCTACTCGATCAGTTTAAATAAATTGTCAACTATGAAAAAATTTGTTTTATTGATTTTATGCTTTTGTAATTTATTTATTTATTTTTTTTAATTGAATAATTTAAAAAAAAATTTCTTTATACCTCTTGCTTTTTTTAAAATTTATTTTCTTATTTTTTCTACTGTGTTTGCTGATTGTTATTTTCTCATTCTTTGTATATTATTGTATTATTAGAATAAAATGCTTGTTTAAATTACACAATATTTTTTTTTTTAAATCAGGGGCTCGCTTCATTAACTTAGAAGTGTCTGCTCTTACTGATAAGTGGTATGGAGAAAGCCAAAAGTTAGCTGCTGCTGTATTTACACTGGTATGTCTTTATTTTTACTAAATCCATTTGCCAGCAATTTTTAAACATACCTACATAACTACTAAACATAATTTGATTAGCTACACATGGTTGCGTAACTAATTGCAAAATTGATATTTGTATTAGAATTACTATTTTATTTATATTGAAATAGGTTTAAGCTCAAAACATTTTTCATTGTGGATGTTGAATATGTATATGATGAGGAACATATTGGTCAAAAAATTTTTTAAGCACCAGAATTTTTTAAAGATAAAATATTTACACAGAAATAAATAAAAAATACCATTAAAGTATTACATTATAAGAAAAAGTTAGAGTAAAAACAATGGTTACAGTTAAAATATAAAATTGCAGTTAAAGTGTAATATATTATAGTTAAGTATCTATAATAATTAATAATTAAAGTAAATGCTGGTAATATTTACACAAAAGTAAATAAACAAACAAAATACATAAATATATATATATATATATATATATATATATATATATATATATATATATATATATATATATATATATATATATATATATATATATAGAATTACACAGAAACAATTAAATTAAAAATCACTGACCAAGAATTACTGCAGTTAATTGACAGATAAGTCAGCTTGCTTTTAACAGTAACTTTAAAAATAATGAGGAAAATATAGATGAAGGTATAAAAAAAAAGCTATAAAAAAAAGCTTAGACAATTTATTATTAAAACAGCATCAACAATTGTTTTTTTTTTTTTTTCCAAAAATATTTTTATAATGGTATGAAAAGTCTTTATTTGATTTCTTTTTTTCTTACTTGCCGCATTGTTACATTGTTTTTTGAAGGATGGCGTGGCATAATTTAGTTGTTTTGTAAAAAAAAAAAAAAAAATCTTGATAAAAAGTTAATGCGGTAAGGTGGTAAAAGTAATTTTACCACCTAAAAAAGAGTTACCCAGAATTCCTTCTTTATAGACATTTTCCCTTAAAAAAAATCTTATGTCAATAGAATATTGTTCATTTATGCACTGTCAGATTATTAGCCTTTAAAGATTAATACATTTTATTAGATTAATACATTAAAGATTAATACATTCATATCACTTTAAAGATTAATACATTAGCCTTTAAAGATTAATATATAATTATTTATTAATAATTATCTTATAATGTAAGATTAATACATTATAAGTAACTTTTGGTACAAAATGTTTGCAATTTGACAACTATTTTTATAACAAATCTGAACTCTTATATGAAAATTATTATTTTGTGATTTATTATGGAAACAGTTCTGTTTATTCAGAACAATCTCTTATTCTATGCCATGTGCTAAAATCTTAAACTTTTTTTTAAGCTTTAAAATTATTAATGAAAATTGTTAAAGTAAACCTAATTTAGCATTCTTACAAAAATCTTTTAAAGCTAACAATTCAATAAATATTTTAAATTCTATTTGAATTGCCATTATGCATTTTGTAATCTTATGTTGCTCCCTATCATAAATTTTTTATAACACCCTGTTTGCTTCAGCGTAATACCAATGCCAGTTTTTTTATGCTTAATTTTAATATCTAATAGCAAGAGATTTCTGGGATTTTGCCATTAAGTTATGTTGAACTAAGAAAAGAGCTTTTTTGTTTTTTCCAATTATTTTTATTATACTGTTCATATACTAGTGCTTAATCATAGTTTTTATTGCACTATAATGTTAAGCTATGATAGTATATTTTATTATAAAATACATTGTACATCTGCAATTTGTTATTTGTTTTTCCCTTCATGCAGTGGTGAAGTTATTCTAATGCTTTTTTTCTTATTTAGGCTATTAAAATCCAGCCATGTATCATTTTTATTGATGAAATAGGTACGTCAATTTTTTTTATATCTACATTTTGTTTCCCTATCTTGATATTTGTGTAGTGAATATAAATAGTTTCAAATTGCTTATTGTTTAAAATATTTCAATCATTGGGTAAAATCAATGAATTTCATAAGCCGATATATCCCATTGTGAAACTAGTTGTTCAATCTTGAATAAATAATCCCAGGAAACTGAAATGGTTGGGTAGTATATTACTTGATCAGAAACTTCATTTGTTCCAAAAATATATAAATTATAAATGACAGGTAACATGTTTCAAACGCTTAAAAACGGGCGCCTATTTTTAAGACTGGTCCGACCTGAATGAGCAGGGAGGGAGTTTAATTTTCATTCACGACCGGCAAGTCTAGAACCCTGTGGCAGAATTTTTTCAGGCTTTCTGCAACAAACTTCTCTAACACTAATGTATTTTGCTTTAAGATACTTTTAATTATAACAATTACTAATTTAAAGTAACAGAAAACATTGTGTGTTACAGAAGAAAGTATAAAATAAAAATGTATAAAGAATTTTTATTGTAAAAGTAATATTTTTTTAATTCTAATATTATATGCGATTTTTTTTCTCGCATTTAAGGTGGAAAAATTCACTAATTATTTCCTCCTTCGAATTTTTTAAATCAATACACAAATTAAAATTCGTAAATAAATAACACGATAGTAAATTAAAATTTGTGCATAAATTAAAAATCGTGAAATTGTAATTTGGCAGCAACTTCCAAAATAAAGATCACGAATCATGCGAATAGGACTCTTTAAAAAAGAGATTCTCAAATAGGTGTATTTAAAATATGGATTTTTTAAAGAAAAAAAAATGAAAGAAAGAACATCATTTCTAGAGCGAACTTTCGCGATTTCTGAATTTTTTATTTTAGATTATTATTTTAAAATTTCAGCTGAAGCCAGTCATTGCAGATTTTTTTTAACAAAAATCTCAAATTAGATTAGAAGAATCATGATTGCAAGAAAGACACCTTTGGAAAAAAAAATTTAGAAAAAAATTTTTTTTTCAAGAAATTATGCAGAAAGGAAAACCAAAAATTTCTCCATCCCAAATGAAAAATCTTTCTGAAAAAATATGTTATGTTCTGCAACAATGTCGCCGTGTCGTCGCAATTCTGCCTCAGGGGTCTAGAAAATGGATGCCTGTTTTCCGAGCACTCGAAACATGTCAATTATATATGTATATATATAATTTGTGCTCAACTTGGTTTACTTGCTGCCATACTCTTTGATTTAGATGTCCTGACAGCACTTTATTGATTTCCCTAAAATGTGTAAGTCCCATGAAACGGATCTGAACTATGGGGTGGTAGGATTAATGCCTTATTTCTTAATCTGGTGTGTTAATTTGTGATGTACTCTTTTAAAGTAACCTGTCCTCGGTGATTACACGAGCAGTATCTAGGCTTAACCTCTGGGGAAGTTCTCTTTGGTTATGAAACTGTTTTTCTATTTTTTCCCCCCGATCTTGGCAAATTGTTGGTTTTACTCCACTTCATTCAAGTATCATTCATGCATCCTTGAAAGCATTTGCTTCAGTCCCTTTCCCTTAAAGTGCCCTCCCCTCCAAGATATATTTTCCATCAGTCGATGAATTTCAGTATGTCTTACACCCTTCATGGTTAAAAAGGGCTGAGCGCATTATCCCTGCTTTCAGAATTATTGCATTTGTAAAAGCTTTCAATATCTTCAATGCTTATATATTAACATATTGTTTGAAACCTTTTTCTGCATATCTTGTTTATTACCATAGAGTATGATAATCTTTTCTGATGTTACAGACTCTTTTCTACGGTCAAGAGACTCTTTTGATCATGAAGCTACGGCTATGATGAAGGCACAATTCATGAGTTTGTGGGATGGTCTTATTACTGATCCAGACTGTCAAGTTGTGGTAATGGGGGCAACTAATCGCCCACAAGATGTAGACAAAGCAATTCTGCGGAGAATGCCTGCTATGTTTCACATTGGATTCCCAGTAAGTTGGATGAGAAACTCTTTTTATTTTGTATTTTTGTTTAGCTTAATAATAACAAGATTCGATTAAGCGCATGCAGAGGACTAATGAAAAGATACATTGGGATGTACGATTCTGTCGATATTAAAAATTCTAAACAATATCGAGATTAAATATTCTAAATTTCAGTGTAATTTTTTATTTATTTTAAAGATAGAAATTATGAATGCTATGGATAGAAGTAAAAAAATACTAAACATAAAATTAAAAATGTTAAGCACATTTACTCTTAAGCACATTTACTGACATTTACTCTTCCTTCTATATTTGAAATAATTGATGTCGCTAAAATTGCAGAATTTGAAAAATAAATTTAAGAAAGTGAAGAGTAATAAAAATGTATGATTTATTGTGAACATATCTTAGAATATTTCCCAGGAAACTTAATTTAATGTCTACCGATTCATCAACATATGGTGTTGCTATCTTAAATTATAAATGTACATTTTGCAATTTGTAAAAATAGTAGGAAGATAGTTATCAAATTGTCAAATTATTTATTCATATATCTTTATTTATTTATTTTTTGTTTCCAGTATGTTCATCTGCACTATATCATGTTTTTACTTTTATTCATATATGATTATACCTTGGACTATTAGTTTATATTTGTTACACATGTATTTAATACAGTCGATATATATGTAACTATATATTCCTATAGATTAACTCTATTTTTTTTGCAACTTTATTTGAAATTTCAAGTTTTGTTTAAATTTGAATATCTTAATTCCAAAGCAATTTAAATTTACTTAGATTCAATTTTTCTTTCAGAAATCATTGAAACTACTTATGTATTTCTATAATAATGTTATATTTTCTTTTATGGTATTTAAAATCGTAAAGTTATTATTTTTGCAGAAACTATGTTGTGTGTAATATAGGTTTTTCCCATTTTTTCCACCTTTTTAATAGTTTTTTTTTATGTACAGTCAGCAAAAAAAAAAGATATCACCCTGAATAATTTTCGTTCTAATGATCGGATTTTCACGAACTAAGTGTCAATCTTAATGGTTCCTGGGGGAGACCTCAAATATGCTAATTAGTTAGTGCTAACTATTAATTAAGTTACGAAATCAGACACAAAAACGTACTTTCTCTGAATAAACATATATTTTTTTTTACATATTTGGATTTCTTATCTTCAAAATATAGGGAGTAGCCGCAATCTGGGAAATGTGGTCCCCATAGTTTGGTCGAAAGAGCGATTCAAAGTTTGGACCCCTTAATGTTAATTTCACTTTTTGCGTTTTCAGTCATATTTTAAAAACTAATGAAGCAATTCAAAAAAATATTGCACCAACTCATAAAACACATTTACCCAAAGATAATTTCATGAAAAAAATAATTTTTAATAATTATTAATTATTTTTTATTATTTAATTAAAGAGAGGATGAAAAAATTTTGAATTATAAGGTATGGATTTTTTTTATACCATATTAATCTACATGCTTTTCAATTGAAAAATCTAAAGCTTCAACTGTTTTTATTTATTAGAAGATGAGAAAAATTAAAATTAATTATTTAAAAAAAAATAATTTGGCGACAATGAAAAAATGATTAAATGGGGCGATTAATATTAAAATGTGATAAACTTACGAAGAACTTGATTTAGCGCGTGTGGCGTAAAATTTCATTCATATTTTTTTCGCTAATAATCGTTTGCTAATCTTTTTATTTTTATTTTTTTAAAACTATAAAATACAAAGTTTCTTTTTTAGTCCTCTAAAAATCTATTTGAAATTAAGTAAGGAAATTTGAATAAAACATTTCATTGAATAAAAAACATGTTATTCAACGAATGTCGAGTTTTATAAAAGCATGCTTTTGATAGAAAATGATTATACACCAGATTGTGCTTATTTAATGTGATTATTTTTTAGTTTTTTTTCTCAATAACTGATACAATTACAATAATATACATACGTATGAATAGATTTGGAATAAAATATTTCTCAGTTTCTTGTATATATTTTTTATGAATATGAATAAAAATACGTAGTAAACATATTTAAGCACATCTCACATCATCGCAAATTTCTCAACATCTTATATATCGTGTTAATCTTAAAAGTAATTTTTTAATCACCTGTCCGTAAGTGTTTCGCAGAACTATTTTACCAACTATTTATTATTTCTATTTATTATTTATACCATACTACATTTATTATTTCTTCATTAATATACTAATCAATTTTTTTAGTACTTTAATTTAGATTTTCTTTAAAGTAAAGTTCCTTTTTACATTATAGTCAAGTTTTTTTTAAAAGAATTATTGTCTGCTAGCTAAGAATAAAGCCTTGTTAAGAAATTAAAAACACTCCGCTGTTTAAAATTATTTAATGCAAAACAGCTGATTATTTACTAAGCATACTATTTTTTTCGAAAAAAGAATATAAATCATTGATTGTCTTTTTTGTTTTGTTTCTTGTGACTTCAACATAGATTATCTAAAATAGTGTCCATGTTTTATAAGTCACTACAAAGAGTATAAAGATACCGAACATAAAAAGCTGTCAAATACGTAGCCAGAACTTTTAAGCGTCTTAAAATATCTCAGTATCTTAAATGATTCTTTCTTTATGATTCCATGTAGATTTTTTTCCGGATAATATACTAAACTATTTTGTTTAATTTTTTACTTTAGCACGATTCCCAAGATATTATCGTAGTATAATTTGTTATTAGGAACAATGCCTTATTTTGTTTAGCAGGAAACACTAAAAATTGAAATTTGTAAAAAGTTTCCGAAGCCGTGCGAATTTTAGAATCATCTGATTTAAAAAAATGCAATAAAAAATACGTAAATTTCGGAACTTATTTTGATTAAAAATAAAAATAATAATAAAAAACGTGGCAAGAAGGCTAACATACTTTTTACAGAACTGTGAAAACCAGTTTTTCCTATATTTCGTCAAAAGAGGATAAGAATGATATTGCTCCAAGGGACCTACTCAATAATTTCGCTATTTCCAGAATGAAATCTGTTTGATCGAAACATATTTCCTTGAAAATAAGAACTGGGAAAAAATTAACTTTTATTATTTATCTAAGCTTATTCCATTCATTTAATGATAGCGGTATCAAGGTTAAGGACATGCGATGGAAGCCCCGTTTACTATTATACTATAAATGCGTTAAATCATGTTGCTTGAATAATTTATTTAAGCTTATTATTTAATAATTTTAAGCAAATAAGGGTGTAAAAATCAACTCAATCAAAATACTCCAAAAGTATACCCTAAAATATTTGTAGAATAAACTTTGGAATCTATATATACAAAATACCTTTTCAAACAACTTCGAGTAGGACGGAAACGCTAACTTGTTTAAAATAGTTGTCCTTGTAACTATTTAATTTTGATTTCTGGTGCTAGGGGACATTCCATTTTCACATTCGACTTTTGAAATTTCAATTGTAAACGGAATTTTTTTATGTCCTTAAATTAAAATGTTAAGGCTTGCAGCAAAAAAAATTGTACTGCATGGATTTTTTTACAAAATAGCGAATTATTATTTTTTTAATCTAAGAACCTGTGCCTATAACTTAAGTAAAACTTATTTTAATATCGAGTGAAATAATTTAATATATTGTGTAACTAAATAGATAATCCCAAGAAATTGAATTGAAAATATAAAAACTTCATTGATTTAAAAATTAGTAGATGATGATAAAAATAGACATGTTTTGAGCACAATAATAAAAGTCTGAAGTTATTCAAGCTTGACAAGTTTTGAGAATGGGTGAATATATTTGAACGCTCGAAAAATGTCGACTTCTACTTCCCTCTTCATATTTTTTGAAGCCAGTTGAGTTTTTATCATCAATTAAACTGTTTTACATTTGGGTCTTGATCATTATTTTGATAAGGATTTTACACTCGTTAAAGTAAAAATAGGCATTTTCATATTTCAACAGGAATTATGTGGTCTTTAAAAACATAAGAGCATCAATATTGTAAAAGTTATATTTAACTTGGTTTAAAATTAAAATTTTGAGACCAGATGTTTTGAGGTCATGAAATTAAATATTTTATCTTTTAAGTTTTCGTGCCTCCCTTTCAGTATCTTAAGGACCTTACAAGCTCTGTTTAAAAAGAGAGTATCATATCAGATATATATAAGAAAACAAAAATAATCATAGTATCAGTATTTGGTGGTAAATGTAGCTTATCATAATTGAAGAATATGCTGTGCGAAATTTTATGGTGGATTTGCGAACGTAAGTTTCTAAATGTATCGAAGCATAAGGATGCTATTTGCTAATCATCTTTATCCAAAGAAAACCTTGTTATCTAAATATCTAGCAGAATGAAGCGATTTTTGAAACAATGAATCATACTATATGCAACATATTATTTCAATATCTTATTCTTAAACATAACCTATTTCAATGCTTTTAAAATACCACTAAACATTCATCAATTCCTTGAGTTATAGGAAAAAGAAATATCGTAAATTATAGAAAAACTTGTGAATGCGCATTAGAATTACTATACAATATACATTTCATTTTTCAAGCACTTTTTTTTTCTTCTAACTCTCTTGCCTAGAAGACTTGGTTAAAGCTGTAAAAGCGATAATCCCTAAAATTTTCTATTTAGCCTTAATAAGTTATGTTAATTTGATTTTAGTATGAAATCCTCGAATAAATATAGCAGAAACAACATAATCTAAATAATATAAGATAAAATGTTCATGTATTTAAATTCTAAAACTTAGAAAATCATAAATAATTTATAATCGGTTGAAATTTTCTTTTCAAGGTAGATTAAAATTTAAAGAAACTTTGCTTTTTGGACAGAAATCAGCTTAAAAATTGTCAATTGCCTAGAAACTTCGAGATATTTTCTATTAACTATTAATTAAACCTCTCTGAGTAATCACAGAACATTATTTCAATTTTTTTTCCAGTCAGAGCTTGGTTGCTTAGCAACATAGTAAAATTAAGCATTCTTCTTTTGAATTAGTTAATGGGTTATCTTAAAATATTCATTTGCGCTGGCGACTTTTTTTGGCGGTTTTATGGACTATCGCCAAATATATAAACCTTTGTTGCAACCCTATTTACCACCCATTTTTTTCAAAATTTTGTCTACCCCCCCTAATTCAAGTATCTGGATTCCAAATATGTAAAAAAAAAAATATATGTTTATTCAGAGAAAGTACGTTTTTGTGTCTGATTTCGTAACTTAATTAATAGTTAGCACTAACTAATTAGCATATTTGAGGTCACCCCCAGGAACCATTAAGATTGATACTTAGTTCGTGAAAATCCGATCATTAGAACGAAAATTATTCAGGGTGATATCTTTTTTTTTTTTGCTGACTGTACAATATCTTTATAGATTTTGTTTTTAGATATTTTATAAAATTCCTAAATATGAGTAGAATTTAATTCAGAATGTGTTAAAGCTACATAGACACAGTTTTTATTATTATGAGGACATGATTTTTAAAAATTCATTTAATTATAGCTGGAAATATATTTGTACAGTAGGAGTTGTTCATTTGATTTATTTAGTTTTGTTTTTAATTGAATGACCTTAAGCAATACTTCTAGATACATTTAAAACTCTAAAGTTCTCTTAAATTTTTCTCATTAAATCTTACACCTTAATAATGCAATCTTCTTACATCTTGAAATTAATGTTTTTAGCTAGAAATGAAGTTAGTACAAAATGTGTTTCTGAGCTTAATTTTATTTTGAGATAGCATTTCTTTGCAACATTTCTAAATTATTCTTTTAAATATTCTTGGCACTCTTGTGTGTTTTTTAAATTTATAATTCAATTGCATGTTTTTTTCCTCAACCTTTTTTAAACTTACATTTCAATTATTAAATTTCATTAGATTTTTAAACTTACATTTTAATGTATTGATATAATTTTAAAATTAAATTTAGTACAGTATAAGGGGCTTAAGAATTGTCAGATTTTATTTAATATTTTTCTTACAATTTCATTAATAATTCTGTTTGATCTTTTTTGAATTATTTAAATTTATGTTCTTTTTTTTATCAGAATTCTCATCAAAGAGCCGGAATCTTGAAACTCATTCTGGAAAATGAACTTGTAAGTATTTTTAAATGAAATATATATATATATATATATATCTTACTACGTCTTCTATTATTGTATCTATTATTCTTTATGACAATAATTGAAATTTCAGTATTCAGAAGATGTTGATATAAAAGAGATTGGAAAAATCACTGAGGGATTTTCTGGAAGTGATCTGAAAGAACTTTGCCGAAATGCTGCTTTGTACAGAGTACGTGACTACTGCAATGAAGAAATAAGAAACAAAAGTCTTATGGACAGGTATTTGAAAACATACTTTATCAATCATTATTCCTTTTTATTTATGTTTCTTATTTTAGGCAGAAAAAATGCTTATTTACAGTGCTCTCTATAATGATTACTTTTAATATGTATTTTTAGAATCATTGTTAAAAGGTAAGTGAAAAAGTATTAACATTAGAGGTTGAGAATTAATTCTTAAGCAAGGAAAAAATTAAAACTTCTATCAGAATCATTGGAAATGAAAAATTTTAAAGGCAGTTCTTAGAATGACTTCCAAGTTTGAATAGGCAATAAAACTAGTTTTGATATTTTTCATTCTGTATTTTTCACTAATGATTTGACAATATTTTTTATAATGTTTTTGTTTCGTCTGGAAATATTATTCTCCTAATGTGTAATTTTTTACTTCATTTTACATACCCCGAAAAATACTTATTCGTAGAATAAGTAAATTATAAAAATTGATTAAAAATTTTCTATCAGTCTTGGTATTCTTCAGAATTCCATTTCATGCAGGTTTTGTTTTAGTCCTTAGTAATAGTTGATTAATAGTTTTTTGACCTTTTTCCAGATAGTCAATCTAAGTCAGTGTTTCCCAAAGTGTGGTACGCGTACCCCCAGGGGTGCGGTAGCAACTTAGCGGGGGTACGCGTTCTCATGCGAAATACCTTGCAACAAACAAAAATTTCAAAAATTTTTATTTAAAAACAAAGCTATCCACGATAACATATTCGTATCCACGATTTCGATAACGTATTTTTCTATTGCCTATTTTTTGCAGAGCTAACAGTTAATAATTTGTGGTGTCAACAGCCAGTTGAGATTTTTAACTTTTGTGCATTTTTTTTATAGTAAAAAATACATTCATTTTTTTTATAGTAAAAAATACATTCATTTTTCATTAGGGGTACACAGAGTTACGAAAAATTTAGAAAGGGTATACAATAGTCATAAGTTTGGGAAACACTGATCTAAGTCATGACCTCTCTTTCTTAGGTACCAGATGGTTTAATTATGAAAGAAATGACTTAATGTAAAATAAATTTATGTTCGGTAAATTGGTTAAACTAATGTGTTTAAATCATTTGGAAAACCGATTTACATTATTGAGGAAAATATCTTGAGTGTAAAAAGTTAAAAACTGCATTCAAATTTCCTAAGCTTAAAAATTCTGAAGTTTAGAAAACGCAAGCAGCCAAATTAATTGGAAATGATGGCCATGAAGTCGATTGAAAATGATTTAGTTTTCCTTAAGTTGTTTTAAGCCAGTGCCTGAAGTAACTTTATTTCATTTAGTTTTTTTACGGAGACTAAACTGTTTAGTACTGATTAAACTTTTGATGCAGTATGCTAATAAATTCTGATTAAGCATTGGTTTTTTTATAAAATTCAAATGACCCTAGTAATTTTATTATTTTTACCACGTTTATATCAACTTGCCTTCGTGTATGTCTGTTCGGGTGGAATTTTGTAATGGATTTTAAACTAACTTCCCGACTAGCCACAGACTTCAAATTTGGCACATAGTTCAGAATTGGATGACAATGCATGAAAAGGAAGAGAAAAAAGACATACAAAGTAAATTAAAATTAAAGAAAAATTAATATTTTCGCGATTGTCTTTTGTTGTCGATTCGATTATTTCAAATTAGTGTCACATGTCAGTTGAAAAGTTTTGTGTACAGTGAGTGAAAAAATTGAGATTTTGGAAGTGAGTGCAAAAAAAAAAAAAAAAAAAATTTAATAATAATATTTTTAAAAACCAAGTTTTTGTAGTGGAGAATAATAATTAAAAAATAAAACTTTGAAAAACGAAAAACGTGGGGCCCATGAAATACATAACAGTACATATACACATACATATACACATTTTCTTACTCATACACATGCACAACCACATACACAAACATGTTCCACATGCACATCCACATTCAGATACAATTACAGATATACATACACATATTCTCATGAGCACACATACTGTCATGTATTTCATGCGCCCCTCGTTTTTCGTTTTTCAAATTTTGTTTTTTATTATTATCCACCTCAAAAACGTGGTTTTTTAAAATATTATTTTGATTTTATTATTTTTTTTTATATTTATACAGCTCAATATTTCTGTATTCATAAAATATATATAGTTTCCATAGTTAAATTTTTTAAAGCTGTTTATTGTTTTGCTTGAAAATAATTTTTTTTCTTGTTCATCCTTAAGCTTTAGTGCATATCTGTCTGTAGTATTATCAATGTTTTTTTTGTGAAAAATACTAGTCTAATCAATCATTGATTTGCATCTATCATACGTTTTAAAGTAAGTTAAGATCGAAACAAGGGAAAGCAAATATCTAAAAAAGGGGTAAATCTCTCAATGCCTCTGATATTCAAAAAATTTTACCTTTTGTCAAAAATCTAATTTAACTCAAAAGGGATGTATGTATAGTGCAACTTTGAGGAAAACTCCTCCAGACTAAAAGTCTGGGGCTGTCTGCTGCTATAGTAGCAAGTGAAAGCCCATTTCTAATGGGAGGAAAACCGTGCAATATGTTTACTTACGAAAATTAAGACAAAACTATTCACCCCACACCCCTATTCAAAGTGACCTTTCCTCGTAACCATAGTACCCGCCACGACGCGAGACGGGTGTCTGGAGGAGTTCTCCTGAAAGCCGTACTATAACATTCTTCTAATGTACTCCCCTTAACTTTATTCTAAAGCAAAATTTTAAATGCTTTTTTTTAGGAACTTTGAACTAAAGTTTTTAAATTAAGTTTGGAAAGTCTTTACTTTTTGTCAAAAATTTAATTCAGTTCAAAAGAGTATTATGTAACAACATTCTTGTATTCCCCTTTATCTATTTTGAAGCAAATAGTTAGAATGAATGGTTTTTTTTTTTAAAAACTTACAACTAAAATTAAATTTACTTGTAAGTTACTAAAAAAACACTCATTACAACTTAATTAAGGTTTTGAAATCAAAAAGAAAAAAAGCATTATTCCAAAGATCTTTTCAGCAAAGAAAGTAACAAAAATATCATTTACATTCGTTCTTTCTTAAGAATATTTGTGCATTTTTGTCTTTATGATCAGAATGATGTGAACAAGTTGTCTACACTTGTTAGCCTCACTTTCATAATTGTACTTGTCATTTTTATTTTATTTTAAAACTAGTGCACACCTCTAGCTTATTTTTGTAGTCACACAGAATGCACCACAAATCATACAAAAATAGAAAAACAATTAACCAACGAGTGAATCTGTATTTCAAAAGGAACAAAAATATGGAGTTAACCCGCTTTACGAATAAGGCCTTTATCTGTACTACATGCCATGTTTAAATTTAACCGATTCTAATTTCTATTAGTGTAAAGATCCTTGCTTGAAAATTTGATTAATTATTCCCCCTCACTTGGAAACAATCACAATACAAACAATATTTTAGGTCTAAGTATTTGACAATTTATATGTGTTGTGTATCAGAATATCATGATTTATTTAAACTGTAATTTTTTTTAAAAAAGATTTAAACCATTTGATTAAAATCATTTGGCTTAACTAGTTTAAGAAAGAGATAGGCTAAAATTGGATAAGATTAGCGTGAAACTTTTAAATTAAAATTTTTCATAACCTGTATTAAAAATTTGCTGATAAAAAAAATATCTTAAAAATATCTTTCAATTATGCTTATTTAGTTTTACGTTTATTTATTTTCAAGTGCTTTTAAAACTTATTAAATATGTTGTTAGTGTATATAAATAATGAAAAAAAAAGACTAGTTCTGCCCAGAGAAAGTGTTTTTTTATTTTTTATTACTGTATTCTAATCTAAACTCATTTACTCTTGATTGGATATCTAACTGACAAATCGCTTTAAGATTTTAGGATGTTGAGCTTGAAATAAATTAATCGTGATTTTATTTAGTGATGTAATAATTAAGTGATGCCCGGTGGCTGAGCGGTAGTGCTTTGCGCTGTCGTGTCACAGGTCCCTGGTTCAATCCTTGGGCCGGGCAAGGTTGACTCATCCCTTCAGTGGGTCGATAAATGAGTACCAAGCATGCTTGGGAACTAAACACTGGGGGTTCCGCGTTTGGCTGACTACCTGACCGGAACATCTGCTCCTGCACCCCAGAGCCCAAGGTCAAGAAAACTGAGATGGGCACAGTAGACCTTGGCCCTCTATGGGCTGTCGTGCTGCTGAGTTTAGTTTAGTTTAATAATTAAGTAAAATATGAACTATTTTAACTATATATACCTGCCAAGTCTCCCGTTTTTTAATGAAGACTCCTGTATTTTACAACTATTTCCTGTTTACCTGTATATTTTCAAATTTCTCCGTATTTGTTTAAGAAATTTTTAAAAAATTTGGCAATAAAATAAAGGCTAATGGCAAAAATACTTCTCTTATTCCTCAACAGATGGCGCTATTGCCAGTATAGCAGTATGTTGAGTGTTAATAGTTTCAAGTATTTATAAATAATGGTTTAAAAAAACTTCTTCAGATTAAGATTTATGTACATATTTTTTACTTCGCTAAATGTGTAAGTGCTTATATTATTTCCAATTTTGAATTTCTTTTTTTTACTTACATGATTATGCATGATGTATCAAAACTTTACTAGTAGCCAAATGTCACTAATACACTTTACTAGTAAAAAATGTCAATAGTAAAATCGCCATTATTTTATTTCTCTAATGTTGGCAGGTATAGCTATATTATTGCTTTCAAATAATATTATATATTAATACATTTTAACCGATGATTTGCTGGTAAATGCAAATTTTTTATTTAAACTAATAAAAAGAAAAATCGGATATTTTTTAAAGGATCTTTCTCTGATATGTATTGAATCCTTGAAGAAAATGAAGCACTTTTCTTGATAAATACAGAATTAATATTTAAGGGAAAGAAATCAGCATTAAGATTAATCAGAGTAAGGGCAGATCTTTAGGGGTTTGTTCCAGTTTTAATGACTTCATTTTTATTCAAAACTTATAATTTAAGGTTGTCAATTATAGAGCAACTCTTACTTATATGCCTTATTTCTGCATTTATTGGAAACCTTTTATTAATGTTTTAGTGGTGATTCTGAAGTCTATCATGATGCTTTGAGACCCATATGTATGGAAGATTTCAAGAATGCGTTTGATAGAATGGCAGATTCTAAATTGCAAGCTGGTGTTATGAGGTTTAAGCAAAGACTTCCAGAGCTAGATTAAAATGAACTTAGCATTTGAACTTCCCATTCCCGTTTTCATTTGCTCAGCATCCTCTTTTAGCTCTAAACAAAAGACATTTTTGCATACTTGTGAGTGTTGCATTGTATTAGTTGTAGTGGTGGATATCTGTGAAATGTGAATGTATAAGTTGGTTTCCAATAAATATGTACATTATGTAAGAATTGATTATTTGCAGTGTAGAGTTATGTATTGGTAGATTGTATTGTAATAAAATGTACAGTAAATAATTTAATACTAATTTGGGAAGTTTTTTACGTGGTATCACGCGGTAAAACTTAAACTGGGGAGAAAAAAATTTTTACATTTTCAGATTAAGAAATTGTGAACAATTGTTTTAAAAGGTGCCTGATTAAAAATAATTTTGAATATGCAAAAAAAAAAAAAAATAAGCTGAATTTAAGGCGGACATTACTAAGTAGTTCTAGTGCAGTGATTCTCAACCTTTTTCTTGTCGCGGCACACTTTTAACGATTTCAAAATTTGGCGGCACACAAAGAAAAAGATAGGTTTAAAAGTTGTTTATACTTACCTATAATACACTGTGTTAAATAGATTATGATAATAATTTGGAATGTAAAATAAAATAATATAATATGTACTACAAAAACATGTTTATTAAGGGATTAATTACAATTGAAAAATACTTTTAATGAGAAATTTGAGCTTGATGTTTTTTGATAATTTCATTTATATATTGTCGACAATGCTACTCTCATATCGTCTTCTACAGTCTTGATCTTTTTTATGTTGGTTAATACTGAAAATCCGAATACACACAAATAAGATGTAGAAAATTGTAATAATATTTTCAAAGCTTTTTTGGCTATCAAAGCATAATCGCATCTCATGTTAATCCAAAATTAATTAATTGATTCTTCCGAATATTTTAAAATTAAATCTCGATTGTTAGAAAGTGAAATTAGGTCTTCCTCTTCATTCAAAGTTAATTCAAGTACAGAAGTATTCGTTATCACAAATGGATTACAAACCCAATCAAATTTTTTTATATCTAAATTTGGGAAATAATGAATAATTCTCTCCTCTAATGTTGCCAAATGGTCAATAACAATTTTTTGAATAGTTTTATTAAAATCTTTTCGGACTGACTCAAAGTTTTCCAAATATCCTTCCCGAGCTTTATTCTTTCATAAAGTTATTTGTTTTTGGAATCCCATCAGTTTATCTGTTGAGTTTAATATATTTTCTTTCTGCCCTTCCATACTTGAATTTATGTTATTAAAAATAACAAAAATGTCTGATAAGTTAAAAAGCATTATAATTTTTACTATATACATTTCTAAAATTTGGCGGCCCACAAAAGTGCCGCGGCACAGTAATTGAGAATCACTGCTCTAGTGTAATGGATACTTATTTCAGGTGCTTATTTTTTTTTTTTAAAAGCCCTTAAAGGTGCTTTTTTCATTGGGTGCTTTTTTCATTGAGTGTTTTTTTGTTAAGTGCTTAATTTTCCCTTTTACAAAATGAGATTTTACCCTGTTTATTTATACTACGAATTATGCAGAAAGGCACTTCCCATTGTTCTATTCAACGTTTTAACAATTAATTCAACCCCAATCTATTTCGGGGCATCGTCAGTTTGTAGCATATGAAAACACCATTCGATTTACATGATTAAAAAATTTTGACGATTGTCAAAAACAATGGCAAAAGGTTTTTCTTTTTTTTTTTTACATGACAGTTAAAACCGTCAATCGTCGAAAACTTCCCAACCCTGCCTAATTAAAATGTTTTTTAAAATTTCTTAAAAATATTATTTGAGTGCTTAACACGTTCGCTTACACCGACGCGCTAGCGCAACTTAGTTTTACAGATTAAAGCATGCACGTCACATTTTAATTAGAATTAGTGAGATTTGAACAAACAGGCCCAGTTGGCTGAGAGTATCTATGCATTGATATTTTAATTTCAATGTATGGGTTTGGGGGCCGGGATAGCCTGGTCGGTAGGGCGCTGGGCCCATGTCTAAGAGGTCGTGGGTTCGATCCTCGCCGGCCGAAGACTCCCCGTGTAGTAAATGGTGATTGATGCACGTTAAATCTGTCGAGTCTCAAAGTCCTCCATGTTCCCATAACAAATCAATACCTCTGGGGGTACTGATCCAGGAGTTTCCTTGTCTTCTGGATTGGTTCAAAATTACAAAGCTACGGAGTTGAATATTAGTAGTCGTAAACTCATGAAATTAGGTCGGCTGTTCAACGACGGTTATAAAATAAAAATAAAATAAAATGTATAGGTTTTGAAATCGATAGCTGTATCACAAAAAATGAAACTGCATCATATAAAAGACAACACTAATTTATTATTACTTATGACTTTTTTTTTCAATAATATAGATCATCCAGGCTTCTAGTTAACATCTAGAAGCTTGTTGCTGAAATGACTAGCTTCCATGCCTTTAGAATCTTCTCTTGAAGTTAGTCTTTTAGTACATATCAATTTTAAATTATACATATTACATTCATACTTGGATGAAGTATTTGGTCAATTCCCTGACGAGATTAAAAGAAATTTCAGTAATCTTCAGAATGAAAAACACGGGGAATTTCAAATGCACAATATCATTCTAATGGCACTTGTCACTGAAATTTCTTATGATCAGAGAATTGACCTGATAGTGTACATTACAATCATATTAATCTTCTAATTGCAAATCATACAATGTAATGTGAGAAGTTACAAATAATGTCATTTTGAGCTTGGTTTTTACACAATAGTGCCAGGCGATGTTGGAATTGTAGTTTCACGATCTATAGTTCGGATATCTCGATATTTCACAATACATCACAATATATTTCCAGTTTGAGTAATTTGCATTATTTTTATTTTAATATTTTCGTGCCTAAAAGAAATTTATCATCTCTACCGACAATATCGTATTTAATAATTTTCAACAGTTCTTGCTATGTATTCTACATTAATTTGGTTGTTAATGAGCGCAATATTATCATTATTAGTAATTCATCTACTCTACATAATACAGAATTTTCGTAGTTTCATGAAAAGATTTTTCTGATGATAGTAAAGGTAATTAATATATTAGTATATATTAATAAATTAGAATCAGAAGCATTTAGGCTACAACAGCACATAAATAATTGAAACTGATAAATTTAAGGCCAGGTAAACCAATGATCATTTTTTTAAGTTTTATTATATTTCATAAAAATTCTGTTTGTTTTAACAATTTCTATTTTATCTCTCCCACCGCTGGGGAAAATATTTTGCAGAAAATGCAAATGTTGGAGGGTACGTTGGTGATTCTCGCAATATTTGATGTTTACTGTTGTCAACAATAATCTCTGTAATCTTGAGGTCTGAGATTCATGATATCTATATACATAATCTAACATCGTGAAATTTATAAGCATCAATAATTCACAATATATTGCCCAGCTCTATTTAGCGGCATGATTTAAGTCTACTAATAAATTAATAAGCAATACAACATATTCAGAAATGTTTACAATTTGTTGAAGATTCAACATATTTATACTAAAACGTGTACTTCAAAATGAATAAATAAAAAACACATACTTGATGATGATGATTGAGCTCTATATACAATAGTCGCATGAGAAGCATTAAATTATATGAATGAAGTGATGAATTATATATATATATTTTAAATGTACTTAAATTGCAGCAAATTGCTGTTGCTAAATATATATTAAAAATATAATTTTAAATTAATAAAAACATTTGTGCTCTGCGTGAAATGTATTTTAACTTTGATCACTGGCGATAAAAATTATTATTTTTTAGTTTTCATAACATAAACTCTGATGTATAATTAATTGTTCATTTAAAATGTATATTCTTTATCCTTGATCTTCGTCATCACTATCTGAAACAAAGAAATAGAGAATGAACTAAATATATTCACAATTAAATTAATTTATAAGTTACAAGTAAATTTTGTTCATAGAATCATGACAGAATAGTTATAGTTATTTATAAGTATTATATATACAGTCAAACCCCGCTATAGTGAACACGGTTTATAGTGAACGAAATGTTCTGTCCCGTGCCTTGCTATACACGGATAATGTAATTTTTTGTGGATATAGTGAACCAAAAATGTGAGGAAGTTGGATGTAATGAACTTTTTTCTGTCTTCGACTGATTTTTTAAAAAATGTTTTTGTAATAATTTTGAAATTTCTACTTCGAAATGAATACATGTACCGATTTTCAAAACCATCTATACAGGGAAATGTAGCGACAGGAATTTCTACTCGTTTGCTTCTTTTATCTCACTTTCTCATCCCTAAACAAACCCAGGCAGACGATGCACCTGTAAGGCAGAAGGGCTAGTTCACTCCGCTCTTAGAGCTGAAGCTACGATTTCCCTCCTCATGACGTCCACAGATCTCGGAGATAGCTATTATGATAACTTTGCATCTTTCTCTTTGTAAAAATAAGTTAGACTTTTTCTGGTTATTAGCTTTCAAATTTTACATAATTCTTTCCGTTCATAAACATAGTTCAAAAAACCTTTCTTGGTCATTATATTAAAAAAAAAAAATACCATTTTAAACTTATAAAAATATTTTACTAGTTGGCGAAAATGACACTATAAATACTTTATTTTAAAAAGTTCAGTTTTAACTTCAATTATTAAAAAAAAATGAAAGCATATATCGACACTTTTTTATCTACACATTCTTTTATAACAATGAGTTGAGTTAAATTTTGAATCCCTGATTTTAAAATATGCCGTTAATAGCAATTTCTTCTTACTTAATCATTAGGAAACATCAACCTTAAACGCTAATTACTGAAACAAAATAATAATTTAGGTTCATAATGACATTAGAAGTTTTACAATTGTTTATAGATATTTAAATTTAAGATGATATAATTTATAGATATTTAAGTTTAAGAGAATATAATTTTTTAAAAAATCATAAATATTTAGAATAACTACATTAAAAAATATGTTATGAAATTAGGAGAATTTCAACTATATACTATATATTTTATTTATACTTTTACTTACGTTTTAATTTTCTTTGACTTTAACCATTTTTTAATTTTTTTCACCTGTCTTTCTTTTTGAAGTAACGAGGCGGTTTCTATTTAGATAACGAATTTTTATAAAAGTTCTTAACGGTAGAAAAAACGTATTGCTGTTTTATATTAACTGTGTCATTTCGGAATCCATTCATTACATAGTTGTTCATTTACTTTAGGGAATACGCGGAAAATTATATTTTTTCCTTTTGTTTTTCTATCAGAATTTTTACTAGTTGCAATCGCGCAAACTGGCATTTCGTTAATAGTTTTACATTTTTGTAAATTCACTGCAAAAACTGAGGAAAGTCATTATAGAAAATAACAAATGTCTTAGAATATGTCACAAAAAGAAATGCTCCAATATTAGTTAGAGCTAGTAAGGCCGAACGCTCTGTTCTTGGAGTAAAAGTGCGAGCTTTGCGCCAAAGTGACGTCACTAGAGAAAATCGGAGGATTGGCGCGGCTAGAGTTTCTTCAAAGGAGTGAACCTGCCCTTCTATTCTCTTTAGCCCTGCCTGTAAGGTGTCAGTGAGATCAATATGCATTTTCTGTCAGAGGGAATGAGTAATTATTCATTATTGGTCAAAGGGTTTGGACACTAATATGTGTTCATAAGGCTCTCATTTCAACTCATTTTTGCTCTCAGTTCAGTTAAAAAAATCCTGCAAACAAGTGTCTAAAATTTAACTATGGCGAGCAGTAAACTTAAAACGTTCTCCATTGATGATAAAATGGCATAATCAGAAAAATTGAAAATGGATGAAATCTAGCTGATATTTGCAGGGAATATAAACTATCCAAATCTGCAGTTTGTAACATATGGAAAAATAGACAATTAATAATTTCTGCTCATGAAAAAAATTTAGGTGGCAGAAAAAAAGTTGAGAAAAGCAAGATCACAGCGATGTTGAAAAATCATTACTGATGTGGTGAAGCTGTAATCTTCCAGTATCTGGACAAATGTCGATAAATTTGCCAAGTGATTTTATGAGACTACTTTTATGTGCTCGAATGGCAGGTTAGACAGGTTAAAAAAGCGAAATAACAGAAATTCAGGAAAAATTATCTGAGAGTTGGGAAGTGTTTCCAAATCTGATGTTGAGGATTGCTAATCAACTAAAGATTACAAATTTTTTTTGTACGCAAGACGAAGGGTAATGAAAAATATCACATTTTTTGCTACTACGTAATTTTTTTCAGTCATTTATTTGAATAATGTGTAAATAAAAGGGAGGAGTTTGGGAACCCTTAATTAAATTGCCTGTGTAACGGATATAGTGAACTCCCGGTTATAGTGAACTGAAATTTCGGTTCCTTGAAGGTTCACTATAGCGGGGTTTGACTGTATATCTTGGTGCGTAGCGTTTTTATAAAGTGATTTAAAGGTGTTTATTTTCGTTTCTTAAAAGCTCTTAAAGGTGCTTTTTTTATTGGATGTTTTTAAAAAATGCTCAATTTTCCCTTTTTAAAAATGAGATTTTTTTTTCCTTCACCGTGTCAATTTATAATATGCAAAAGGGTACTTTTCACATTGTTCTATTCAACGCTTTCACAATTCATTCAACCACAGTTTATTTCAGCTTACCGTCGGTCCATTGCGTATGAAAGCGCAAATCATCTTAAGAGTTTTGATGAAATACTTGCGAGTCCACATATGCGTTTACTGAGCTGGGTTCGGATTATTGCACTCACATGTGCAACTCTGTTGCACATTTTGCAAGATATTCTCAATTTCAAGCTTAATTTTCCACCCTCTGAAATCGAACCAAAAAATCTTTTGATCATTTTTCAATGGATAATATGATCAAGAAAAGAGTTCTTTGTCAGAAACTAGTTATTTTATCATGTGAAGTCTGAAAATTATTTTGCATTTTGTTCATGTATATAATGCTTAAAAGTATTTTTTGAGTGCTTAAAAAGTATTTAGAAGGCGCTTATTTTTTTATATTTAATAAGATTTGGCGATGCACCCTGTATATTATTTATAGGTTTGCAGATAGAATCCTGTCAGTTCAAACTATTTTTCGTTAAATTTTAGTTACAGTATCCCAAATAACACTAGACTGAAAGATTTGTTGATGAAGAAATCATTTGAAAGGACGTACAATTTTATGCTTTCAAAATGACTAACTATGCAGATGATGATCAGTCATAAGTATATTTAGACTCACTGTTCTAAGTGTTATGGTGCAAAAAAATAAAATTGTTCCTATCATATAAATTTTTATAGTTGCAATAGACTTCGTAAACAAAAAGTGTAGCCATGTTGAAGCCATTTTACTTTAAAAACGCTATCGATATTTATGCCCTTATTCATTGAAACTTTTGATCAGGAAGAGGTACTAAATTTTCTAAATTTCTTTTAAAATTTAATTTTTATGAAAGGCCCACAGAGTTGCAACTTCATTTCACTGGGTGCGTAGCGTTTTTATAAAGTGATTAAAGGTGCTTATTTTTGATTTACGTTTCTTAAAAGCCCTTAAAGGTGCTTTTTTTTATTCAGGGTTTGTAAAAAGTGCTTAATTTTCTATCAAAAAAGAGATTTTTTTCTTTGTTGTGTCGATTGTCATTCTAAATTACAAAAAAAATGCATGATTTTTCACAATTTTCTCTGCAATATTTATCAAAAACTAGTTAGGGGAGAGTCGGGTAGCCCCACCCAATGTCAATTATTTCATATGTAAAGAATATTTTTTCAAGTCAATGGGCCATCGGACAATAATTGTTATATTAAAAAAAGATTATTTTCAAAGTTTCAAGTATTTATGCAGCTGGTAACATGGTAAACAATAGTTTTGAAAATATGTTGAATACAGTTGTCATGATATTAAGAAAAATTAGTTGAATGTTTCGATTAAACTTCATTTTAATATTAAAAAAATAATTTTTTCTATACATACAGCATTAAAGTATGTAGTTTTAAGTTTAGTTTGCACAAAGAACGAAGTTTATTTGTGAAAAATTGTTCGAGTAATTACAAATTTACAAAAAAATTGGATTTCGGGTAGCCCCGCTCACATGAATGTTAGGTATCACAACCTACTTTTATTTCGTCGATAAATGTACGGTTACAAAGATTTACTTAAATTAAATTATTTTCTTTAAATATTTAATATAAATATATATTAATATATATTAATATTATAATATATTAATATACATTAATAATAATAAAAAATATAACATTTGTTGTTAATAAATGATAGAATTCACTAAAAGTATATAAATATGTAATAAAAAAAATAATTTTGTGATAAAAATTATAAATAAGGTTTATCTATTGTCAATACATTGGTCATTTTCATTTACACCTGAAAAAACAATCAAAAAACATAATTTTTGTAACTGGGCGAGGCTACCCGACACATTTTGAAAAGAGCTGAAAAAAATGTTTTTTTAAATTTCTATTTTTTTAAGTTAAACTATTCTTTTTTTGGTTTATTCTTTTTGTATTATTTAATTAAATGATAAAACAATAGAAACATACAAAAATCTTGATTATTACTCAATATTATACAGAAATGTAAGCAATTGTCCTTAAGTGGGCGGGGCTACCCGACTCTCCCCTACGTATTTTATCACGCTTACGTAAAGCTTTTGAAAATGTTTTGAATTTTATTGATTTTATGTTTATAAAATAAGAACTTTAAACAATAGAAGAAAAAAAAACAATTTTTATTACTGCATAGATCTTAATTATGATTTTTTTTGGAAAGTGATTAAAAATATTTTTTGAGTGCTTAAAAGGTGCTTATTTTTTGTTGAATAATCTGGCTGCGCACCCTGTCGATATTTATACCATTATCCATTGACACTTTGTGTCAGGAAGATGTAGTAAATTTTCTAAATTTCCTTTAAAAAAGGCTCACAGAGTTGCACTTCAGTTGATCATAACTTATTTCAATATAAAACTTAATCTCGTGACTTACTAATATTTAATTTTATACTTAGCCATCCATATTTGACTTTCATTTATAGTACATTTTAGTTATTGCCATATGTATCAAATATTTGTTTTTGTACATTTTGTGCTTTAAACTTTTAATTAGTAGGCTGTACGGAATCGCCTATCATAGAATTTTACTATCAACCAGATGACAATGATTTTACTTACGCGAAATCGGAAGTTGCCTATAAACAACGCTGAACACAAATTTTCTTCAGGACAAAATTTACTTCAGCCTCTTCATCAAAACTCTCTTATTTCAATACACTATCTACCAATAAGCATTTGGACACGTGTGATTGAAAAGAAAAACAAACTTTATTCATAGTCAATAGTTGGTTGAGCCACCACGACAGACAATTACAGCGTGAACCTTTCGGGGCATACTTTCCACAGGTCCTTGTGTGACGGCTAGTGGTATTTTCTTCCACTCGGCTTGGAGAAGGCATGTAAGTTCCTTCACCGATTTTGGACGGGCAGTACACTTTTTAATTCGGCGATCCAACTTGTCCCAGAGGTTCTCGACAGAGGTCTGGGCTCTGGGCAGGGCAGGCCAGTCCATTCGATTAACCTATTTTATTTTATTTTATAACCGTCGTTGATCAGCCGACCCAATTTCATGGGTTTACGACTACTAATGTTCATCTCCGTAGCCTTGTAATTTTGAACCAATCCAGAAGACAAGGAAACTCCTGGATCAGTACGCCCAGAGGTATTGATTTGTTATGGGAACATGGAGGACTTTGAGACTAGACAGATTTAACGTGCATCAGTCACCATTTACTACACGGGGAGACTTCGGCCGGCGAGGATCTAACCCACGACCTCTTGGACATAGGCCCAGCGCCCTACTGACCAGGCTATCCCGGCCCTCGATCAACCTATTGGCACCATACAAGCCTTGGTGACCCTCGCAACATACGACAGCTGGCATTGTCGTCCTGGAAGTAACAGGGGTCCACCCCGTAAAACTGCCACAACGTAGGAAGCACATTGTCATCATCAAAATAGTGCAGTAAGCATCGTCGTTGAGCTTACCATGAATGGGGACCAATCCATACCAGGAGGGCGTGACGTATCTCAGGACCGCAGATATAGTCATTTGCATAGGTGTCCAAATACTTATTGGTAGATAGTGTATTTTTAAGAAATTTTAAAGAGCCGTTATTCAAAATTTGAATTTTTTATAAATATATAAGGGGTTTCAGTTTTCTTTTGAAAAATCAATATTAAAAAAAAAACTCTGCTTCTTTTTATGGTATTTAGACTAGGCGCTGTGACAATTGTCTCTCTCTTCCCATTCTGAGTATGGCCTTTTGCCCATAAACATAACTTATTTGGTTTATATCATTCAATTTTCTTGAAGAGATTTCAGAAATTAAGTGTTAATTTGTAAAACTATTTCATATCTTACCCTTTTTTCCTTGGTATTGATGCCTTCGTAGCCTATCATACAAATCATCTTTGTTTCCATATATTGAAGCCGTACTACGCGCTAAACTATTTCCTCCTTTTCCGTGATGCAAACTATCTGTGAAATTAAAAACAATTTTTTATTAATAAATATTTATTAAATGCTTTTTAACTACATTGTATTTTAAACTGTTCTGTTAGTTTTTAACATCTTCAAAGAAAAAAAAATGCAAGATCTTTTTTAGCATTTAAAGTATTTGACTGAGGGGAAATCGGCAATATTTCGATTTTCCATATTTTATTTTATTTTATAACCGTTGTTGAACAGCCGATTCAATTTTTAGGATTTAGGACTATCGGAATTCAACTTCGTAAGCTTGTTATTTTTAACCCGATCCAGAAAACAAGGGAACTCCTGGATCAAGTATTGGGAGATATTGCCGTCGTGGAGGGCTTTTTGATGGACCTAACCTGCATTTGTGTTACATGGTGAGAAAAACCACGAAAACCTAACACGGTTACCCTGACGGTGAGGAAATCTAACCCATGATCCGTCTACTACTGAGGATATTTTACGTCAGCACTGTGGTCGGTGCAAGCCGGATGCGGAATTCCGATCGATTAGCCATAGCTTTGATTCGAACCTGGTTCACCTCATTTGAAGGCCAGTGCTCTATCCCCTGAGCCATCACGGTTCTATTTCTCATACTTGAACTTTAGTTCATTAACTTTCTAACTATCTTTAAATTTTTGATTTCCGATTTTTAGAAATGGAATTACAGTTGTCTTTTCGCATGCTGACAATCGACACTGGAAGTTAACTCTCGAAAACATAATAAATATTTTCTTTCTTTTGCTTTGAGTATTTTAGTCCTTATTTATTTAAAATTCATTTTCAGAAATTAGTTGTTGAAGTAATTTTTTTTGTTGTCGGAATTTTCTCGTATTTTAAATGTATTTTCTGATGATCGTTGATTTTGGCACAGTCTCTTTACGCTAACACACATTACAAAAAAAGCTTATTATAGAATTCTTCGAAATTTTGTATGTAGATTTTGTCTAATTTTTTTGACAAAAAACTGAGGTGTAAGTGTGAAAGTTGTTATTTGTATCAAGCTTTAAGTAAGGATATTTAAAAAAATTTTTTAAAAATTCGATATTGAACAATGTTTTTAATTTTATTTCATTGTTTTTAAATGTTTTTAAGATTTTAGTTCAAAACACAGGTAATCACTTTATTGACCTAGAAAAAATATTATTTTGAAATGTATGCATTACAATTTGTTGTAGAGCTGTTAGCGTGACATGTTACGTGACGTTATTTTTAACTTCAAATTTGCCCTTATTTTGAAAAATATTTTAATCAGTCGGATTCCTGAACCTGTGAATGTTTGGTGAAGGATAGCAAAAAATACTCTTAGCGTTTGTAGCGAAGAAAAATCTAACTATATCTTTAGTAATTAATGTTATTCCGATAACTTACTTTATTATATAAAACAAATTCTTTCGATTTTGTTTACAGATTTTAGGATTATTTAGTGATTATAAGGGGAAAAAAATCATATACAGATTATATTATAATACACTTTTTTCAAACAAAACTTATTTATTGAATAATGATTGATGTATCTTTTAATATAAATTTAAAATTCCTTTTAATTAAATTCATAATTTATTTTTACTTAATACTATTATTTTTTATGTTTATATTCAGCTAATTATTATTATCATACCTTTCATGTAAGTTTCATTATAGAAGTTAGGCATTTCCCAACCATCATCATCATCATCGTAATAATGAGCATAAGTGCTATGGTGGGACGGTGCAATACTCTCAGCATAGGGTTGAGGAGCTCCATAGTAAAAGTTTGTTTGAGAACTACTTAAATCTATTGCTGGCTCTGGCATTTTCTTTGGCAAGTTTTTGCGTGCAGTAGACCTATAGGAGTCACATATTTTAGTCACAATCACTGTTTCTGTTCATAGATTAGTCAGAAAAAAAAAACCTGTTACCTTACCTAACACAAATCATCCATATAAGAAGTACCAAAAGTATTACGAATATGACTGCTCCAGCTATACCTCCGGCGATGTAAACGAACTCAGCCTTGCTTTCACATCTGTTGCCATGGAAATTGGTAACACAGTGGCACATAGGTTCATGTGTTTCTGCGTTGACCTCACAGGTGGCTCCGTTCACACAATATCCCTCACATACCGCTGAAAAAGAATATTTTTCAATAAGATTATGCTTAAAAAATTCTACTGAATTCTCTATTAACAAAATGGATTGGAGGGATTAAGCCTTTGCTTTTCAAAGCTACATCAGAAATCGTATCTTTCTGGTTTATAGGATGTACATCGCTCTTCATACATATGCGAATTTTAAATTTACTCGTGAAGTTGTTGGGTCGATTGCTATTTTGAAAGTGAATCCATTGCAACTAGAGTATTTACTACTCTTATTGAGATTCGTATTATCGCTTTAGATTATTATACCTTATTGAGATTCGTTATCTCGATGTTTACGTATTACGCATCACGATTTGAATTTACGAATTACTTATCGAGATAGTGTTCACGAGTTTTAAAAACCAACATCTCAATGTATTAATCGGAAATCACTATTGGGTAAAAAAAGCAAAAGTTGCAATTAAATTCTCTGAGAAGTATCCTGAATGCAAGTCAAGAGTAGCTTCGAATAATCGAAGGGGAGAAGGTTTTTCTGAGCTATAAAACAACAAAAAGTCAAGAAATCATAGTGTTGATATGTATTTATCATATTAAAGTTAAATTGGTAAAAATGAACACAATATTATTGTGTTTATGTCGAACTCTTTTGGTTTTTGAAAAATGCAGGAGTGCGAGATAATTACCGATATAGATAACGGGATGGAATGCATACGATCTAAAAGCGTATAGGGCAAATAATCGTTACAAAAGAGTGCTACAATGTGAATATTGCTGTATACTGGGCGGTGTTAGGAACAAATATTAAGATAATGACAAAAATGAAAATTTAATTTTTTCTTTTTAAAGAAACGTAAGCTATGTGCAATGCAGTAATCAAATAGTGTTAAAACTTACAAACACACTCTCCAGTTCTATTTTCAAGTCGATATTTAGGTTGGCATTCACAGGCGAAAGAGTCTGTGTCTTCTCTAAAAACACAGAATGCATTTGCTTGACACAGGCGTAGTTGTCCATCAACAAGACATGGGTTTGTGCAGTCTGATTCGGAGGTTGCTCCTTTCGATGGAGTGGTCGTGTCTTGTGGGCAAGGTCGGCATTCCGATTCCTGCTGTTCATGATCCATGTAACTTCCTTTAGGGCATTCCACACAGTGCTTATTGCTGTCCATGTATTGTCCTGGACTGCATAGTTCTATAAAAATATAAATGTATAGCTTCATCCTTTAAATAGGAGACTTCTCTTTTATATGCATAATGTGTTAGTAAAGGTATTCTTAACCTGTGGTCCGTGATTATAAATAAGAATTCCCATCGCAACCGTATTTAATTTAGAGACTTCATTGAGATTGGCTTTAAATTTTTCTAAGCTAAATATCGAACGAAATCCTAGATCAAGAGAATAATGAAAGTGGAAATAAGAGTTCAATAATAAGTTATGCGCATTCAAAAAGCCTTGTAGATCCTAAAAATAGGCTTTGTAAATAATTAAATGTAGATATTCTGCAATAAATATCGTTCATGAGGATATTGGAACTTCATGTAAAGTGATGCCTTTTAATAAGTACCCTTTTATCCAAATGCACATTGGAGGAAGTGCGACAATAATATTTTACGTGTGCGCTTCACCACGCTTGAAATATACGTGTATATTTTACGTGTGCCTATTTTAGTTTACTTGTTATTAAACTTTTACAACTTTCATAAATGTATAAATAGGTATAACCTACGTAACTATAATATCCATCCTAGTTAGTTAGTATATAGTAGAGCCTAGACTTCCAGTAGCACTATCATCGAAATTTCAAATTTCTCACAACTTCAGCGCAGTCAGACAGAGTTTAATATAGTACAAATTACGCGTAACATATATTTAGACTACAAAGATTAAAAGTAATTAAGTTATACATAAAAACTTAACGTTTAAATTTTTATTTCATACTACCATAATTTAGTTTGCCCAAAAAAGGAGAAAAACCGGTTCATATACTTAACTCAATACAATTACAAAGAAAAGTTTAATTTGCAGATGATAATGTTAAAACAATTTTTTTTTAATTATAAAAGAAGGAATTTACAGAATTGTAATTTATGGTGTTCGGATTCGTGCCCATTTAAAGTTTCTTCAAATAAAATACCTCACAGATATTTCTGAATTTTCATTTAAATTCGAAGTCTTTGATGCCGACGAATTTAAGGTCAAAAATTCATTACCTTCCGAGCATTCTGCTTCAGACTTGGCGCTGATAGATGGAGTTGTTCGTTTCAAAGGACATTTTATGCAGGATGGGGCTCCTTTCGGTCTGAAGAATCCTCTCATACAAGGCTCACAACTTCCATCTTTGGTAAGTTGGAATCCAGCGGAACATTCCTCTAAAAATCAAATTTACACATGAATATTTTACAGTCTTGAATTAAAACTGCTCAACTTCAGGCTGTGCAAAAAGTTGCACATCCTGATATTATTGACCAGAAAAAAAAATACTTATAGCAAGTGTTCAAAGTGATGAACACGTGGGCTGTTAGCACATTTCATGCCCTCTCGAACATTCGGGATCTTGAGTTAATTTTGTCAGTGGCAACAACAGTTCAGCCAAATCCACATGGGTCTAGTATACCTAAGTTTTCTTGTACTCGCAAATGAAAAAAAATCTAGTGTGTTGAGATCCGGTGATGGAGATGGCATGCCATAGGTCCGCCACGACTGCTCCATCGTGCGGAATATGTGGTGTTTAAGAAGTGTCGAACCGTGCTAGAAAAGTGTTCTAAACGCTCCGTCGTGCATGGGAGACATGTTTTCATAGGCAGGTACAAAACGACGTGAGGTGATTTAAGTCGCGAGTAATCATAATTACAAAAGTGAGTTATATAAATCATGATTACAAATTACTGATTGTTTATGAAATACATTTTTCTCAACTGTTCTGTGTATTCATATAATTAAAAATAAAATAGTTAATTAAAAAAAAAAAAAACATGAAATATACCTCTACATTCTTGACTAGATATTGCTTTGTTACTTTTCGTTGTTAAATCAGATCCACAAGACATACAACTAAATGAACCTTCATTTGGTTGGAAGAATCCATGTCCACAAGGTCGGCAGAGATTCAGGGAATCATCATAATACGTGCCAGGCATACAACGTTCTAAATTTAAGATAGATACAAAGTATTAAAATTATAAAAGTACTAATATGATTTTGAGTTTTCCTCACTGACTACCTATTTCAATAATTTATTTTACACTTGGAAATAATTATTAAAAATATCCTTATTGAACAGAAATGAATGGAATAAGAATTTATGTGTGCCATTTTGTCTTAGTGATAGATCGTATATTAAATAAAATGATAAACAATGATAGTTGAATACACCCATTAACACTTTCAACGCGGCAATAACGAGCCGTTGTCCCTCCCTCTGCTCTAAGAGTTCCAACGCAGCACTAAAATTGAAATAAAACGCGAATTCCTTTAAAACCATTTTATTTTACTTTAAAAAAATAATAATCAAATACAATCAATAACCATATTAACTAATGCAACAATAGAGTACAGCCAGTATTTTCGGAAGACGAGTTATCTCGTCCTTCGCGATGAAAGAGTTTATAAAATGGATTGTCACATAAATAATAAATTTATCGTATACGATTTCATGAGAGATTATGGCAAAGAAAAACATCCATATTTATTTTTACAATATTCCAAAAATGTTGAAAAAAATTTAAAACAGTTTATAAAAATATAATGAAAAACAAAACACGTGTCTAGACGACATTTAAGATTTCACTTTGAAACCATCTGAATACAGCGTACACACCGTTTTCGTTTTACTACTCTAAAAATCATGTTTTGGCGTTTAATCAACGGAAAATTATAATTGCAATAAAGCAAAAAAAAAATAGACCTACGTTTAACGGTAACTGTACTCGCTGTTTAATTAAATTATTGAGTCCACAAGCGAAAAAACATTGTTTTAAGAAAACGCTTGTCAAATTTTGGGTTCATGTTGTCTATCATCGAAATGCTATTTATTGTTCATTACTACGTGTTTCAGTTTATGTTTTTTTAGAAATGTTCTCATGTATGCATAATAACCGAAATACAAAAAAATAAAAATCAGGTGTTTAATACTTTAAAGGGGAAATTCACTTTAAAAGAATCGGTGTACGGTACGGTACTTTTATTTACGTCATACTAGAGCTGCGCAATGGGCTATTGGCGATGGTCTGGGAACTATTTCTGACGGATAATCCGTTGACAACATACATATGTCACATCCCGTTTTACAGGGAGGACATATTCTCACACCATCCATCCATCCGCAGATCGTAATTTTGACCTAAAACAGAGCACAATCAATCTTCGATCCAGTATTCTCGGAGGTATTGATTTCTTATGGGAACTTGGAAGACTTTGTGACCCCGACAGATTTATCGTGCATCAGTCACCAAAAAGGAAGAAGAGAACGAAGAAATTTACGGACTGATGGATTTTAACCTCTTCAAGGCCAACAAAATTAAAAATAAGTGATCCCAGACCCGCATGCTTCAAGAGTGTACGTATTCGTGCGAGATGTAATACGAGAATGCCGTTTTGAGACAAAACCTCCTAAGAGAGAGAAGGCCTTCGCACGGGTCATTTTTAGTAGTCCCAAGGAACGAACATAAACTACACAGTGGGGGTTAATTGGATATCACAACCTTGATGTCAAGGCCTTTCTTCTAGGAGATGTTGACTGAGATCACGTCCGTGTGATCATGGGCCGCATGCTTCAAGAGTGTACGTATTCGTGCGAGATGTAATACGAGAATGCCGTTTTGAGACAAAACCTCCTAAGAGAGAGAAGGCCTTCGCACGGGTCATTTTTAGTAGTCCCAAGGAACGAACATAAACTACACAGTGGGGGTTAATTGGATATCACAACCTTGATGTCAAGGCCTTTCTTCTAGGAGATGTTGACTGAGATCACGTCCGTGTGATCATGGGCCGCTAGGGTCAGGAAGACTCATTTTATATAGTACCGTGGGCTGTGAAAGAAAAATCTAGCTATCACGTACATCTTAATACACATTTTATTAAACGAATAACTTGTATTAGAATTCATTCTAAATATATTATTAAATAAATTTGAAATCGAAAAGTTCAACTTACCTTTGCATTCATCGATAGATCGAGCACCTATTGATTCCGTGACTCCTTGTTTTTCTCCAATGTTAGGACACGTCTTGCAAGTCAGATGACCTGTTTCATCTTGGTAAGTGCCAATCGGACAAGAAAGACAGCTTCGACTAGAATTGTCGTAATAAGCACCTAAACCACACTCCACTAAATAGAAAGAATAAAAATAAGCTTATACTTATATCACTATTTATTTTAACAAGCATGAAACAGGTTGGTTATTAACTGTCCTAAAAACCTCCATTAATTTATGGGTGACAGTTTTATTTCCACCTATGTTTTGTAAGATTTGGAGCGAACGTAAAAAAGTTCCATTCATCTTTAAAAAAAATTAAAACATTAAAAAAAATAATAATAATTCTCAAGATTCAATTTCTCAAAAATTGAACTCTAGATTAAAATGTCCAAAGACTCTATTTTATTTTACTTTTTAACCAGCTTTGAACAACCGATCCTATTATGAGTTTACGACTATCAATATTCAACTCCATATAGCCTTGTAATTTTGAACCAAACCCAGAGGTGAAGAGAGCTTCTGGATCAAACTTTGGGACAAACTATTCGTATCAACCAGCCACCTAATTGGGTGGTGCAGATTTATCCCCTGAACCACCCCTGCTCTAAAACACACTATTGGGGCAATTTTATCACCGGCTATTCGAGAACAAAAGCGCTCCAGGGCAAAATTTATTGCGGTTTCATTCCTCAAAGCGGAATAAGCTTATTTTCATATTTTGCAGAATTTAAGACCCTTTATACAAAAGTGTAGTTTTTAAGAAATTTTCTGCAATTTTCTTTCTTAAAAAAAAAAAAAATAAATAAATAAAAAAACCTTATTAATTAACACTATATTTTTCGTAAGAGATTTTGGTCTGGCCCTCAGCAGTCCCAACCTCTGAACAATTGTCTTTCTCCCCTCTCTTTTAGTACTTTAGTACAGTCTTGAATGTATTTTAAGAAACATACATTTCAATACTGCAAGATCCTATAGTTTGAGAATGATCAAAATGCCATACATAATCTTCTTAATAAGGGAAACAAAGTTTATTTATATATAACTTGGTGATAATTTTAGAACCCCTTATCTATTAAGTGGTTTTGGAGCGATAAACGATCATCGTCTTATTGTTGAAAAATAAATCCACATGCTTCAACACCTTCTCAAAAATTGAGGCCGTAACACAAGACGTAATAAATTGTACGAAAATAGGCTTTAGTCATCTCTTGAAGTGAAAAACATAGATTTCATAAAATCTCACCAACAAAATAACTATGAACTAAAAAGCTTTAAAACGTAGTCATTATTTCATCACTGTCCATGAAACAAAGGACGTTTTATCTTTTCATAAACTTTAGATCCAACAATAAAGGAGACGCCTCGTTTTCACGGAATTTGACTTGTTTTTGGAAATAACTTTTTTTTGGGCTTGAATTCAAAAAACATCCCTATTTCTTAAAAAAAAAAAAAAATGTATTCATAATTTTAAACCACTTGAATTTTTATTTGAGAAAAAGTCTGGCATGATGTTATTAAATATTCTTGTTAATGGTTGTCTTACCGCAATAAGGAGCGACCACCACTTCCCCAGCAGGACAGCTGTAATCAGTGACCATATTCAGAGATGTAAGATCTGGCAAAACATTTGGGAGTGTATCATGGATGTCAAAAGCTTGATTCTGAAGGATTGCCGATTCAAGAACTTTCTGTACCGTGGATTTCTGCTGGGTGTTAATGTTCACAATAGGATCTCTGTTTGCAAAAAAATAAATAATAAATGTACATATTGCTAAACAACGTGTTATAATTTATATATATATATATATATATATATATATATATATATATATATATATATATATATATATATATATATATATATATATATATATATATATATGTATATTCAGTTCTAAAAAGCTATTTTTTTGCTTAAGAAGACATTATACTACGGAAAAAACTTTTCATCGTAAATACTCTTTTACATCCATAACTTATTTAAAGTATAGAAAAAGTAAGTTCGCGCAAACCTAGAGTAAGCCATAAGTTTTAATTGGGCTGGGAAAAAAAATTAAAAATATCAAAATGCAAACAAGTAATTGGAAGAGAAATTTCCCACTGCGTAATTCTATGTTATCATAATTTATTTGTATTTTAATATTTGTAAAATTTTTTTTTAGTATTTCAAACTTCATGGTTTTCTCTAGGTTTGTTTGAACTGACTTTTTCTGTACTTTAAATTTTTAATTAGTTATGTAGATAAAAGAGAATTTATGATGAAAATTTTCTCCTATATTATAGCGTCCTCTTAAAAACTTGCAAGCTATCAGAGGAATGTTACGTAAACATTTCAGGTTTTTGTGAAATTTATTTTTTAGTGGCAGTGAATTAAAGCGGGAATTTTTGAAATTGAACAAATTTTTTTTATCAGAACCTAAAAACAAAACGATTTGTCTCAGGGCTCGAAAAACCGCCCGCTCGCCCGTCCTCGGCGGTCAAAAATTCCCCGCAGACAACAAATTTCTCCAATCCGACGTCCGCGCGGACGGCCATTTCCCCGTTAAAGTTCGTGATACATTTTCAATTTTTGTTATCTTACAAGAGTCTATCGCCTCACTTCTATAATGACCCTCTAATCTAGAAATACAGCAGCGTACTGCGCTTGGTGGAATTGATGTTTTTTCTGTCTGGGAGTACTGCAGAGGTTGAAAGGAGCTTTTCAGTAATGCACTTACAAAAAAATACATTACTGGTCTTAACAAGAAGCGTTAAACGCAATTATGAACATCTACCTAAATGGAAAACCACCCCTTTCAGATTTCTGAGCACAAACCTCTGTAAATCATTAGATTGATTGTGGAACTGGTAAACGTCATATTTGATTCATTTAAAAAACGCAGTACCCTCGGATAAATTGACATTCCAGATAACTTGACCTTTGTCACTTAAATTATTTCATATAAGAAATAAATTATTTCATAAAATAAATACTAGGTTACTATTAGTAACCTAGTATTTCTTTTATAACTGTATAATGTTATCCTAGTATTTGTAATCCTAATAACTACTAATTCATTGTGCAATTTATATGATAAATGTTTGTAATAAATAAGAGAAAATTATATTTTTATTAATTTAGAAGTGATGGGTTAGTTAAAAAGGAGGACGGGTACATTGTTGGACAAGCCGTCCTCGGGGACGGTTAAAATTTCCGAGTTTTTTCGAGCCCTGATTTGTCTGTCTCACTTAATTGTATCTGTTTGTATTATTTATGTGTAGCGGTCGAAAAATTTCTACCACTAATAAAAATGTTTTCTGAAACTGCGGAAATTCCGTTATAGTTAAAGGACATGAGCTTCGTGTAACTTTTCGATTAATTTTTACCTCTAGACGCAGATTGTAATCATTGGAATTGAAATGGAAGATGATTGCCGGTACTGTTTGCGTAAAAAAACTCAATGAATCTTGTGTGTTGCAAACATTGAACTTGGCTAAATCTTAGAATGCTTAATATCAATGTATTATTTTTTTAAAACAATTTTGCATTAGAGCTTGGCGAAATATAATGAAATATTGCTTTTTTTCTTTCTTTTTTTGAAAGTTGTATTAACTGTATTTTTATAAAAAACTATTTTCATTGTATATTATGCTTAACAAGCTCAAGTATCACCATAAATATTGCGTACAATAACTATCAATAACAATAAAAACGTGATCATTATTGACAGCGGTAAATATTGAATACGATAATATCGCTAACGTTTTCGGTTACTGTAATCATCGAATATGATAACATCGTCATTACTATCGATAATAAAAATTGATTACGATAATATCGAATAGATTATCGATAACGATACTTAACGAATACGATAATATAGTGAATATCAATAAAATTTATTAGGTTAACAAAAATATTGAGCAATATAAAAATGAAGCAAATTATTTGACATGGAAAATGGTATATCCTGGCGTTATATCACGATGTTGAACTTTTCGATGTATCCAATCCCTATTTTTATCAACACATTGATTTTTAACGATCACATTCCATAGCATTGAGAAATATTTTACTTAAAATAAAAAATAAAAAACAATTTTATTCTTACTTATTTGCTGGGAAAGATATTTCGACGACATAAAGTTCATTGTTTTCAAGCTGTCTACGCACTCTTGCTTGTTTACAATTGACTTTAACTTTCAGACCATTGCAAACTCCTGGAACGTTATCAGAGCATATTCTCCATTCCCGATTCACACGTTGCAAGTTGTTCTCAATTCTCGAACGTAAAATTTTTTTACCAGATTCAGAGCAGACAACAGAAGAGGGGAAATTCATGCCAATCTTGAATATTTTTTGAGCTGGTTTCTTGGCTAAAAATCACAAAATGTAAGCAGTTTATATGAAGCATTAATTATATGGTACTACAAGCCTGGTAGCAGGCCAAATAAAAATCTCGACCTTTTTTTTTTTGGAATAGCATACAAGATTACAATTAAAAAAGGGCAAACGGCAAACTAAAAAAATTTTAATATGCTCTACTTAAGTATAATAAAAAGAATTTACTACAAAAGAACAATAAAATATACTATTTTTAATTTCATAATTACTTTGGTTTAAAATACAAAGCTTTAACAACTTACGATATAACTTTTCGAATGGAATATTCCATTATGCATAACTATTTATTTATACCATCACAAAGCTTCAGATATTGCAGGTCTTATAAAACTCTAAACATGTTTTTCACCAAAATGTGTTTTACACTAACTTTGAAAGCTAGTCAGATTTTGATTACTACTTTAAACATATTTTTTTAATCGAAGAACGTAAGTAGAACTTGTATTTTTTATTTAAATTTTATGCAAATGAAGTTTAGGTTAGATTTTTTTTAAAACGTATGACACTATTATCAAAATCATTTGTTTTTAGATAATTGTGATCAGGTTTAAAAAATATTTTGATTTTTGTTAAAGACTTACGGAATGCAGAATATTTTTGCCCCCCATACAATTTTTTGAGGAGAATTCTTATTTCTGATTTTCTGTAATTACATTTTAGAAGGAGAAAAGATTGAAAAATCAGAATATAACCTTCCAAATTATACAAAAAATGCAAAACATATTTTTTCTGTTATTTGTACAAAAAATTCTTAAAAAGGACGCGTTTAGAACGCTTCTCTTTTTATACATGAAACTATCATAATGTTACATTACCCTTTAAAATTAACTCAGACTTAAATTTGAAGGAAAAAAATAAATATTGAATCCTATAAATAATTTTGTTTAATGCAGATGATTCATATCGCAATATAGGATTAAACCACTTAATAAAAAAAATCAATTTAAAAAATAATTCATGAAAATAAAATCCTGAATTTAAAAACTAATGACCAATACATAGCACAACTTTTGGTTTCTTCATATTTAGAGGGAAAAAAAAGAATCGTAATTAAAATATTTTTTTTAAAAATTTTTTAATAATTCACTAAGTAGTTTTCATTAAAATAGACTAGTATTGTGCTTCGCTTTTTTTAAACTTCAAATATTTTTAAAATCATTAGAAAACTTATTTTTAAAAAAATATTTAGTCTTACCCGAGCATGCTGGGAAAACTAAGTTAGATCCATGACCTGATGGTGGATGCCAGATCCCTTCAGCTCCACAAGTATAGAATTTGGCGACAGGTTGAGAAAATTCTAATCCTGAATTACAATTAATAGTGCATACTTTAAATCTTCCATTTGGACCCCAATCTGAGCAGTGCCTTTGTCCGTTCACTGGAGGTGCAGGTATCGGGCAAAAGTTCTCTGTAAATTAAAAATAAGATTATTTTTTTATCGGAAATATTTCAAAAAGCGTCTTAATATGATGAGATTTCCGTATTAATTTAAATGCGGTTAAAAAAAACTGAGAAAACTTATTGACTCACTTAGAACATGGATGCGGAAGTCGCACTTTGCTGTGTTGCCCTCTGCATCTTTGGCAATATATGATAATTGATGAATTCCTCTACTCAGAGTTTGGCCTATTGAATTTGACAGAAACATTTTAACAGAATATCATAATGTTCAGCATCAAAATCTATTTCAATTAATTAGAAATTTCTCAAGTACAAAAATTATTTGTTCAAAAATTACACCATAAATTGACCTACTAATATATAAAAAATTATTTTAACTAGGATTGTTGTTTTATAAGTCAAATTTTTTTGGTTAATTTCAAAGTTTAGATCAATGGTTTTACCTGGAGTAAGTCCTCTATGCTCCATAACGTATAGAGTTTGCATAGAATCGGTAAAAGAGGGTTCTTTCCAACTAACTTGGGCCGTGTTATTAGGAGTAACAACCCATATGTCTTGAGGGCATTCCAGTGGTTTTGGCGGGAGTTTATCATGTGTTTGAACTATACAAGCATCACCGGTAAAGCCAACCGGACAAATATATTCTCCACATGCTCCAGGTCCTTCACGTTCAACTGTACCATCAACTCTGAAAGTGTTTAATTTTTTTAAAAAAAAATTTGTGAAAATATCAATGAAACTAGCTAGTAAATTTTTTATTAGTACCAGTATCATAAAATCGAATTTAAACACCGATTGAATCCTTTCAAAAATAACTTACCTGTCATAGCCTGTCCATCTCAGTAACAGACCACTATATAAAACTGGAGCACTCTTACAACTTCGGAATTGTATTGGAATTTCATAGGATATATCCAATGGCCTATTCCAAATATTCACTCGGCTAATTCTTCCATGGAATCCAGCTTGTGCAGTTGCTCGATTTTGTTCATCTAGCGGAGAACCAATGTTGACCCAAGCGCTGCAACAGAAAAAAAAAATGTTCAAATGGTAACAAATCAGGTTCTTTCTCTTTAAGAGACTCATTCACAACTGATAATATTTTGTATGTGTTTTAAATCGTTGTAAATAACCTACTTCTTCCTTATGACGAACCTTGCTCGTCATAAGAAACACTATAAGGTCTTTTTTTATGTTTGATATGTACCATGATTCGATTTATATAAGTTTTTAAAATAAGGCATCCGAATTCTTATCTCGCAACTATACAATTGTATGGCATGAGCGATAGGATTTATAAACAGAGCAGGCTCTCGAATTATGACATCTACAAATAAATAGAAGAATTCTCGGTTAATTATTCCGCACTCCTGTAAAGCACTCTGGTAAATTTTTCAACACGATATCAACAGTAATCACCTCAATTATTATGCACGTACACACCTACACCATTCGAAATTTAGGAACGCGTTGATCCAATTTATCGTTCAAATTTGTTGCAATCTTATCTAGGTGTGAAATTAAAGCATATTATCGTACTTTTACAGCTTGATTATATGATAGAATGGTTTAACTTGGAAAAAACATAATTAAATTAAAAAAATAGCGAGAAAAAGATTTAATTTTTTGAAGAAATATATTCAAAAGCGCAATAAAATAAATTTAATGTTTTGTTTTATGAACAAAGTCTAAAAAAACTTACTGTTGTGGTAGAGATAAACCTTCTCCATATCCATTCACTGTACCAGCTACAGCTGCATCTGTAATCAACGAAACAGTTCCGGTTTCTCCGTCCCACATGATGACCAAATGATGCCATTGTCCATCATTGATCGGCACATTTTTTAGATAGGGTATGAAAGTGTCCGGCACGTCATCAGAAAACAGAGCTACTAAAACACCTGCTTGATCAGCTTGAAGGAGAATTTTTTTTCCAACTGGCAAATGCAACGATCTGTAAAAAATATAATAATTTATCATATATATGCCATCTTCTCATATATTAATCTTATTTGTAACATGGATAAGCCATGCTAGTTATTCCAAAGGTTATGCTAGTTATTCAATCAATACAGAGGCAGGTGTCATGATATTTTGATTTCAATTTTTATTTAACTACGCATCTTTTAATTTTGCTATATCTACACATGAGCTATGGGGTAAAAGTATTAAAAAAAAAAGATAGATTTAGAGATAAAGAGTTAGATACAGAGATTGGGAGAAATAGAGATAGAGAGTTAGATACACAGAGAGAGAATAAGTTAAAGAGATTGATAGAGAGATAGAAAGAGTGGTATAGAGATATAAGTAGATAGATAAATGGAGATAGAAATATAGAGATAAAAAAATGAGAGAGATTAAGTAGATAGATAGAAAGATAAAGAGAGAGAAAAATAAGGAGATAGATATAAAGAGATAGATGGTGAGAGTGAGAAATTTAAATGTAGGTAAATAGATTTGTAGAGATATAGGTCTTGCGGGCTTGGATATTTTCATAAAGACTGAAAAGTAAACTTTGTAAAAAAAGTAAATTTCAACAAGCTCTATTAAAATTCAAAATATATTACTTACTCTACACTGTACAGAGTGAAGAAGACTCCAGCTGATTCATGATTGTTGAATTGAATCCATAGTGCCACAGATAAACTAGATGTTCCTAATTCAAATGGAGCAGCCAGTGCAACGCTTGATGATTTGCTCTCATCATTTATGTAAAGGTCATAATCGATACTAATAGCTGTTTAGAGGATAAAATTATCATGAATATTGAAGAGAACTGAAAAAAGTATACAGAGTGTTCTTTAATTACCAAGTAATTTTAGAATCTTTGTCAAAAATGAGTTATTAATTTACAAAATGGAGGAAAATTAAAACCTTAGCTATCCTGCATTTCTTTAGTAGAACTGCTCTTCAATGCTGTCGAACTCTTTCTAAAGATGGGATTTATGTTTTTAATGAAGCGAGTTTATAATGATTTATTATTGTAATATTTTATAAATATGAAGAAAAAGGATTGATTTGGTGCGCCTAAGAGTAATTTCTAAGGATTTAATTTTTTTGCAAAAATTCTAAAGCGATATGCATTGATTATAGAACACCATATAAAATAAGCAATGAATAACTATTACTACATACGTTTTCTACAATCTTCTCCAGTGAAGTTAAAAGGACATTTGCAGTAGAAAGCATTTGTTAGATCGATGCATTGAGCAGTTGGTGGACAAGAATTGGGCAAGCAATCCGGAATGTCGTTTTCGCAATACTGGCCAGTAAATCCTGGCGGACAAATGCACTTAAATTGTTCTCCCATATCCTCGCAAGTAGCACCATTCTGACATATGTTCTCCTCGCATGCATCATAATCAAGTTGACATCCAAGCCCAGTGAATTCAGCAGGACAAGTGCAGTTGACACCACTTCCATAATCATTACATATTCCTCCATGCATGCAAGGAGTTCCAATGCAACGTTCCGGAGACGTCTGGCAACGTTTTCCATCAGTGCCAGAGGGACATCTGAAGGAAAACAGATTCAATCAAAATCTATTGAATTAAAAGAGAAAATGCATTTTGTTATAAACCAACTTTAATGATACTTACACGCAGAAATAGTCCAAGAATAAGTCGATGCATTTAGCGTTATTCAAGCAAGGTTCGTTGTTGCAACCACCGATGTCAGTTTCACAACGTTCTCCTGACCAGCCTTGTGGACACTGGCATCTAAATCCGTTCACCGTATCAGTGCAAATGCCATTATTCATACAAGGATTGGACATACATTCATTGATATTAAACTGAAAAATAACAAATTAAAAATATGTTATTAATAATTTTTTCATGAAGCAGGATGGATGAATTTAAGAGTAAACTTGAATAAAACAGCCATACATTAGAAATGGGTAACAACGTATGAATAGTTGAAAAGCAGTAATGTAGTGTAGATAGTTGTTAAGAGTTTATAGCAGGATTTCTGAACTCTATTGGCTTAGTTTCCATCGAAAAAATTTCTTAAGTTTCTTTGGTATGTGTTCTATTTATGACTTTATTCGTTCAATTATTATCACTGTTATGAACATTTAGTTACATAATACTTAAGTAGTAAATATTATATTGTCAAAACTATAACCTTGACTTTTAAAAAGAAATGGATAGTCAAAATTTTCAGATAATAGAGGTTCATTATTAATATACTCGAATTTCATTGATCAAACACGGAAATTAAATTTAAATTTGATTATCAACGACGATTCATCTAATCTTGTAATGTTATATCGTGAAGTGAAATCGAATCTGCCTCTCTACCACTTTTCTACGTTATATCAGGTTCATAGTTATATCGCAGGTTCTATTTGCATGATTTGATAATTTCATGTGACGATAATGTGTATCGGAAATCGCATCGAGACACTGTGTATTAAAGTGATATTTTGACTACGCATTTGAACGATTGATCAACCGACTAAAATACATTAACCATTTTAATCATTCTCAAAGAGCGTATCCATTATTTAGTAAAAACTTGCATTCATATATGTATATATGTACCATGTCTGACATATATGATTCTGCATTCTAATAGTACAGAAACAATCGCCTGTCTCTTCATCTCGTTTATTTGCTTTAGCACGCTATATCTGTTTTATTTCAAATTCGTATTGTTAAACAATTTTAACAAAAATAAAGATCTTAGTTATAATATGAATTTCTTGTAATATTTATGAGATAAAAGTAGATTACCTCACACAGTTCTCCAGTAAATCCAGGATTGCACATACATTTGAAAGAATTATCCATATCAACACAACGTTCTGTACCACTTGGATTGCAAGGACTACTTATGCATTCATCAACTTCAGCTTCGCATTGCAAACCAACGTAGCCTGGACGACATTGGCAAGCAAATCCATTAATGAGATCGAAGCATGTACCACCATTTTGGCATGGCTTAACTTCACAGGCGTCTATAGCATGCTGGCATCTTGAGCCAGTGAAACCAGGTTCACATTGACACTTGTAGCTGTCGATCAAATCAATGCACTGTCCACCATTTGAGCAAGGATTACTGCTGCATTCATCAATATCAACCTCGCAAGAGGGACCAGCCCAGCCAGGATTACAAATACAACTGTAATAGAACAAATGATCTACACATATACCATTCACGCAAGGATCATAGGCACAGAGATTGTATTTCATTTGACATCTCTTCCCACCAAATCCAGGTGGACAGTCACACGCGAAATCGTTTACTAGATCTGTACAGTTTGCACCCAGTAAGCACGGTTGTTCGGCACAATCATCTAATAAAAAAGATACAACATTTAGATTGGTTTTGGAATTATGAACAAATAATTTTTACAGTTTGGAAATGTGTACTTTATTTAGTTAATTAAAATTACTGAAACATTGAATATGCTAAGTGTTCCGTAATTACCACTTATGATATATAATTTAAGAATCTTTGTTAAAAAGGAAGCGAAAATTCAATACACGTCAGAGGCAACAGCTTCTAGAAGAAAGAAAGCCTCAGCACGGATCAATTCAGTAGCCCAACGTGACGAACATAAACTGCACAGTGGAGGAAAAAGAAGTCATTACGTTCGAGCTACTAAAGGATCAAATTTCTTGTTTATGGTAACCCCTGTTGAGACGTTCTCTCTTCTAGGAGGTATTGTCTGACGTTGCAAATCCAAAGTTTAGCAAGGAGAAAACAAATCCTTTATCAAAATTTAATGAAAAACTATCGTAAAAAACGGGATTTAAAACATCAAAAACAGATTGATTGTTGCTTAAAAATTTGAAGATGTTTCTGAGAATCGTCTTTTCAGTGTTAAAATAAAAAAGGGTAAAAGACGGTTTATCCCTTTTCAGTTTCAACACTGAAAAGGGTCTACTTTTACGCTTTTCGTCTTTTAACACTTTTCAGTTTTAATTAAAAATCTAAAAATTTATATTAAGGGTGGTGATCACGGAGTACCCTGTATGTTTTGTTAATGCATTCAAATTCGAAGAAACTATTTTATATGGGTACAGATATATAACGAACTTTATTAAATAAGTTACTGAAATAATGAAACGTTAATATTCAGTTTAATTGTAAACATATTTACTAAAAAAAATATGTTAATTAACGTGATTGAAACAAAATCTAAAAAAATCTTTAAATTCATTTTAATTTAAAACTATAAAAGTTTACCTATATTTATTTCACATGAAGGACCAGTTAATCCAGGAGGACAAATGCATTTATAACGCCCTTGCAATAGAGGTTTGCAAGTAGCTCCTCCCAGACAAGGATTTTCTCCAGAAGTGCAAGGATTGACTGTTACGTTGCAAGAAGGTCCTTCATAACCAGAACGGCAAAGACAGTTAACTGTTCCTTGTCCTGGTAAATCTTGACACATAGCTCTTTCTGGGCAAGAGCCATTCTGGCATTCAGACTGTTCCAACTGGCACTGCAAACCAGTGTAACCTGTAATACCATAAAGTAATTTTTACTTAAAAAACTATCGAAACACATGATATGTGTTTACTTATCACGAAAATATTAAACGTTAGCTAGATAAGCAATGGATAATAATTGTAATTAGCCTTCAAGCTCAGACATTTAAAATATTACCTTTTATCAGTTTTAAAACCATGTAATTACGTTAATTTGCTACACTTACCATTTGAACATAAACATCTGTATCCTTGAGGAAGATCAACACAAGTTCCACCATTGTAGCAAGGCCTGCTTGCGCACTCATCTATGTCAATTTCGCAGAATTGTCCAGTAAATCCAGCTGGACAGTAACATTTTGGAAGATGCCTTTGAACCAAGCACACACCACCATTCTGGCAAGTTTGAGCATTACATTGAACTGAAATAAGTCAAAATTGAAATTTTGTCGATTTCTAACAATAACAATTTCTGTCCGTTAACCCTAAGAAGACGATTGACCTTTGAAGAGTTTATTTAGACACGAGAATGTCATTTTGCTAATGACTACCATCTTGTTTTTTCCCCCCAAGTTTATGCGTTATCCCTATTAGCTAATAAACTTTTACCATGGTTTGGTTTCAATCGTCTTCTTACGATGAACGGAAAGAAGTATAATACTAATTAAAGTTATAAAATAGCAAAAATTGTACCTGGAATGCAGGCCTCAGGACTAAGTGCTCCTGGTCGTAAGGTTCTATGATTTGCTGCACATTCGATACAAGCTGTCTGACCTTCTGATGGTTGGTAGAAATTCGTTGGACATGGTGCACAGGGTTCTAATCCTGTCTCTGAGTAAGTTCCTGATGGGCACTGAGCTGTAAATAATACGGATCATTTATTATATTCCTAAATAAAATTAATTTAACTAGAAACGAAACTAATTTGAAGTTCACCAGATCATTTTAAACATATATGAAAATAAATGTATAATGCTAAACTTCGGTTGATTAGATCTTCTAATTATTATTTAAAAAATGAGGATTTTTCTTATAATATAGTAGGTAATTTCAAACTTTATTGAATATCATAAACATTTAATATATCTGCAGCACAGAATGCGAAAAAGTATCTCCTTTAAGAACAAGACACAATCAGCTTAAAAGTAAATGAACTAATTTTGCTATTAATTTTCTATAAATAGCTACAGAATTTAATCAGCTGTACGCCCTTGATTTATATTCCGTGTGTTCATCATTATGTTATACGCTTTTTTCCTTCTTTTATTATAACTGTAATAAATATCTGGAAATACAATGGAAATGAGTTCATAAATTCTAAGTTAGTAATCTACTCATTTAGTTAACAAGTGCAAGATTGCATAAGTTTTGATGTTTTTGAACTATGACTTAATATTTTTTCAGAGTAACTAATATCATAAAATTGCACTTATTTATTCTTTGTTTAGTTTGTTTTAAAAAGTTTAGGGTTTTAAAGTTACCTCTGCAATCATCTAGAACTTTAGAGCCAGGTGAATAGGTCAGGGTATTTGCTGGGCATCTTTGGCATTCTTTGAAACCTTCTCTTGGTGGTAAAGAGCTGAAAGTATTGCTTGGACATTGCAAGCAAGGAACCAAGCCAGTTGGAGAATACGTTCCATATCCACATACAGCTGTAAAGAATAAAAATAGTGACTATATGTTTAACATAGATTTTTCCGAATTTAATTATCTCAACTATTTTACAGATTCACTTACAAGAAAATAAAGATTTCCTGTGCATTATTAAAAAATCCTTGGTGATCTTTACGATTCATATTTACTAAATCTATGATTCATTTTAGTTTAAGTTTTAACACTAAAATAATTTTTTCAAATCATTTGTATTTAATGCCTTAAAATAGATCTTTTAAAAGCATATGCATGATAATAATATGACTACAACGTGTGATTAACCATAGTTGGGCATTTTTTATAATTACAAATGTCTCATACTCAATTCTCTTTTCAAACAATTGATCATTTTACAAGGCTAAATTAAGAAAAAAGTTGTCAGAAGTTGAAAGTTTCTTTTTCTTGTTTCCACAAAATGCTGACTAAATTTATCGATTATTTTTTAAATGAGGTCCTCTTATAATTAAAATACTTTGTTCCTAGACATTGCACAACAAATATAAATCCCAGAAGAGTGCTAAAACAAGTTTCTCAAACTCGCTAAGACTGCTAAACATTTAAAAAATATTTAGTTAAAATCCTGCAAGTCAACTATTGAAACGAACTTGCTGTCGCAGAAAAATTTTAAGTAAAACTTACTAGTATAGTGTACCAAACAGTGGGTAAAACATACAATTTCGCCATTGTATGTATGCATGCATGGGTAAAATGTATGTATGAGTAAAACAAATTGTATGTATGGGTAAAACATACAATTTCGCCTATTACTGTAGATATTTTGCACTAGAACTGTGATGTGTGTTATTCGAGAATGATATACAAATCAACAAGGCACAACCGGGATTCGAACACGGGCTGGTCACTTTTGTGAGAAGCAAATACTCTATACCAGAAAATATTAATATCATTTTTTAAACAAACTTACGTATGCATTCACCGAGACCTTTACTGCCTTCGTATCTTGTATACATTCCATCTGGACATCGTTTACATGAGGCTTGGCGTACAAGATCTTGGTAGAAACCTCTTGGACAAAACAAACATTCATTCTTTTTCGAAGCATGTGTTCCAGCAGGGCAATGCACTACACAAATATGAAAAATAAGTAGTTGTTATATGCATACTTAATGAAATGTAACGTTGGTCTACATTTTAATGGATAATTCAGAATTGTTTTTTAATGTTATGTAATTAAAAGTAAGTTTAACTCACAACAACGTGGAACTTGTCCTTCGCCTATGTTGTTTAGAACTTCTCCATCTTCACATGCAAAGCCTCTTGCTACAGAAGATCTGATGGCCTGTAAACCTGGGCATTGAGGATTTGCCAAGTTCAATGATGAAATATTCAATATCGGCTCTATAATAGCAGATGTGCTTGGTACACTCAAGTCAAATATCAACCCTAGAGTCGATCCACACAGATCATATAACAATGTTTGTCGTACAACAGGATCAATTCTAATTGTATAGGCCAGAACAACCTGAAACAATCATAACCATCAATTTATGTTAAGTTATTATAGGACATAGTTTAACCTTTTGCTTAAGGCTGGTACAACATGTGGGCAACAAGTGATGGTACATCATAGTACCCAGTAAGCAAAAGGTAAAACTAAAAAAGAAATATAGGAGAAGCTTTTCGAAGGGCAGAGTGATGTTACCTCATTATCAGCTTTCAATCTCACAGATGTGTTGTGGAAAGTTATGTCCATTTTCACATTTATAGCTGAGCAACGTTCAGATAGTACTTGGTTTAATGAAGTATAGTGGGATCGGAGGTATACAATGTATTGATTTAAACATTGAGCAGAAACGGGTCCTTCAGAAGAATAATCAACTGTAGCCATTACATCATATGCTGCTTGATTTGTATCTGTAAAAAAATCATTAAATATTTAAACTTGGAAGATTTAAGGGAAACAAATAGGGCATTAAAGGGAGGGGAAAAAAACGATATCGTAATCCATGTTCTAGTGAGGAGACCGAGATGAGAAGCAACAAAACCAGTTTGATAGAGTGGTTAAATATGGAGGAGTTTTTTGTAATTGCTTTCCATATTCTAACAGCTTTCTTTGGCTATCAAACTGGTTCAGATGTCTTCATTCCCGCCTTTCTCATCTATGATGATTTCGGTTATTTTGCGATGTATACTTTTTTTACTTCATTTTTGACAAGGATTCTAAAAATAACTATTAAAGGTGGTCATTACGGGGATACTTTGTATAATTACAATGAAAGGCCAAAGTTTTTGAAATTTTTCCTTAGTCAATACCGAAAATTTAACATAAAAGTAACAAAACATAATTAAATATAAACACATAAACTCGTAATAAAACTTAGAATTCAGATTTTTTTTATCACTAGGCTATTATATTTTAACCTCTCCATTAATTCAATTAATCTGAATTTAATCTGCTATTTCCATTATACCATAAAATATAAATGCTTAAATATAATAAAATATAAATGCTCAAATAAAATATAAATGCTAATAATAATAAAATATAAATATTTAAATAAAATATAAATGCTCAAATTTGTAGGACCTAGAAATTTATATATATATATATATTTCTTTTACACGGCAACAAAAAAAGTCCTTATTTCTTTATCGCGCTGGCATAGAAATATCAAGTGTGTAAGCTGTCATCAAGAAAGCGTAAATATACACGCTTAAAAATTTCTAAATGAAAATCCTTTTCTCGCTAGGACAACGAAAAGCCGAAACCAACTAAGTTATAAGTAAAAAGTGGATAGTTCATATCAACAAAGTGCTCGAAATAAGTTTAAATTATACTTATGAACGTTAAATAATAATTTTATTTAATGTTATTATAATTGATTGAAAAATAAATATTAGTCATTCTGTTAGGCATTTTAAGTATAATATAAAAAAGCGTGGTTGATAGTTATGAAAAACATAACATTTAAAGAATGCGCAATAGACGTAGCCATCATACATGTTGTTCTTTCAAAGCATAATTATTATTTTGTTTTTGGAAGTTTTCCTATTGCATGTCATTTATTTCGATTTTTTTTATTTCAATAACTTATTATTGACTAAAAAATTTAGTTTCTTTAAAGAGGAATTAATTTTAAAAGATTTTAATAATTCATTTGAATTTCTTAGATTTTACGCTAGAACACTTTTCAAAAGGGTTTAACTTTATAATGAGCGAAGCGAGCTTGGTTAGCTAAGCAAACCATGTTTAAGTTTGCATAGAAATCTTCCTGGACTGGGTAGCTCCAGCGAACATTATTCTCAATTCTTAAGATTTAAAAATTGTGAATTAAGTTAAGATTTTACGCTTGAACGCATTTCATATGGGTTTTACTCAGAAGTGTTGGAAGCGAGCATTGAAGCAAACCATATAAGCAAACCATACCAAAGCAAACCATACCAAAGCAAACCATATAAGATTTAATAGTAATATTCAGGTATTTGCGAGCATAGAAAAGCAGGGGTCAGAGCCCACTAGTTTTTTTTTTAAATGTATGTGTTTTACGATTGAAATATTAAAGAATTTTTTAATTCAAAGTAATAAATTAACTTTTAAACTGCTATAGACTTCTTGTTGTTCAAATCTACAAGGATTTCGATTCATGAATTATACAAAAGTTATAAAAAAAGTTTATTATTACCTTCAGGTACGCAATCAGGCACAATATTAGTTGGCGACCATTGCTGACCGCTGACACATGAAAAGGTTTTGGCCTGCTCGCCATCAGTAAACCTGAATCCAGTGCTGCAAGTGGCAAGGCAACGAAATCCATTTCTTTCTTCATTTGGCAAGCAATTGACAATCCCATCAACAGGTGGTCTGAGAGACCACGCTACACACGTGGAAGGTTGCACTGCGACTTGAAAGTGGCAAAATGCTGAGTTTCCATGCACATCCGTTGCTGTTACAGTGACATTGCGAAATCCCCATAGGGGTATTATGGCAGTTTCAGGAGATAGGGTGATGGTAACAGGTCCAGAAGCATCAGTGGCGTTTATGAGGCGTCGAGTGTCGTTAAAATTAACGGCATAACTTTCTTGTTCTTCTACGAGTTCTACAACATAAGACTGGGGACAACTTAAGAACGGAGGTGTATAATCTAGAATGAGAATATATATATGTTTTAGATATGGTTTTACACAGAAGAGTTCAATTCCATAAACTTATTATACACCTAAACAATAAATGAAAAACATTTTTGGCATTCTTGAGTCTGATAATTAGATGATTAAACATGAATAGACGTGCAGGAATTCGTGATTTAATTTCGAATGATAGATTAGATTTGGAATGTTGTTATCAAGAAAAAGTAAATTTTCAGAAAATCTCCTGCAAATAATGTTGGAGTTGTGGTTGTGAATAAGCTGATTTACGTAACACATAGAAATAAATTCATGTATTTTTTTATTTGAATTTGTTTTTAAAAAATAAATTTGCTGTTTAAGTCAGCAGCTGAAATTATTTTCCCTATCTCATTAATATTTGTGTGCCTATATGCTATGCATAAAAAAATTAAATATGTTCAAGTTATGTGTATTTTTGGTAAAAATGTATACGTATTAACATATAAGATACAAGTATATAAGTTTTTAAAATACGCTGTGCTGTAGAAAAAAATTTAAATCTGAAACTTATTCATGAAATTTGCATAAGTAGAACCGGTCAGAAATTTTGTTTCCAATTTTAAAATCAATATTCTATTTAAATCTATTGAGTTATCTGTTGCTAATTATTTAGCTTTGAGAAACCTGTGTGAATAATCCTCCCAATTTTCTTAATGTTTTTGGACTCTAATTTACATTTAAATGAATAAAAAAAGGTTAATTGTCTATTGAAAAAAGGCTCATAACTTTTTCCAAAAATTATTTACACAAAATATTACCTGGTACAGTGATGTTAACCGTGCATGAAGCAACATTTCCGTCCGTATCATGGGCAATATATTCAACACTCATATCTTCTACAACAACAGCAGGTAAAGAGAAACCAAGAGGCCGAACCTCAAATCTTGCAATATAGCCAGAGTTATCCACAGCTACAGGTACTGAAAAATTTACTGGGAGAAGGCCAGATATCGTCCTCGTCACAACAATTGGTTTCGTTGGACAGTTGATAAATTGCGGTGGCTCTTTATCTGTAAACAAGTTTTAAAAAATTACTAAGGCATGAATCCAATTAATTTATAACAAAGTAGTATTATGATGATATAAAATATTATTTTGAGGGAAGTTCTAACAGATTATTTTATTGATAAATATCCAAAAAATTTGCAAGTTTTTTTTCTTCTCTAATTTGTATTTTGCAAATTATTTCTCTCTCCTTTTCAAATATATTAGCGTCCTTTAAATTTAAAAAGAATACTTAATTAAATCATTAAAACTTAACTATGCTAAAAAAGGTTCTTTGTTGTGACTTTATCTATTTGATGTCAGTTATTTAAATAAAACCTTCAAAATTCTATTGATGGGATTTATAATGGATGGAGACTTAAAACCACTCATATGCAAATCGATGGATACCAGCTAATATGAGAAGTAAATATCGCAGACGCGCAATGTTAACTTCATTGCTAGTATCATACCGCTGTGATCTTTAGAAACTTTCATGGCCATTTTGTCGGATTATTAACTGTTGACGGAGAACCTTCTGTATTTACTAATAAAGTTTGATGATATATTAATATTCGGGGAAAAAGTTAGGTAATATCTTTTGTTAGGTTAGGTTATATATATTTTTTCCATGAATTGTTCACTGTTCCACTGTTAGTTTGACTTATCTGTAATCGATTTTTACTAGTAAACTCTTTTTTTATGATATACATTTATTTTTACAGGCTTTTTTTTGTTTTTTTTTTTTGGAGAATATAGTTTCTTTTAAAGAATAAAATAATTGTCTTCTTAATCTCTTACTCTATTGGAATATGTTGTTGTTTCCAATCGATAAACTTCTGCCTGTCTCAAAACAGCAAAGTTTCAATTTATTTTTACAGGCTTTTTTTGAGAATGTAGTTTGTTTTAATTAATAAAATAATTGCCTTCTTAATCTCTTAATCTATAAAAATATTTTATTGTTTCCAATCGATTATCTTCTGTCTTTGGTCTCGAAGCAGCAACAAAGTTTCCATTTATTTTTACAGTTTTCTTTTTTTTTTTTTTTTTTGGAAAATGTAGTTTACTGTAAAGAATAAAATAATCAAAGTAATTTTTTTTAAACTCTTAATCTATAGGTATATTTTATTGTTTTCAATCAATAAACTTCTGCCTTTGTCTCGAAATAGCGATAAAGTTTAAATTTACTTTTACTGGCTTTTTTTTTTTTTTTTTTTTTTTTTTTTTTTTTGGAGAATGTAGTTGTTTTTAAGGAATAAAATAATTCAAATAATTTTCTTCTTAAATTCCTAATCTATAGGAATATTTTATTGTTTCTAATCAATAAACTTCTGCCTTTGGTCACGAAATAGCGGCAAAGTCATGTAATATCAAATTAGTTCAAGAATGAAAGATTTTGCAGTCTTTCACTGAGTTACGATTGAGGATCTCATTGAAAAATGCGTTTAGGCATTTCTTGTCAGCAATTCAACGTTCACAAAAAACTGTTTCAAAGTTTATGATGAAATGTAGGATGTTTAAAAGGAAATGTGGATTAAATAGGATGCATATTTACCTATGCATACTGGATATCCTGAATGGTATCCTAGAAGTACAGGTTGCTTTGTTTCTTCACATCCTAACAGCTCGAATTTTAAGCATGGATTCCTATTGTATGACACGATTCCTAAAATGACGTATCTCGCTTTGACACTCAGAGGTAACTGTATAACAGAGACTGCACCAAAGTTTCCTTCATTGTCGGTCAAGTTGAAGTTCTGAAGTGGAGGATTATAGTATTAAAGGATACGCGTATTTGATATTAAATATTTCACAAAAAGAATCTAATTTGTCTTTTGTTTCAAGACGAAATAATACATAAAAAATCTATGTGAAAGAAGTTTCTCGTAGTTAATAAAAATCTTAATATTATTAATTTTACCAAGTGCGTGTCGTGTTCAAGATTAGTAACATTATTCCGCGTCATTATCAAAATTACACAATATTAGGAAGCGTCTTTGTTCAACACCTCCTAGAAAAGAGTAGGCCTCAGCACGGGTTACCATAAATATCCTTTAGTAGTCCAAACGTAATGACATCTTTCTTAATTTTCTTCAACTGCGCAGTTAACTTCGTCACATCGGACTATTAAATTGATCCGTGCTGAGGCCTTCCTTCTTCTAGGAGGTGTTGTTTTGCTGCCTTCAACTGCCAGATAATAAATATATTATAATTTTTATATGTTATAACAGTCGTTGAACAGCCGACAAATTTTTTGGGGGTTTACGATTGCTAATGTTCAACTCCGTAGCCTTGTAATTTTGAACCCAATCCAGAAGAGAAGGGAACTCCTGCATCAAGTATTGGAAGAAATTTGCCTTCGTGGAGGACTTTTGATGGAACTAACCCGCATTTGCGTTACATGGAAAGTAAGACCACAAGAGCCTCCTACGGTTAGTCTGACGGCAAAGGGACTTCAACCCATGATCGGTCTACCACTGAGGATATTTCACGTCTGCACTGTGGTCGGTGCAAGTCGGATGCGGATTCGTATAGACCAGCCATCGCTATTATTCGAACCCGGTTCACCTCATCGGAAGGCTAACGCTCTATCCCCTGAGCCATCACGGCTCATATAATGAATATTAAAGAAAAACTGATATTTATCATCAAGAAAATATCAGTAAAAAACCGGAAATAAAAACCAGAAAATATCTATTTTCTATGCAAGTGATGAAGCCGAAGACGACGTTGGTTTTCTTCTTGAAATTGCCGTTTTAGAAATCATACCAAATCAGAATTAAACTCAATATACTTAGAAAAATTTGTTCAAAACTGAACCATAATACTCATACTCTGAACCATACTAAAGTGCAAATTTGTTAAAGTAAAGTTTTACGTTAAACCATGTATCTGATTAAATGGAACTCTTCTATGCATCCTCTATTTGTGTAATCGTAAGAAATATGATTATATGGTTCAACTTATCACCATATTAAGATAGTAGTAAATTCGAACGATATTATGGTTTAAAAGGTTCCAATTTTTTAACAGTGAACTGAGATACATTCGGTGAACGATATTTTACATTATAACATCTTTTAGGTTTTGACTCAAAAAACCTTACTAAACAAAGGATTTATAGTAGTTTTGAGGTAAAAATTGAAATTGTATGGCAAATAAACAATATTTTTTGTTTGTTTGTGCTAAGTAATTAAAATTTTAAAAAAAATATTACTAATTGTAAACATTTGCAGATTTTAAAAGTTTTAACCAATTAAGGAAAAATAAAATTTAACAATTCATTTTTAGCACTGTATACAATTTTTATACCGAAAGAGTTTTTTTTCTGTTGCTGATGGTGTCAAAATGTTTGCAAGAGTAAATAGAAAATATGTATACATTATCAGAAATATTGTCTCAATGTTGAACTGGAAAAAAAAATTCAAATATGCTGTAACTTGAATAAAATGTAAATTTAATAAAATCATATTTCCATTTAATTTGAACAAAAGTATCGTACAATCAAGTTTAAGAAGTCAATTATCATAAAATCATAGTACAATCAAGTTTAAAAAGCATGATAATAAAATTCAACTTATTATCATATTAAGGTTGAAATAAATTTCATCAATTTTATGCTCCAAAATTTTTATCATTGTTAAGAATTAAAATAAAAATCATAAAATATTTACTTACCGGAAAATAAACAACAAAGTTGTCTGATTCTTGAACTTTGTAGAAGAAACGAATTTCAGTAGGGCGTCCTACCACATCATTAGTTATCACACCTTTAACTAGCAAAGCCGTTATGACGAATGTTCGACCCAAATCAACTGTCACATAGGTGAATGGTTCTGTTTTCCCACACCAACCAGTAGCACTGTTCAATCGGATATTCTACACAGACAAAAAGAATTTCCATGCATCATTTGTAATCACATGTCATTTAATATTTTTACTTTCTTTAAATACGATGAATTACATACCCTAGCTTCATAATTAAGTCTTTGAGATGTTGCGTTTATTGCAGAATCAGGTATGGCTCCACTTGCTAATCCAATAGGTCTAACAACCTTGCACTCAGCATCTATACCAATAAAAACAAATGTATTTTAGAGTTAAGTGTCATAAATAAGAAAATATTATAGGATTCTTATCGCAAGCAACCTCTTCCCTAACAATCGAACTCAACCATTCGAGTGATATTGACGGAAAGTAGATTTTAAATATGTTTGTAAGGATTTTTAATTTAAATTTTAATGTGTAAATTGATGACTGATATTTTTTCGAATTCTGTAGAATATCTTAAAACATGCTGTTAAGGAGTGTGCGAAGAGATGTTTGTTAACTGCCGGCAGGATTCGAACCAAACGTCCCTGGGCTCTTAATCGGATGCTCTAAGCACCATACACTCCCAGTCCAGGGCGAGTTAGTGAAGCTTAAAGTATAGTGGTCGCCACACAGTCCCCCTCCAATGAGCGAGAAATCTGACTCGGGTCAGTGGTGAGCGTTTCACAAACCTGGGAGGCCACGTAGCAATGAGTGAAGACGTCATTCTTGTGCAGTTCGGGCCTTGACAATATAGACACGGGTGTTTTACTTACCGAATCAAGGCGAACCGCGGTGACGTAGTGTGCCATCAGCCGATGACTGAGATCGTTGCGTTGCGTGTTCGAGTGTTCGTAGTCGCTAATGTGGAGGAGAGTGGCGAGGGAGGTGTTTGATGGGTGCTGGCAGGATTCGAAACAAGGTAACTTTGGGGTCGCAGTTAGATGCTTTAATCACCATAAAAAAAGGAATGTAAACCCCTCTTTCAGGGTGAGTTATGAAGCTTTATATATAGTAGCTGTCGCAATGTAAAGTATAATGTCGTCATCTAATCAGAAAGATATCGAAAGTGTAATTGTAGAATTTCGCAAGATTTTTCTTACAAAGTTATGCTACTACAATTTCTCAGTCATCATTTTCAAAAAAAAAAAAAATTTAGTATTAAATGTTTGCCTTTTCTTATAATTCTGACTAATATCTTTATATTTGAGTAATCAACACTAAAAGACACTTTTTAGTATCATCTAAATTGAATTTCATCAGTTTAAACAAGAATAAAAGTAACATTTAAAGAACCCTAAATTAAGACATATACACAGTATTAAATTACCTATCTAGAATTGTTAAACATTAAATTATATTACTCTAAATTTTTGAAGAAAAAATCCATAAAAGTTACTAAAAGATGACCAAGTTATCACCCAATCTAATGAACGAAGTCTTTATTTCACACCTTTCATAAAAAAACATTATGCTGTCAAATGATATTCCATCATAATTTTTTTTAAATACAAAAAGTTAATAAAATGAAAATAAAGCGTCTAACTTAACCTTTTACTTACGGCTGGTACAACAAGTGGACCACATGTGATCGTACAATATGGAACACCGTAAGCGAAGGTAATACAGTCGAAGTTGGAGAGGGAAATATGTTCCAAACTTTTATAAAACACCAAATAATTTTTGATAAAATGGTACATACTTTTATCACATTTAATCGGTTCAGTGCTGTACGGCTCATAACCAGGTCGCAAGCAAGAGAACTGTACTTCTGCTCCTTGCTCGTAACTCGAAGCTATTTGCAGTCCATCAGGAGGGTGTCCAGGATCCTCACATACAGGACCTGAAAGTATTCAACCACTTATGTTGATATCCGTGTTGATTTAAAACATTTACGTTATTAGAACAACAGTTTGTTTAAGTCAATGATACAAGCTTTTACTTGCCTTCACATCTTAAATCTCCGAAATCCCAAATACCATCTTCTTGACAGCGTATGACGTTGTCATTCATCGCTGTTTTACCGGCTAAAGTGAACGTCTCTTCGCAGCCAAAGAAGAAACTTGCTTTGTAACGCGTGTCTGCGTAGAAACCATATGATGAACCAGGAGTTTCAGCTGGTTTACCACAATCGATTCCTAAAATATTGTTTAAAAAAATGTTAAAAGCCATTGAGAAGAAACAGGAATACCACTTTTGCGATGTTATAAACCATTTTCGTATAGAGTATAAAATAAATGTGAAACTTTTAACTGAAAATTGAAAAAAAGAATTAAATGCGATATTTATAGACAATATTTTAACTAAAGATATTTCCTCATTGTGAAAATGTCTTAAGTACCACAGAAAAATTTAGATTATGCAGAGAAGAGATCTTACAAGCTTAACGGTCCTTATTAATAATAATTACTATATTTGATGGCCTTTTTAATTATATATATAAAAAAATAGAATGAAAATTAAGATTACATAAAATATTTGATATACAATTCCTATTGTTATCAATAGTAATAAAACTGTCAAGTTTATGTATTTTACACGCATTTCATATGGCTAAAATGTTCACAAAAATTATTCTCTTACACATGTTTTATGATTAATAGCCCAGTGATTATGATAAAATAAAGATATTCTGTGGTGACAACAAAAATAGTGCTTGAAAAACAAGATTTCAGATCACCATCTCCGTCAAAAACTATGCAACTATCAAAGAAATTCTAAGCATAGACGCGAGGCATATGATGTTCTCAAAATTTTTTACCAATAACAATTTATGATTCCTTGAATCATAACAAAATCATAAGATCCAATCAAGATATTTTTGCGTCTCTCTCAATAATTCAGTTTTAAATTTCGATACGATGGTTGAAAAGAAAAGAGCATTTTGTCGACGATAAATAAATTTTATCTATTATCTAAGCAAAATGAATATTGAGTAAATTGAGTCTGTTTCGCACATCTGTTCTGCTTCTAAAAAGTCATTGCATCAAAACTACACGTGTGTTCGCGACATTGCAGTTGCTTTGTAAACTTCCACTATTTGGTGGTCAATTTCAGCAACATGTTATAACATTTCTCAAAAAGTTTATAACACTTTACACTTCGATCACCTATCATTTTTTCTCATTTTTTTCATTTTGGATCGGAATTTTGAAGCTCTCAAACCTTATACTATACTATAACCTTATACTATACTATAACCTTATACTACTATAACCTTACTATAATCAAAAGGTGCAAGTCATGCACATAAGTACTGCACTAAAAAGCAGTAGAAAAATATTTCTTAAAGAGAGTTCTCGCCCAATGGACTAGACGTAAATCAATAATCCCTATTTATACAACCTACGAGGGTGTGTCCAAAAATAACCCACCTTCACTTATTTTTGTCCGAGAACTTTTTTTTTGTGGACCGAAATGTAAGATTAGCTCCATTTACCTCTGGCTTTTGACTGTTTTGATAATTTTTTTTTATGTAGACTGGAATCAAAATCACGTGATGAGTTTGTGCTCGTGTAAAAGATCTGTTTATATTAATTTTTGACCCAGTCTCGTAGGTGTTATAGATATGGATAATTTATTTACATCTAGTCCATTGTATGAGCACACTCCTTAAAAAATATTTTTCTATTGATTTTTAATTCAATACTTTTATGCATGATTTGCACCTTTAAGTTATTGTGAAGGTTATATTTTTCTTTACCTCCACTTAAAGTTTTTTTTTATGCTTAGCATGAAAATATGAAGTTTTAATTCTATGCATTGAAAAAAAAATCAATTGAAAAACGCAAATTTTATGTATTTTTACTTTGTATAACATTGCAAATGGACGAAGCAAAAACATTCACAGAAAATTTTTTTAATCTTCAGTATTGTTTGAATGATTGATATAGTATTAATTAAAAATATTGCTAATGTATTTCAGTTAACTTACTTGGGCAAGATGGTCTTGCTCCAGCGAGCCAATGGCTTACCATTCCTTCATGAGGATCGAACACGCACTGCCTGAAGCCAGCTGTAGCTGTTGAGCGCAAAGGCATACCAACTTCATGGCAGGACACTGTTACATTTTCAAAGAATGGAATGTATTTTCCTTCTACTTCCGACTCAAAAATAAGACCTTGAGAAGGATCGTCGGGTAATCTATCGCAATGTGCATCTGAAAAGAAAAAGTAATTAAGAACGTAATTATTACCAAAGAAAATTCTTTAGGATAAAACTTGTCTTTAAAATTTTTAATTAACAATTAAAGTTTTCTTAAAGCACTGAAATACTGGATACTTTTATAATTAGAACAATTTGATAATTTTGAAACAACGTTTTAGGATTGAATCGCGACCATCCTTAATGCTAAAAGCAATAGCTAAAATAGCTAAGCCTAATCTTGGGGTAAGAAAGCGAGTTCAAAGGGCTTCATTTCGGCTGTTGTACCCAATCAGCAATTCATTAGTCTCTATACAAATCTGTGCGATTAATAGACCTTGCGAAAACTAGCGAGTGAAAATTGAAAATCCCTCTTTCTTATACTGATTATGTGAAAGATGAGTAACCTTGGACGATGTTTAAGTTATGCGATAACATTTTAACTATCATAACCATGCAGGGTTTGGTTGTACACTAAATTCATGAATATTATTGCAGGGTTAAAACATTTAAACTCTTGGTAAAGCGCTTTTTAGAAACTGCATTCAAAATAATTCGTGTAATACTTTAAAAAATACTCACATTCACAAAGTGGCTCATTTCCATTAAAATTAACGTATTTAAAATAATTAGTGTATGCATGAAAATAAACTCACATTCACAAGTTGGCACACTTCCATTCCAAGCCCCGTTGCTCATACAAAGAAGGGTTGGATTGCCATTCATCACAAAGGCAAAATCACAGAGAAAATTGACAACATCACCATAGTGAAACATCTTTTTCGTGTTCAGTAGAACACCGTTTTCAGGAGCTGTCAGTTTTGGACACATCTTTGCTGTGAAGATAAAACAGAAGTGTTTTTAAGCATTCTACAATTAAAAGGCAGGAAATTAAAAGAAAAATGGCAAAGAAAATAACAATGTAAAAGTAACTTACGCACGCAAGTCTTGTTAATACGATACACATCATCGTCTTTTAATCCCGTTTCGCTCTCAGGAATTAAAAAACCTGACGTTCCATTTTCAGCGTATAGATCGAATCCTACATTGCACAGACAATTGAAACTACCCGGACTGTTAATACATCTTTGGTCACATCCACCATTCTTCTCCACGCATTCATTGATATCTAAAATAAAAACACATTGCGCATTTTAAATATCTCACTAATTTAAATGTAACGAATTTTTTATTGCAAAATATATAGAAATTTAAAAGAATAAGCACAAGATTTAAATGACACTCCTGCTTTTTTCTCCATTTGGTAGGAAGAGCTGTCTGAAGTACCTGTTCCACCAATCACATTTTAGTTAGTAGATTGTTAGCCTTGTTTAATAAATACTTGATGCAGCATCGCATACATATCATGCAAATGTTGTACTGAACTAATTTATGTAACTATTTGAATTATGTTAGGCTGAATAAACTTATAAAACTATTTTGTTTTACATTATTATGCTGATTCTTAACTACAATGCAACTATATTGTACTGTATTTAAACGCAAATTAAAATTTTTTGACAACTAAGAAGAAAAAAAAAGTGATGCAGTTTTTGAATGTGTTTACCATAGAGATAAATGAATGATTTATAAATCCCGATATTTACAGAAAATGTCTTCCAACCACTCCTGAACTTATTATTAAATATATTTGAACCCGGTAAATGATAGATAGATTTCATAAAAAGGTTGTGTTTTGAAGCATGGTGAACATTGACTAAATATTATTTTTATATTTAATAGCAGTGCTTATTTTAGCAAATTCCCGCATGATGAAAAGTTCATTTTGTAAAATTAAATCTTGCATTAATTTTGAGTTTCCTCTAGTTAAAAGTAAAATCTTATGAAAAAGCACAACAATCATAAACATTGATATAAATATCAGATTTATTTAAAACATGTTTAATATTATAAATTACGGTATTAATGCATATGTCTTAATTTCAGAACGTACCAACACAATCTTGCCTTGAGCATCCCATCAACTCCACTTTCAGGCAAGGTGCGACAACATATTCCATTACAACGATGCGAACATATCTGGCCTCCAGAGGTTGTTGCAAAGAGGTCATAGAAACTCCCGTTCTTCCATCAGGATTAGGTCTAAATTGAATTGGCTGTAAAAAAAAAGATACACAAGACAGAAATGTAAACTACGCCAAATATAAAATAACTAAATAAGAAACAGTCAGAGTTAAAGGAAAAAATCTTCTGTCATAACAAAAAATTATTATTTATTTCTCATATTTTCTTCTCCTAGTTTACTAAAACATTAATACCTATCAATAAAACGATGTATTTCCAATCGAATTTTAAGAAAATAGTATCTTCAATTCGAAAGCAGTGGAGATAGTGTCTTTTTCATAATTTGGTAACGGGAACTAAAACCTCAAATTTATTGTCTAATATACACTATCTACCAATAAGTATTTGGACACCTATGCAAATAACTATATCTGCGGTGAGATACGTCACGCCCTCTGCCGGTATATATCGTGTAAGAAACAACATCGGCATTAGTCCCATGCAAGATGCCTACTGCACTATTTTGGATGACAATGTGCTTCCTACGTTGTGGCAGTTTTATGGGGTGGAACCCTGTTACTTCCGGGATGACAATGCCAGCTGTCAAGTTGCGAGGGTCACCAAGGCTTCGAATGGTGCCAATGGGATTAATCGAGTGGACTGGCCTACCCAGAGCCCAGACCTGAACCCTATCGAGAACCTCTGGGACGAGCTGGATCGCCGAATTAAGGGGTGTACTACCCGTCCAAAATCGGTGAAGGAACTTACATGTCTTCTCCAGGCCGAGTGGGAGAAAATACCACTAGCCGTCGCACAAGGACTTGTCGAAAGTATGCCCCGGTGGGTTCACACTGTAATTGCCTCTCGTGGAAGCTCTACCAACTATTGATTATGAATAAAGTTTGTTTTTCTTTTCAATCACACGTGTCCAAATACTTATTGGTAGATAGTGTAGATCTACGTCGTCAAGATGTATCTGTTAATAATAATTGAATTGCGATTACATATTGAATATTGATTTGATTACACAGGGTGTCCCAGGATTATTGAGACAAATTTTAAAGGGACATCACAATTATTTAGAATTGCATAGCAACCCATATTCTGAAACGACATGGGAAAGTAGTCTAACAGGTACACGAAACAAAAAAATAACAAGACTGAGGTCATATGAAACATTTATTGGTCAAAGATATTACATGTGCTGTGGAATATGTAATATTAAGAGTATGTTTAGAGTAAGAGTAAATTTATCCCAAAAATCCTAGGATGTCCTGCATATTTAATTACTTATATATTGAACAGAGTTTCGAATGTTATTGAAAATCTAATTCAAGAATAAAATAAAGGCTTGTGATATAATTGAAGTTACTAAAATAAAAATTTCACTTTAAGAAGTTTGAAATTTTATTTTCAGAGAAATATGTTCTTACCCTTCCAGCTTGGTCACTGTAAACCTTAAATGCATCCGTTAGATCATCCGTATAGTGTATCCGCAGGCTTATTGGGAAAGCACTAGATCCGTCAGATCGAATAACGGTCTGTATCCTAAAGCCACGGATAACAGTTGGAGCACGAAGATCTATCTGGACCCAATTATGGCCTGGTCTTGGTACGTTTCCACACCATCCTATAGGACTGTCCATTCTGACATTCTGTTTTATAATAAACAAGAATTGTTAACTGTTTATTGTAACATATTTTATAATTATCTTTTTTTTTGAAGAAAATAGATGGCAAATCATAAAAGGTAAAAAAATTGGGATTTAATTCATTTTCACATATAAAATTCAAAATTTTTTAGTATTTATTTTTATTAAAGTTATTAAAAATTAGTATGATAGTATTAGTATTTATATTAAAATTATTATATTAGTATGAAAATAATGATATTTCTTGGGAATTCATTGATTTCAATTTTTTTTTTTTTTTTGTATTTCCATTGAGTAAAAATAACTTTTAAAGCTTTATTTTATAAATAATTAATGTCGATACATTAATTATTGATAGAAAATAAAGTACGAAAGTTATTTTTGTACAAATAAGAAATATGATTAGAAAATGACCATCATTTTTAATACGCATGTGATAGAAAATTTGAAATATTAAGTATGTCAACACACTAATGTTTCAAAGCTAATGAAAAATAAATGGGCTGGTATGAATAGATGCTTTAATTCTAGTGAATTCAGGTTGTAGTGCTTTTGTTTATAATTTTGTTATTTTCTTTGTTGCAATTCTGGTGCTATGATTTAACATAAAAATTATATGTTTGTAAAATTAGCATTCAGTTATTTTTTAGTATGAGGGTTTATTGTTAAGATCGGAATCTTAAATGAATCATACATTTTTGCCATATCCAGCTTCTACTCCTGAAACTTTAATGCTAGTGTCCGGAATAATGCCAGAACTCAATCCTAAATCCCCAACTGGCTTGCAATCTAAAAAAGAACAAACAAATTTATTATTCACAAGCTTTTCATTTTGTAAAAATTTAAAATTTTAAAACGTCAGTGAAATGATACATACCAAAATTAGGTTCAAAGCCTTCCTTGCATTTACAAAAAAATCCACCGGCTGTGTTTGTGCACACAGTGGATGCAGCATCACAACTTGATGCTGAACATTCATTCATGTCTAAAAATAAAATTTGCGAAAAAAAGGAGTTAATTAAAAGTTTATGAAATAAAATGCGTAGTATCTTACAGATATAATGATAACAGTTTATATTACCGTTGCATACAGGAACGTTCGTGAAATTTTGGTCTGGACCACATGTTATTACAGGACTACCTTCAAGTCTGTAACCTCTATGGCACTGTATTTTAGCCACATCTCCGAAAAAAAAGTTCCTTTGGGGTTCAACCACAAAACCATTCTCTATTTCAGGAAGAATTGGGCACTGGGCTCCTATTTAAATATTTTTTTTATAAATGAAATGAATGACCTTCATCATTTTTCAAAATTGTACACATGAAAAGAGCATAAATATTATTTAGTTTAATATTAAAAGCTATTACTATTTGACAAAATAAATTAATTATTAAGCATACAGTATGCGAAAAAATAAATAAACAGACCACCTTGAATAACTTCTGATCTAATGATCGCATCCTTAGGTTCTAGGATTCTACCTTAATGGTTCGACAAGTTGACCTCAAATACGTTAATTAGGGCAGACGATATTTTAAGTCACGAAATCAGACACAAAAACGTACTTTCTCTAAAGCATACCTTTTTTTTTCAATGGAACTTATTTTCCAGATTGTGGCTACTCCACATATTTTGGGGCTAGAAACCCAAATCCGTTGAAAAAAAGGTATGTTTATTCAGAGAAAGTATAATTTTTTGAGACTGATTTCGCAACTCAAAAATCGTCTGCACTAATTAATTAACATATTTGAGATCTCCCCCTCTAACCATTAAGATTGAGTCCTAGAACTTAAAGATCCGATCATTAATGACTCGTTTATTTTTTTGCGCACTGTACATTATAACTTTAGTAATGAAGTTTATGTGATAGTAGCATGATAAAAAAATAAGTAAACTCATTTTGGAGTTCAAAATAATCTTTGAAACCCTTCAACCGTTGCGATTTTAAGCAAAATGTATGAAATTTTCACTGCTGTGTTCTACTTTCTAATGAAATAACATGAGCAGAAACTGAATAGTTTGTAGGAAAGAGCTGTTAGTTTGTAGTTTGAAAGGAGTAATAACCAATGCTTAGAGGATTAAGGGATAAATGGTTTTAAGAACAGGTAAGATATCTAAGTATTTGAATTTTGGCACAATTTTTCACCCTCCACTGTGCTACTAAAAAGTGCCGAGAAGACGAAAAAAAAAAAAAAAAAAAAAAGAATTTCGTAAAGCTATATTTTTCAAGTTAGCCAAAATAATAACTCAAACAAATCTTCGCTGAGTGTCCTCGAATTTTGACTGTATCTTTAAAATGACATTCTTTACAGAAATATGGAAGATAAATTTATTTTACTGCCTGTTTTTTTGTTACATAATATATTTTCTGACAATTTAGGTTTAAGGAATCTTGAATTTTACTGCAAAAAATGATAATCATTCAAAAAGGGTTCATTAAAAAAACTCCTACGTAAGTCTGTAACTGTTACATAATCGAGAAGAAAATTGTATGCCATCATCAGATGCTTCTGGTATACAATACATATAATACATAATTCTGGTATAAAAATACACCCTTCAAAAATAAAGACTGCATTGCAAAAAATCTGTTATAACTAGAGCCCGGATTTTGATGACCTAAAAAATCTCAATTAATGCCCTTAAAAAGTGCAAAAAATGCCCTTAAAAAATGCAAAAAAAGCCCTTAAAATGCAAAAATTGCGCTAAAAACGCCTTATGACATGACTTAAATAAAGTAAAAATATTGAACTAAAACAATTTTTTACTCTTTAAAATTATTATGGGTTATTTCAAAAAATATAAAGCAATGCAATACTTGTTCTACGTTCATTAAAGTTTGAAAAAATGGTTTTATATCCTAAAATAACAAAAAAAAGGAACATATATTGACTCCAAAACATTTTCATTTTGTATAGAAACTTTAATGAATATAACAACTTTCATCTCATAATATTACTAAATATCAGAATTACATTGGATTATTAATTTTTTTTTAATATTTTGAAATGTAAACGAGCGTTTCTTGTTTGAAAGTTAATTTTTATATCTGAAGAAGCTTCTTTCAACGTCTACTGATGTTATTGGTGCGTACTTGAAAAAGACGGTCTCACTTACTGACAATTCTTCTTCAATTTGAAAAGATGTTGCTTCACCTGTTAATATCCTAGAGATTTTCTTCATTGTTTGGAAGCCAGTGTAATAATGAAAAATGATAAAAAATAATAAAAATTGGAAAAAATTAACAAAAAATTTAAACAATGCTTTAAAATGCAAAATATGCCCCAAAATTTAAAGAAAAATGCCCTATAAATCTAAAAAAATGCTCTAAAGGGCAAAAAATGTCCAAAAATGCAAACAAATGCTTTAAAATGCAAATGTCATCAAAATCCGGGCCTTAGTTATAACTATACTTATTTATTTTGTATCACTTTGGAAAAATTAAGTTTTTATAGTTCACTGGTTGTATAATAAAAGAATTTTTTTTGATTTATTCCATTGTATTACTGAAAGAAATCTCCAAAATATTGTTTATTTCCGGCAATAGAGTGATTTAATCCCTAAAAAGCATTCCCGCAACCACCTATTGTGGGCCAATGGGATCACAGGAGGTTGAGAATTCGCAATTTCGTGATCAACGGCATGATTGTGACAATGTGGTTAGCAATGCGCTCAATCCACCTTTATTTCCGCAACAAGTTGGTACCCATCGATCTGAAGATGGGTGTTCATCAAGCAGAAACTAAAGATCAAATACCAGTCTTCCAGACTGATAGCTAAATGCCTGTAATCAAATTTTATTGGGAGTCTAATAACACTATATGCCCTCTAATCAAAATTGTGTTACATAACGCGCATGCGCCATTTTTTTTTTGTTTTTGGATCATCATTGAGAATTCTAGAACGTCGCCAACAGTCTATTACAGCAGTTCTTGTGTGACGTTAATAACCAAACCAGTCAAAATGCATTAAAGTAAAAATAAAAAATCAGCATGATCAGCATTAAAATTAAAAAATAATTAATTTGATATAATAGGAAAATAGTTTTACAGAATTAAAATAATAAAGCTGGAACGGTGTTTTAAAATACTTTTCAAAAATATTTTTCTACTTACTTTCACACTGAGGAGGGGCACTTGACCAGTGACCATCTGTCATGCACAAAAGGACTGGTGCACCAATTCTGAAATATCCTGGTTCACATTCGAATCTAACAACAGTTCCATAACTGCGTCCTCCACCGTTCAATACAACCTGTGTTGCATGAGGAGTTTCAGACAACAGCGGACAAGATGACGCCAAGCACACTGGAAGTTTTTCCCATCGTCCATCTTCTGTACAGCGTATTGTTTCTGTTGGTAATCCACTTGGGAAGGCAAAACCGGCGTAACACTGATAAGTGGCAACACCTTTGTAAGTCACGTTAGATGCTGCGACAGCAAATCCACTATCAATTTGAGGAACAGGACCACAGTATCGCTCTAAAAAAATCACCCAAAAATCCCTTTGAAGCAAATTTATGAAAAATATACTAAATCAACATCAGATAAAATGTTTCTGATCAGAATTGTTCTGAAAATTATTTAGCAAACTTAGCTTGGTTGATCTCAATGAATGTTTAAAAAGTTACAGCCGGTTCAAAGAAACCAAATATAGTTGAAGTTTAGTCTGTACAATATAATACAATATCTTATCGTATCAGCTAATAATTATTGAGTTAAGTTGTTGAATATGGAAAGAAATACGTTTAAAATAAAGTTGTCGAACATGAGAGAAACATAATGAAAAAAGAATTGTTGAATAGACTGAAAGAAACACATTGAAAATATACAATTTTCCCTATTTTATAATATGCTATGATTGACTATAAGTAAAAGAGATTAATTTATTCTTTCAAATATTTAAATGAGGCTGATTTCAATAAGAAAAATTCTTTTTTGAAATAGCTTTAAGATGTTTTTATATTTCTATTTTAATAAATATTAACAAATTTAGCAGATTTATACTTAAGACTTTTAATAGTGACAAATCAACAAAGACTTGAAACTTAATTCTTTCTTAAGAACTGTCTGCTAGATCGATTGCAAAAATTCTTCCTTAATCACGATTTACATATTTATTAAAAAATCAGCAGATCCAGCGATATTATTTTTCAGGTCGAACTAAAGAAATTTTTATCATACTAAGCAATAAAATAATGTTTTTATAAAATGTTATAACATACCTTGACATTTTGGAATATGTGATACACTCCATTGGCCACTTTGTAGACACTCAATTTCAATTTCTGAAACTCCCGAGCTGAATTCTTGACCCATAGGACACGAATATTTCACTTTAGCTCCAAAAGTTCGCTCACGACTTGAGGCTATAGCTCCTTTACCAACATTTATGGGTGGACAATCTAAATTTACAAAAATAATTGCTAGCATTAAAGTATATTAATTAAAAGTGTAAATATTTTTTTAAAGAAGATGATCGACTTGTTAAATTTGGTTATATAAATAACATAATATTAAATTTTCTTTAGTACATTATGACAAGTGGACAAGATTGGAAATTTTTTTTATAAATGAAGAGTGAGAATAATTATAATAAAGTGATTAAAAAAGTTCGTATAGAAACTTAATCACTTCACAAAAACTAGAATCGTTTTGTGTCTTGAGAAATTGGAGAAGAATGAGATCAATAAACAATTGCTGTGAAATATGGTGAGCAATTCACTTAGCTTAATACTAAGCCTTTTATCCTATCACTTAACTTAACATCTTTTCACTTAACTCGAATCCCAGCCATTGCTGGTCGATTCGAACTCCTCCCCCGGCTCGCATCGACCAACAGTAATGACGTAATATATCCTCAGTGGTAGACGGATCATGGGTTAGAATCCCCATGCCGTCAGGCTAACCATGGAAGGTTTTCATGGTTTTCCTTTCCATGAAACGCAAATACGTGTTAGCTCCATCAAAAAGTTCTCCGAGAAGCCAAATTTAACCCAATAGTTGATCCAGTTCTTTCCTTTGTCTTCTGGATTGGGTTCAAAATTACAAGGCTACCGAGTTGAACATTAGTAATCGTAAACCCAATAAATTGGGTCGGATGTTTAACGACGGTTATAAAATAAAATTAAAAAAATACTTGGTTAACTTACTCATCCAAGGAAAGTGTTCCCCAACTCGTTCAATAGACACAGCAAAATTTTAGAATGACATAATAAGTTTAAAACGGCTAATCCACCGATTTCACCCAATTTTAACTTCGTATATTTATGTGTTCTGTTCTCAGCAAAATAATTTAAAGGAAAAAAATGAGTTAGAAGAAATCAAAACCATTCTAATAGCTATCTTTAATGAAAAAAATACGCGGTTTAATTAAAAAAAAAATTTCAAAAACGTTGAAAGACTTACTAAAAAATGGTAGAAAATACTTAATTTAAGAAAAAAAAGTTATTTTTATGAAAATATATTTCATTTAGTTTGGTTTCAAAAATGGCGTCATTTTGGCAATCGAGTTTGAATTTAAGGATTCTTTGAACATAAATGATGCATTAATTGAAGGGTTTTAGCTAGAAAAATTAGTTTAGTTTCAATAAGTTAGAGCCATACATTGAGAACATAATATAAAAGCCTATATCAAATTTCAATTTGTTAACTTATGGAATATTTTACGAACCAGCACTAAAACTTGCTTTCCAACCACGAGCTGTGTTGACAGGGTTACTCGAAAATAATACCAACAGATTTCCACTGCTAGATGTCATGGTAATGGAAGGTTTCGATAAGCCGCTAAACCCATTTCCAGAATGAAGACGGATACCATTGTCCGCTGATACTCCATCATAAACCTACCATAACAAAAATAACATTTTGAATTATAAATGAATATCTAGTTAACTCAATGTAATTCTGTAAAAAAAAGTTTTGGTACATATTTGTCGCAATTTTTGGTGTTGATGTGAACTAAATACATTTTGAAATACAGAACTGCGATATTGTGCAAAGAATTACATAAAATTGACAAGGTAGGTAGGTAGGTTAACGTCGCAGTGGTCTATTGGCGACGATCTGGGAAACATCCTCGAGGATGATCCAAAGACATGCCATCGCAATTTTGATCCTCTGCAGAAGGGATGACTCACCTGCTTTGGTAGCCCGACGATCTGCGCGCGAATAAAATTGACAAAATGACAAATGTTTGAAAGAATATATTCCTAAAAATTTATTTGTTTTATGAAGTATTTTTGAAATGAATTCATAAATTGATTTTAGTGAGCATGAAAATATGTGTTGTCAGTAAATAAATAAACAAAAATGAATGAATGAATAAATAAAATTTTAACAGTGTAAAAGTAAAAAAAAAAAATAGATAACTATATGAGCTGTAGAACAATTAAAGTTTTCCTCAATATCAAAAATTGTGACAACTATACCCCAAAATGGTTTAATAAATTAAGAATAATAATAGACTCAACAAACGGTACCTCTGTTAATTCGAACATTTTTCGAACTTTAAAATCTTTATATTTGAAAATAAAGATGACAATTAATATTATTTTAATTAGTTAAAATATTAATTCATGGTAAGTAATAAATTATTTGCCATTAAAAATTTAATTACCATCTTAATGAAGACCTGCGTATGTAAGTCACCGAGAGTTATTCAACTTGAGTTAATCAATAGTCAATGAGTTATTCAGCTTTCAGTCTTATTCAGCATAGTATTGAGATATAAATATGTAGTTGATAAAGTGCCTATTACGTTTGGTAATAAACTTATCACTTTTTGTTTACAAGAACTATATTATAAAAAAAGGAATTCATGAAAAAAATGCTTACCTGAACAAAATCATCTGCAGCAACTTGGAATTCATCAAACTTTAGAGAAACGGGTCCACCACCAAGTAAACTTATTCTGTATGAACACACTTGATTGGAAGGATAGTTAGAGATGCCGTACGCAGGTGATGACAAATTACCAGCCAAAGCAACCTCCTCGATTTCACAGCCTGTGATAGTTAATTTAATGTTAAATATTGTACTAATATTTTCAACTCAGACATAAATATTTGCGAAGTAGAACCTAATCGTCTTACCAGCTCTGAATCTGATTGCAAAGCCCCGTCGACTATCACCAAAACTTGAATGGAAATAGATATACACCCTGTTTGATGTGGATAAGATGAATTTTGGATTATTTTCAATTTCACCAGTCAGTTTAGCAAGTAAAGGATCGGATGGGCTAGATCCATCTCGTATGTGAATAAAGTCTTTCTCGGGCTCCAAATCAATATCAATTATCTGAAAGGCACAATTGATATGACAATATCAATATGTATATTGGTGTTGACTTATATATATATATATATATATATATATATATATATATAATATAATATAAAAATGATATATTAATCACTTTATAATATAAAAAGTTGTGAATGTAGAAAAAATTGATGTGCGTTTTGCAAAGACGTTTATTCTCAAGACCATCCAAACTTGAATGAGAGGTGAGTTTTGGGAATGGGTGCCTATTTCTGAGCACTCGAAACATGTCGACTTTATAATTTTTGAAGTAAATGATGGTTTTATGTTATCAATTATATTATATATTTTCGTTTTAGTTTAGGCGCCTCCCGGATTGTCCCGGATTGTGTTCGGATTGCTTAGGCACCTCCCGGAGGCAGCTGTTGGTTGAGAAGGAAAAGATTTTCGATGTTCTCAGGCTATGGGGTCTTTTGGACCTGGCGTAGGCTCTCCTATAGTTTGTCTACTGTAAAAACTCCAACTCCACAAAGTCTGAGGCCGTCTGTTACAATGGAAATAAGAATAGCGCATTTCAGGGAGGGTAGATTCTCTGCTCTCTAGGGCTAACACAATAACCGGAGAAAAAGATGATTTATCTCGCCGACCCGAGGGAAAAGTCTGTCTTAAACAGTGACTTCACATCCCTACTTGAAATAGTTACATATACCTCGTTACCATAGTCACCGCCATGGGAGTTCTTACTTTAGACAAACTATACACCAAGGGGATGAGTAACAACAACAACAATAATAGTTTATTGGGATAATTCATCGCATGGTTATTGAATAGAATCTGATTAATCACTGTCAATCCACTGTTTTTATTCAAGAAATAAAAATTACCTCAAGAGTTAGTATTTTTCCTTGTGGAGCTGTTAAGACATAAAGGCACTCAAGACCCCCAGGATACGGTTGAGGGTACGTTGCAGAAGTCAGAACTTGAGCAGAGGGTTGTGCAAACAATTCCCCTCCACATCTGACAGGTTCTGTAAAAAATATGCATAAAAAATTATTTTATTTGAAATTTAAAAGATTGAAAAAAAATAAATTTCATAGTTTTTATAAATTGCAAAATGATCTCAAATAAATTTATAAATTGCAAAATGATCTCAAATAAATTTATAAATTGCGCAATGATTGAGAAATCTCGGATGAAAATTTTTTTAAGTTAATCTCTGTTTCATTTTAAACAGTACTATGGTGTCCTAGAACATATATACTATATTTAGAAACAGTTATCGATATAGTATACTATATCGTTAACTAGGTAATAACTAGGTCAATATAGTACACTATATCGATTTTTATCTCTTTTATTATTGACTTTTATCTCTTTTTATTAAACTCTTTTATTTAAATTCTCTATCCTGTAGTTAAAGTTTTCTTTGTCACGATATAAATTTTTGAAATTTGAGTTTTGGAAATTGAAACTTAAAACTTATTTAAACTTTTTGTGCTTAAAAATTGATTTTAAGACTGTTTTTCGAAAGCTCAGTCGTCATATGAAATGATGCTTCTTTTCAAATAATATGCTACTTTTATAACTGATGTGAGTTTGCAACTGTTACTCATGACTGTTTGGTCAAGTTCAGTCTATCTAAAGCCAACGCTGTCTACACTTATATTGAAAATGGCTCCAAACGTCAATATGGAGAAAAGCCACAGTTTAGTAAAATGAAAAGCGTTTGTGGTCTAATTTTTTAATATTTAAAAACTTACTCTATTGCTGCATTACTTGGGCTCATAAAAATTTGCAAAAATTTAGAAAAAGGCAATGATTTTGATAATTTTCATCTAGGTGGAAAAATATCGCCAAATTGGCTATTTTTTTTTTTAATTATTAACTTTTAAGATATTTAAGTTATTAATCTGTTCTGAAGTCCAGATAATTCTTCACTGCAAGGTTGTATATTGTATATAGTTAAAAATCAGCACATTGCTTCAAGTGTAAGGCACTTAAACTATGATTTTTTTTACTTTCCTTGGCGGCACTTTGAAAAACAGCGTTGTACGTAATTAAAAATGTAGAACAGTAATTTAATGTCGTTAAAAAGTTACAACTCATTTTTTAGGCCCACGAATTCAATAAAAACTATGCCATATTCAAATAACACAAACTGAGAAAATCGTTCGACTAAGAAGAATAAAAAATTTACAGAATATAACCCGTTATCAATGAACAGAACCATAATTTTTAAAAAGACGTTATAAATCATTCCATTTTACCTGTTTTCCAACTTGCTCTAAATCCTTTCTTTTCCACGGACGCATCAGTTCGAAATTTAATTATCATGAGATTCGAAGCAGTTGTGTAAGCCATTGATGACAGGTCTTGGTTACCTGACAAGGTGACCAGAGATACACTCTTCTCTTCTGTTCGACCACCGACTTGAATTTGAACTGTATCAAAACTTGATTCAGTATCAAAATCAGAAAACTATTAAAAAAATGAACCTCATGTAAATAACTTTGAACGTATAGGTTGCCCACTAATGCAAAATATGAAAGAACGATTGAGCAAGCGTTAAAAAAATATACTTACGCCATATTCTATATTTGAAAGCATGAAATATTTAAGAATTTTTTTAAATAAAGTTCTTAAAACACAAACATGTATTTAAAACTATTAATTTACCTGTAAAACGATACCAGTTCCAATCGGACCTTCCAGAGTCCACTTACAATTTGAATTAGCAAAGTATCTATTTGGATAGTTAGGCGACTGGATAGCGTCTCCAGAGCTTTGTAAATGAAAATGGCAAGATGCTGAAATAGAAAACATGAAATGGAATAAAAATTGCTTCAACAACAAAATTGATGCTAAAAAATTACTTCTGTATTTTATGTACAGTGATATAAATAAATAAATAAAACATACTTACAACTTTTGGTATAATTACCGGATTTTCACGTACTAAGGCTCATTTCGGTGACCTCATTTTAAATATACACCATTCAATATGCGAATGTAAATCGAATTTTAAATATACGACTTTTTAAAATTTGATTTTTCGGGAACTATACGACCGATTCCGTTCAATTTTTGTAATTTACTATTTAAAAATACTGTTTTTTAAAATTACGTAAAAAAAAATTAATACCTTGCACAGCAAAAGTTATTCGGCCATTATTAAATAAAATAATAAATAATTTCTAAAAATTTAATTGCGTGGTATTATCTTTAGATGAAAGAATTTTATTATTGCGTGCAAAAAAATCTTCAGGTCGCTTAAAAAGTTCTCGATGCATGGCAAAATATACACACAAAAAAAAAATATTAATATTAAGGGGTCCAAACTTCCGACGACTCTCCTCAAATTATTAAGAACATATTTCTTCGATTGCGGCTACACCCTATATTTTGGTGGTCATGAATCATAAACTGTCGAAAAAAAGTAGTGTTTATTCATTTTTGTACTGATTTTTGTGTCTGATTTTGTAGCTTAAAATATCATCTGCTCTAACTAGTTAGGTTATTTCCTGGAACCTTTAAGATTGACTCTTAGTCCATGTTAATTCGATCATTAGATCAAAAGTTATCTTGGGTGTTTCGTTTATATTTTTAAGCACTGTACCTATGTTTTCCTTTATGTCCCTAACAGATTGAGAAGAATAAAGCGAAAACATTAAGTTTCCTATAGGTATTTAGGCTTAGCTCAGCGAAAATGAAAAGTTTCTTAAAGTCGACATTCCACTGTTTATTTATAACCAATTATGTAAACCTGTCTAGCTTTTAAGTAGCTTAGTATATTTTAAATTAAGCAATTACGTTATTATCGAAATATTTTAAAAATTATGCGACAAGGATGCGGTTAATTTTTTTTCTTTTTAAATTACATTGATAGGTTGCGGATGACCTAAAAACATCTAAAACAGAAGAAAAAAAATTATTTTTTTTCAAACAAAACACAATTTTCCTTTTTCTGATTGTTTTAATTACAATTTATCAAATATTACTATGAGAATTTAGCGAATTTACCCAGGATGGTCAAGGATTAGTTGCAAAAAAGAATTCTTAGAATTTAAAACGTAGATGAAGTTGCGTAGGGAAACAACAAACCCAGTAGCAGAAACTCTCCAGCATGGCAGCGAGCGCTGCATATTATTACAGAATCTTCAAATTATTTTTCATCTAAGTTTTCTTCTTTTTAAAAAGAAAACAAACAAATGACTACCGCCACCCATTTTTGAAATGTTTCTAATTGAAAGAAAGTCGCAAAGAGCAAAAGTAAAGATTTTTTTTTCTACTACTTGATTACAGGCATAACCGTATAAGTATTTATTCAATTTCTTTACAGTATAATTAAATAAAATTATACTTAAATTTAAACAGTATAAAGTTTTTATGTATAATTTTAAATTTTATTTTAATGGGATTAGTATAAAATATGTGGTTTTCCGCATCCTTCTGCGATTTGTAGGGCCTTGCCTTTTATAGTATTACAATAACCTTACCTGGGCAATCAGTTTCATCTGATTGGTCGCCACAATCATCTTCTCCATCACATAAAAACTTTTTACTAATGCAGTGACCATTGTTGCAATGAAATGAATCTGTAAACGAATACAAATTGATTGAATAGAGCTTATTCATGCAAATCATCAAAATGATAGCCTATAACTCTGATTTAGAAAGAAATGGGTTTCATACCTCTATGACAAGCTTTTAAATGGCAAATGAATGGTAGAAGTGTTTCACAAGGAGCCAGCTCCCAAACTTGCGATTCACCCTTAATTTTGGCACGGACGCATTCACCTTTTTGAGGTTGAGGTTGATCATGGTCCCAGAAACCAGTATATTTAGAGATAAAAGTACCACTAGATGATTCAAGCGTATTTGTAGATAGGCCGTCAACGGACGTTAGACCTATAGAAAAATTATCAATAAAATTTAAAGAAAATCTTCATTGAACTATTATAATTTACTTAATTCAAAAATATTACTTGATATTTGATGTCCCAGAAATTACCAACAATTGCAAAAAAAAAAAAAAAAAAAAAAAAAAAAAAAAACAGTAGTAATGTGTTAGAAGTGTTAGGCTTTCTGTGTTTTGCTTAGGAGTTTCAACAGTTTCACTAAGTTTCAAAATTAGTTTCTAAGTTTCTCAACAGATGACGTTGATGATTAGAAAACATTGTTTTCTGCAGCTTGTCTGAGAATTGTCTGTTAATTTTGTCCTCTAACTAAGCCACATTGTTGCTGTGAATGGTGAATTTTTTTTAAAAAAAAGATCGTTTTATACCCTTCTTAACAGCGTCATCTGTTGACGAATTTTATAAATACCTTAAACTTAGTTAGAATAAATTACTCAAATTCCCTAAGCAGATCACAGCATACCAAACAATCATTGGTCATTTTCGGGACATCTGGTAATAGTCAACATTGTTAATTTGTAAAATACTAATGCATACCTATCCAGTAAGATACTTCTCCAGTATCTCTTAAGCTCTTTATAGCAACTCTACTAGTAAAATTATTTTGACTATAATCTCCTATTAGAACAAGATCTCCACCGTACCTAAAAACATATTGAAATATTAAACACATCACAATTGCAAAAACATCTAGTTGCTATTACATACCCTAAAATTGAAAATAAATTATCACTTCTGGTAACATTTTTTAACCGTTTGTTGGTTTCATATTACAAAGATCGTGGGAGTTTTTTTTTTCTATTTTCGCAACTTGTTTCATTTGTTGCAAATTTTTTCATGCGTAATAAACATTTGCTTTAATTTGGTTTAGTCATTACATACTGTTCAAACCAAAATGTTACAAATTATTTAAATTGCTTTAGTATTATTATTACATACTAGCCACTAGCTGTCGAAGAGGTGACCAGCTGGTACGCCTTTTTTAAATAAATAGAATTTCAAGTATTTTGTGATTTAAAAACCTACTGTCTAAAATCAAGACAGTTTGTAAGTATATTACCTTGATGGCACCTGGGCAATATGAGTCACTTAAGCAAAAGTAACTCATATTGCTCAAGTTAGAGTGGATAACGAGTTGGCGAGTATTTGCTGCTATCTTCAATGTTGCTTTTCAAAAGCAGAATAACTAAAGTTCTCGTTAAAAATATGCATTGCATGTTTTTAGTCATGCATTAAACAAATTTATATTTTAATTTTTTAATGTTTGTAAACTATACTAAATATTTTTATAATGTATAATTTCTATCCTCTCTTACTCTGTTAAGCCTAATTCGAATTCGCAACTTTTGTTACAATTCGCAACTTTTGAACTCTTTGTTACGTGTATGTTTGATTTACTAACTCATTTCGTATTTTATATTGTCTGGTAAAAATAACTTAACTGATTCTTATATGTATCATATCTTACAGTAATTCCAAATTTCAGTGTTAACAAACAGGGTGGTTGGTGGTGGCTAATTTATACCAAGTAGTGTAAAAAACATTCTATTTGTTCCACAGCACCAGGAACTATCCTTGGGTTTTGATGTAGTACAAAATCTCGTTGGTGTAGAGTAGCTGTCACCATATTTGTTGTTCAGATACGCGAAAATGTTCTACAGAGTAGTAATATAGCATGCACCATACAGGTGGTACATACCCACATAAAGGTTATTTTTCGAAGTCTGCCGACACGCGAAAAAACTTTTTTAGTGAATGATATGCTATTTTTTTGCAGGTTGGAAGTTTGCGCAACAGCAGTTCATGACCGTAAAAGATTTGCGTATCTTTTAACCATTCACCATTCTTGAAACGTCGAAACCATTCCCTACATGATTTATCAGTTGGAGCATTGTCACCATAAGCTTCTACATGCGTTTCAGCTGCACTTTTCTTCCAATTAAAGCAGAAACATAAAACCTTCCGCAAATGCTGCTTAGTTACCACAAAATTTGACATATTCAACAAAGTAAAAAATAGGGTTTTTGTATGAAACTCAAAGCGATATAAACTGAATATTATTGACAGATGTCTATCTTCTCTGAAACCACCGAAACCAGCTGTCACTATGAAACATTCATAACAGCCACAGTCAGCTTTTGAAAACGGACCGAACTAATTTGCACTCCCAATAATTACGAAAAATGGCGCGAAACGTCAATATAAAGAAAAGTTACAGTTTTTTTTTTTTTTTTTTTTGAAAATAAAAGGAGTTCGTAATCTTATGTTTAATAATAGATAAGTCAAGTCACACCAACGCTTAAATGTTCTGGAACCTGAAATTGAAATGAAATAGAAAATAATAAATAATTAAAAATTACTCACCTCCCACATATTTCTGCAGCCTTTTTCCAAGAATGCCTAATATTAAATAACCTATAGCAGTGAATATCATCTTGTGTCCACCCTAAGTAGAAAGACAAAAATATGAGATTCTTTGAAAGTCACACTATCTTTACAAATATTTATAAATTCTAATAATCTTTTATATTTCGATTTAAACGTAAAGTATTAAAAAACAACGGGCAGGTAAATAAATTGGGAAATAAAGTTTTTTTTTTTAATTTTTTTTTTTTTTTTTATGTTTATATAGCTTGAAGTTATAGCACCATGAAAGCATATAGCAGTTTGAAAAAATTTGTAACCAAAGAAAAAATAATTGAGATTCTAGAATAAAAGTCTCGTTTATAAGCTGCTTTTTATTTTAGCATTTTTAATTTTTAAAAAAAATAAAGAGCTATTAAAACAAATTTGTGCAAGGAATATTTTTGTTTCGCATTTAAATTTCAGTATAATTAAATATTTTTTTTTTTCCGTATATTTTATCAATTCAATTAATTTACTAAAATTAAGTTAAAAATGCGTAATATTATCTAAAAAAAGAATGCATATCATTAAAATTTGCCGCAACGCGCGACTGATGTGATTGCAAAATACTAAAAGTACACAAGGCGTTTTCAACAATTGTGGTAGCTTTTTCGTTTTTAGTTCAAGTGCAAGCAACATTTAGTGTTGGTCTATCATGAGTATCATGCTATGGCTAGATAATTAATGCCTTTCTATTTCAAGTAGTGAATGCATTTTTATTTCGAGTTGTGAATGCATTTTTTATGATTAAATTACCTAGCTATAGGTTTGAAGTTCTATCTCTAAGTTATTCTGCAACTATCTATTTACTGATCATAGCAGTGGGTATTAAAACTAGATATAATTCTTAAAACAAGACAAAATATCTATTTAGTAATTTATTTTTTATAGAAGTTGCTTTATAGTTATCTAGTTATAGTACAATAACCATGATATGCAATGAATGTTATCTATTTTTCCTTTGGTGATGTAATTAAATTAACAACAATATAATGATAAATGAGTCACTTAATTTACGCTAGTTAGCCTATGAATTATTAACGTATCAAATACTTGCGATAAATGATTTAATATAGTAACTAATATAAATATCTAATGCAGATTTAATATAAATATCTAATGCAAATCAAGATTGTTATTGGAGCATGCTAAGAAAATCAGAAGCCTAAAAATGTACTTCCGTATAGTGCAGAAAAAAGAAAGTAGAGATATTTTTAAATCCAAATATTTATATATTATTACCTATTGATAAAAATTAATTATATTAGATGCAGCATCGGGATTGGGGACTGATACATTAAATATCTTCCTTGTAAATGACATTTTGATTTAAAATCATCGTTGAATCGATTAGAATATTTTCTTGAACAACAATGGGTACTCGGAGAAAAAAATTTCTGGTAAAATTAGCGTATAGCATGGTAGTGAAATGTCTTGTAAATATAAACATAATTCTGATAATAAAAACAAAAATATATGGTATTTAAACCATTGACATGGCATTCCGTTCCTATAGCAACGGTTTACAAAAAAATTCTGGTTTTCTAAATTACAGTTCTGATTACCAAGCATAAAAATAAAAAAAATTATAAGTAAATTTAGCCGAATAAATGACGTTTATACCATGATCTAAGATATCATGACAAAATTACCAAATTTTACCACATTTATTAAACTTCATTATGAATTATAAAACCATATTTTATTGTTTATTTTACCAAAATCTTAACCAAAGCGCTTCGGTAAAAATTACCAAACCTTTTGATGCTCCCATAGAGCCAGAAACACATTAAATGTTACCATATTCTGGTAGTTTTGACCATTCTTTTATTTTCACCGTAGATTTGAAAGCGCACTTGGTGATTTTTCAAACGCGGCTTATATTTCAATGCAATGAAACCAGTAATAATATTTCTAGAAAATAATGTTTTACATTTTAACTGCTCGAGCAATAAAATTAAAATTCAGGAATCGGTACTTAAAAAAAGAAAAAAAAAAAAATACAACCGACAAAGAATAGACGTCTAGAGTTTCAAAAGACTATCCGGTTTATCAAAATTTTATTGTCTTAAATCACGAGGATAATCTTCACCTACGACACATTTAAAGTAGATATCCTGCACCAAGATTGCACCTTGGATTAATGACAATACTTTGATACTAACATAAATTTTCGTTCTACATTTTTATAAGAAGTGACCCTGATAACCTATTAGAAACACAATAAAATGGATCCCTTTTATACTTAATATGTCACGTTTCTGTAGGTTCATGTGTTATTTTACGATATTTAGTTTAGTAGCGACAAGAACAATTTCTGTCAAAGGTTTAACATTGGACAATAGGAGAGGCACCATCTTATGGCGGTAGAACGTCTTAGAGATAAAGCGGCTATCATTTGAGGTGTAATTAAACGTTTTACTTAGAGAATACAAGAAATTTTTTATTTATTTAAAATTGGAAAAAGATTCTTAGAGACTATGTGGACATTTTGGGGAATTTGAGTAAATAAGCTTCCGCAGTAAAAGATTTCGGATCAAATTATGTAAAAGACGCAGCATCCGTAAAATACACTTTCCGGTAAAAAAAATTTAGGCTGTAATTTTTAAAACAATATTTCTTTAATCACAAGTATTCAGTGGTTTTAGGGTAAATAGTGCCGTAAAAATTATGGTGTATCAGATTTTTTGTACCGTGAAATTTTTCGATGAAAATGGATTTTACATTAAAAAGTACCCACTTTTCCCCGTCCCCACTTTTTATCGTTATTTTATTCGTAATTTTATGCAGTATTAAGGCTTATATGTTGGCAATAGAAAATAAAGATTATGCCAAGCCTTCATTTCTTGTCCGCCATTTTCTAAAATGTAATCTTATAACCTGGTTTATTAATCTTTTCATAGTTGACGTCACGGAAATAAACATTGTCATGTAGACAGTCAGATTGTCGTTTAATTTACTGAGATCTGCGAGATTTAAAAACTTGGCAAAATTAATGAATGTCGTAGGATCAAATAAGACTAAAATAGTAACTTTCTTTGAGGAATCTTAAATCTTTTCAAAAACGTCTAGAACTTTGTTACATCGAAGCTCTTTAATCATTTTTTGCATAGCACACCCAATGTTAAATAGTATATCATATTCACGATTTTTATGATATATACACGGAGGAAAAAAAATCTGATAAAATACATAATTCTGATTAATCAAACCAAAATATTGGGTATTTAAATTATTCATTTGGTTATAATTTCTTTCATATGGTAACCGTTTAACGGAAATTTTGGTTTCTAATTATACCATACATTTAGCAAAAACAATGTAAAGCTGAAAAGTATGAAAAGTAAAAGTAGCTCAATGTATAATTTTCTCGTTTGATGTACAAGATTTAAATTTCTTTTTCGGTTTAATTTATCATTTACTTGTTTTAATTATTTACTACGGAATAAAATTGGAGAAATTGTGTCTAAGCATTTAATTGTTATTTCATAAACAAGCAAAGTTACATGTTTCGTTCAGTAGAACAATCTTAGTAGATGTGTGACTAAATTCGCATATTAAGAATAATTTTGTCTATTAAATATGGAATTTATTTATCTTGTTATACAAAATGACACAAGATAAAAACAAATAATTTTAGAACAGATTTTATCGTAAAAGATTACAAACCTTAAATTTGGGAATATGTGAAAGCCCCCACATCAGGAATGCCAGATTTTGTACAAGTTTAAAATTTCAGTCAAAGAAGTTTAACATAATAACTGAGAAAGCACAAATAAAATATAAAACTAATGGGTGTGTAAATAGCAATAAGATAATATCTTCATATATAAAAAAAAGTAAATTGTTTCAAGAATTTTCGGGAAAATTCCGATCGTTTTGCATTTTGAATTTTTAAGGAAGTAATTCGAGGAGCATTCAGGTGATAAATAGAATTATTTATTTTTTTGAAAATAACTCCTGTTAAGCTGCCGTATAATGTAAATTTAATTAAGGATTAAATTTGGTTAGGGATTTTAATACTAGTCAAGTACTTCACGATGAAATTGTGAAGATTTATGAAAATATGTAAGCATAATTTGTAGTTAAATAATTTATGGGTTGTAAAAATATTGAGCAAGTGGTTTGAGTTGATTCATTTGTTTTATTTAGTATAAAATTAAGTTATTCATCTTGAATATAAGATAATTTGTTTATATTAGTCTTCACCCCAAGCCAATAAATCATAATTAATGTAGGAATGTTCATGCACAATATAAGGTTTGAAAAAACACATTGCTTACTTTAAATTAATAAATAAAAAACTTGTATTTTATTTCCCCAATAAAGCTTTAGGAAGGGGAAAAAAGGTTAGCGAAGCAATTGGATGTTTTTGTAAACAAACTTTATGTTAGTTTTTATTGCATTAAACATGAACTAATGAAGTATGTATTGCAATATGTAAGATGAGAAAAACTTCACCTTTCTTTAAATTTTAAAAATTACTAGGGAACAAGGCCACGGTTACAATTGAGATTAGCGTGGGAGCATCCTCTCCAATCACACTTTTTTTTAGTCCTTCTTTTGAAAAACTTAATCACCAGAATCACTCAGAAATCATGTTTTGTAGTGCGGTTACGGTCACTCAATAATAGGATTGGTGCATCAGCTTTCCGGATCACTTCCTTCTTTTGAAATGACACAAATTATTACAAGAAAATAACTCTTAAGGAGATTAGCGGATCTTCATCCGGTGCTAGTGGTCACCAATATTTCCAAACTTCAGAAGAGAGACAAAATAATACAAATGTGTTAACTCAATGGGAAAAGTATTTATTTTGGTTGTGCCAGAGTTAGGAAATTCTTTTTGTCACGTTTTGTTTCAAGTATGTTAACACCTTGGCCAAAGGATACGTGCTCTTTGTTCGCCAAGGTTAACACATACATGATGCATTTTTATTCAAGTTTTAAGATATGATGCTATTTGTATCAGAGATCTTTTTTAAAAAATCATAATTTTTATTGGCAGTTAAAAGAAACTTGGAATACAGAGCTTAAAACTATTTTTGAATATAATTATATATTTTATTGTGCGACAGGCTCATTTTTTATGACAATAGCACCACTCAGTCGACTCTAAACACGTGCAAATATGAATTTCTGGGATTTATTTCTGGATAAAATGTTTGAAAAAATTGACCAACGCATCATTTCCATTCTTTTGAAGTTTGGAGATTCTCAAGAGGAGTTTTCGAATTTTTTTTCTCAAATTTTAAGACAATTTGCAAAAAGTTGAATAACGTTATAGTATCATTTGTTTATAAAGCTTGGAAATTTTTAAGTTGAAATTTTGGATTTTTTTTTAAAACAATTAGCAAAAAAAAATTTAACAATGAATTCCAAAGTTTTAAACAATGAACCATTGAGAATTTCCAAGTTTTAAACAAAATTTGATGAAAGAACGTTCTGGTATGTTCCTACTTAAAGTCACAAAGCCCCGCACTGCAAGAATTTTTTGTGTTGTCAACAACGAAACTGCACCAAGAGCAAAATAAAATCTGGAACTTTTGTAACAATTATCTGATTAAAAAGAAAAAGGAAATTTGTGACAGTTTAGAAATTATTTTCCAATTTTTGTTGGATGATCCCAATAATTTCATTATGTCTCTGAATTATATGAAAACTAGTTAAACAAAATAACTTGAACCACAAATTTCTTTTTTGAATCTAATATTCAGGGCTCGAAAAACCGCCCGTCCTCGGCGGTCAAAAATTCCCCGCGGACAACAAATTTCTCGAATCCGACGTCCGCGCGGACGGCCATTTTCCCGTTAAAGTTCGTGATACATTTTCAATTTTTGTTATCTTACAAGAGTCTATCGCCTCACTTCTATAATGACCCTCTAATCTAGAAATACAGCAGCATACTGCGCTTGGTGGAATTGATGTTTTCTCTGTCTGGGAGTACTGCAGCGGTTGAAAGGAGCTTTTCAGTAATGCACTTACAAAAAAATACATTACTGGTCTTAACAAGAAGCGTTAAACGCAATTATGAACATCTACCTAAATGGAAAACCCCTTTCAGATTTCTGAGCACAAACCTCTGTAAATCATTAGATTGATTGTGGAACTGGCAAACGTCATATTTGATTCATTTAAAAAACGCAGTACCCTCGGATAAATTGACATTCCAGATAACTTGACCTCTGTCATTTAAATTATTTCATATAAGAAATAAATTATTTCATAAAATAAATACTAGGTTACTATTAGTAACCTAGTATTTCTTTTATAACTGTATAATGTTATCCTAGTATTTGTAATCCTAATAACTACTAATTCATTGTTCAATTTATATGATAAATGTTTGTAATAAATAAGAGAAAACACTATTTTTTTATTTATTTAGAAGTGACGGGTTAGTTTAAAAGGAGGACGGGTACATTGTTGGACAAGCCGTCATCGGGGACGGTAAAAATTTCCGAGTTTTTTCGAGCCCTGCTAATATTTAATAATGACATAGTTAGCTTTCTTCAAAGATTTGATGTGTGTAACAATGCACAGATTACCATTAAAGCTTGAGAGCCGATAATGTGCACATAACTTAGGTAATCTGTAATCTTAGGTAGGATTAACTGATTTGTTCCGTTGAAGTGGAGAATCAAGTATTTTCCACATTTAACAAGGAGAATGTGCACATTACCGGTTTACGTATCTTTAAAGTTCATAAGTTAGTCTCTCTTGTAATATTTCCTTGTAATAATAATCACATTTAATTCTTATCAATTTAATGCTCATTAATTTATATCACATACTTCTCATTTAATTATAATAACGTTTTAAACCATTTGATTCTTTGTAAAATAATTATTTAGTTGATTGATGGTTAAGTTCCATTAATTAATTTGTTGATGGTTTGATTGCATTAACTTGATTCTTCAGATATCGAAAAATAATATGAAATAACATTATTTTTATATAAGCGCTCATTAACGTTCCTGCTGTTTTAGCATACATCGTATTTTCACTTTAACGAACTCCTTAGGTAATGTGCATATTGTATAGCTAATATGAGAAATAAAACAGTTTTTCGCACTTTAAAGGATTTCCCTAGTTACTTTACACATGAAGTAGATAAACTGCAAAAAAAAAAAAAAAAAAAAAAAAAAAAACTGACTTTAGCACTTCAAAGGTAACACTTATACGAAAACTCATATTATTAATTTCATTATTAGAAAGAAATTCACATTTGTGTATCAAATTTGTAGTTTCTTTTGAAATGAATTTAAATATGAATTTCTTACGCCAAAATTAAAGGGGAAACTACATTTCTAGTACATTATAATCATTAATCCAACGACAATTTGACAATAGATGGGAAAAATACTAAAATGAAATTCTGGCTAACACCGGTTTAAAACCATTTGAACTAAAGGTCAAGCTGTTTTGCCATTGCGCCAACAGACAATCAAAGAAGTTGCATTTTTTCCCCCTTCTTAATGTTATGCATTGTTAAAAATTTCTCGAAAAAATGGTTAAATAACAATTTATTTAATTGTTATTTTACCATATTAAAAAAAAAAAAACAGTCAAATAACCATTAATAAAATGGTGTTCACACTGTTAACTGTGAGAAAAACCGTTTATTAACTGCTTTCATCTAACACGGTTAAGAAAGCAGTATTTTATAGCAATAACTAGACCCACCGAATGAAGCCACTTAATTCCTTACAGTTAGGTACATATTATAGACAAGAGGGTCCATGACAGGCCCGAATGGGAGTTCGAATCCCAGCGTTGACACCACAATATTTCCTCCATTTCCCTTCAGCACATGAAGTGTTTCCAGTCCCCTGCACTCTCCAATTTGTGACCCTAAACTGTTGGAATATTCTCATTCACGCATTAATGTAAACACCGTAAAGCTCCCTAACACAAAAAAACTAGTATAGGTGAAACAATAGGTGAAACAACCAGATAAACTAATTAAACTACATTCTATGGCTTAGTTGATAAAACACAACTCACCCACAACCTAACTCCAATACCCATTGCCTAACGAAAAGCTTAGCTCCAATGTTCAGTTAAATTTATTTTTTTGCGATTTTGAAACCATGGTAGTTTTAAATGATTAAATAAAACTTTAGTTTTTTTAACCGCACTAGATGCAAACGGTTTCAAAATCATAAAGGTAAAAAATTTTCTGTACTGTAAGCTTTACGGTTAATCGGATGGGCAGACAACTGCCGGTTATTTTACAGTAATTTTAGAATGGAAATTCTAACAGTGTGCAGAAGAAAACACTTTAGTGGAGTAACTAAAGAATAATTTAAGAAGTTTGAAATATATAAAATATTCGAAATCAACTCTCAAAATCTATATAAAAAAAGTTTTACTTGGCATCAAAATTTTATTTGATTTACTTGTTTCTTTTATTGTTTCCCTTGATTCTAGGAATGGAATATAAAAATTGTATTAATTTTTATTAAAAAATCTATTATGTTTTTAGTACAATCAAAATTATTTTTAACATTTTTAACAATCATTGAAATTTGAAAGAATCACCTCACTGATAATTTAAATCGGCTACAAATTGATTCAAGGAAGAAAAAAACTTTTAAAATGAAATCTCCTTGGGAATTTAAAAACAATCGTATTTCGAGTTTTATTTGAATGATGAAATTACGTGTTTAAAAAGAAGTAAAAATCCATGATTTCATTTCCTACTAGTCAACCAAAACAAAGAAGACCTCGAGAACTTTTTCTGGCTGACCGATTTCATCAAGTTCAAAGAAGTTTTTTTCTTCCCTTTTGATTAAAGTTATTGTTTTTCTTTTGATTTTTTTTACAAAAATAGCATTATTATTATACATTGATTATATTAGGTTATGCGAGGCTTTGCAAACAAATTGAGATTAGTTTTCATATTTTTTTTCTTCAATTATTGTAAAGCAATTTCGATTACTGAAAAATAACAATTTTGTTTTAAATTTCAAAATCTTAATTTTTTAACACCTTAATGAGAAACAATAATATTCCGGAAAAAAAGGTATTAAAAATGTTTATAGCTTTGATATTTTAACTTGAGTTTATTGCTTATTTAAATTGTTTTACTTGGCTTGATATTAGAGAGTTTTACACACCTAAAGACACTGTTAAAAAATTCCAGACCAAATTGCAGTATTAAGTGCATACCCCGTAAAATCTATTCTACCTTAAAATAATTATCGGGGGTGTAAATTCTAAGAAATATAATCAACAAACAATTTTCTCTATTATGAATATTACTCAAAAATTAATTGTATTTCATAAAACGTTGTTGAAAATGAAGCTTTGTTTAAGTTTTCAAGCTTATAATATTTGTAACTAGGAATCTTAAAATAATATCGTCTTTGGAAAATGTTATTTAAAACTGTTTATTGTTTTGAATAGCTATTTTTAGATGCATATTTACGAACTCTACCCACTGCTAGCATCAAAACTCACTGTTGCTACGCAATTATCTTTGTATATTGACGATTTCGAAATTAAAAATTACTTGATTAGAAGATCCGTAATTTTTTTTTTATTAACGTTGTTTTGTTTTCTAAGAATCAGGATGAAATTTAAACCTAATCATTTTTCTAGGTTACTATTGCAACTTCATCTATAAACTTGTTTAAAACTGCTCAAATTTAATTTTTGATAAATATAAAAACTTGTTACATTTTTTTCGTCTAAAAGATAAATTAGTAATAGTGCGAAAAGTGAATTTCGAAAACAATAAGATAAATAAAGTTTAGTACGCTTTTAATGAAAATTTAGTGTAGTATGTATTACTCATTAAAATAGCATTCATTGTTATTTTATAACCGTTGTTGAACAGCCGACCCAATTTTTGGGCTTACAACTACTAATGTTTAACCATGTAGCCTTGTAATGTTGAACCAAAATCCAGAAGACATGGGAACTCCTGGATCAAGTATTGGAAAAAATTTGCCTTCGTGGAGGACTTATTGATGAAACTAACCCGCATTACAGGGAGAGGAAGACCATGAGAACCTCTCACTGCACATGGACTCTAACCCATGATCCGTCTACCCCTGAGGATATTTTACGTCAGCACTGTGATCGGTGGAAGCAAGATGTGGAATTCGTATCGAACAGCCAGGATTCGAACACGGTTCATCTCATTGGAATGCGACTGCTCTATCTATTAGCATAGTATGCATCGTTGGCATCTATTAGCATAGTATGCATAGTTAGTATTTAATGGTATACATTGCCAACTATGCACGGTCACATAGTTGGCCTCAATTAGCATACTTAACATAGATTATCATAGTATGCATATATAGCATCTATTAGTATTGTGTACATAGTTAACATCTAATGGAATTGTATGCATAGTTAGCATCTATTAGCATAGCATGCATATTTAGCATCTATTAGCATAGCATGCATATTTAGCATCTATTAGCATAACATGCATATTTAGCATCTATTAGCATAGCATGCATATTTAGCATATTATGCATATTTAGCATATTATGCATATTTAGCATATTATGCATATTTAGCATCTATTAACACAGTATGTATAATTAGTATCGATTAGTATAGTAGTATGTTTGGTTAACATCGATTAGCATAGTTTGTTTATAGTGTAAAGTTGCTATTTTAGCATCTTCATCAAAAATAGCACGATGCAAAAGTTCAGGAAGTAACGCTTTTCATTTGTTCATAGTATATTAAATGTTGCAGTGTGTATACACTAGATATTTAACACTTAAAGTATCATGTCTTTGCACCACAAGAAACTAATTTGACGATATTTTTCTCAAGACTTTTAAATTAAGTATCCAAATATGTCATGAAATTCAAGTTCAATGGCGTGTAATTTGTCTCCGACCAATATATTTCTTCTAACTCCTTCCAGAATATTTCTGTTCATTCTTAAACATTTAAAAATATATGCAGAAATATTTGAAAAGATACATAAAAAATTGTGCAATGTTAAAAAAAATAAGGCTGCTTTGACGAACAAATAATTTTCATTTTATTTTTGATTGTAATGAAATAAAAATAACAATATACCGACCACAGAGTTTTGCACGCCACTATATCTGTTATTTAAGTTTAAAATCAAAAATCGAAAAACAAAACAATACAAAATTTTTAACAAATTTAACTGTGAATTTCTCAATGTGATTAATGTGGACAATAAAGCAATAAGAATCTACATTTATTTCCTACATTGTTCAGTACGATCGGTAATATCTATCCTTTAGAAATTTTAATAAAATTCATATCAAATATGGAAAAAAGAAAGCATGTTCAATTTTTTTAAAAACAGAAAACAGAAACAATATTAAATTTGACGACTTACTAAAGGGGAGGCCGTAGTTTTAAATGTAAAATCCTGTTTAATTGCCAGATGAAACTTAAAGATGATTCTAAAATTCACATTTCTCTTCCTTTCAACTTCCACCAGCAATTTATCGTTTTAATATCGTTTTTTTAAAGCAGGTTTTTAAATTGCTTTTGTCTAAATATTATTTTGTGATTCCCAATGTATGTGTGCTTACTTCAATTTTAAAAGATTCTAAGGCATATTAAAGGTGATGATTTCGAAACATATTTAGTTACATGTCTGATTTTCACCTTTAAACCACCATCACTTTTCCTCGACCATTGCAGTTTTTTCTTGTTTTATTTTTCCTTCGCGTTCCTTTTTCCTTTTTGAATCACGCGTTCCTTTTTGAATCACGCGTTGATTTGTCTTAATAATTGGCGTTTGTTTTAAGCACTTACAACATATCGACTCTTTCCACCCTAATTTTTAAAGCATCCGAAGTGAAAACTAGGCATAATTGCTTACTCAGAGCCATGCGGACTAAGGGGATGGGGCGTTCGCATCCTAATTAGGTGATCCAGGTTGGCATCTCAGCGGTGGCTGGTGATACGAACTCTACTCACTACTCGCAACAACCACAATGCTGACTTAAAGAGGCCGGGATAGCCTGGTCGGTAGGGCGCTGGGCCCATATCCAAGAGGTCGTGGGTTCGATCCTCGCCGGCCGAAGACTCCCCGTGTAGTAAATGGTGACTGATGCACGTTAAATCTGTCGAGTCTCAAAGTCCTCCATGTTCCCATAACAAATCAATACCTCTGGGGGTACTGATCCAGGAGTTTCCTTGTCTTCTGGATTGGTTCAAAATTACAAGGCTACGGAGTTGAACATTAGTAGTCGTAAACCCATGAAATTGGGTCGGCTGTTCAACGACGGTTATAAAATAAAATAAAATGCTGACTTAAAAATATCCTCAGCGGTCGACGGATCATGAGTTAGAATCCCCTTGTCGTTGGACTAACCCGGAGAGGTTTTCGTGGATTTCCTCTTCATTTAACACAATTGCGGGTTAGTTCTATCAAAAAGTCCACCACGAAGGCTAGTTTGTCCCAATGCTTGATTCAAGAGTTCCCTTGTCCTTTTGGTTGAACCAATAGGAAATAGACCAAAGTGCTAATCATTAAAAAAAAATTTACTAAAAGTAATAAAATGAATTGATAAATCTCGTTTATATCTTCTTACTCATTACACTCACCCCATCCAGTCGGGTTAATTGTGCCATTAACTGTGTGATTTCTAAACTGGTCTAAACCAGCATCCAAACTAAAAAAAAATTAGTATCATTTGATTCACTATTACAAAAGAAAAAAAGAAGAGTTGTCGACCCCAACAGAAGCTGTTGTAGGGTAACGGTTGGCAAGAATCGTTAAGGGTAATTCCGAAATAAAAACCAAAAGCGTAAAAAAACGTTAAGCTCCGTTCAATTATTTATGTGAGTCACGTGCAAACAGTTTTCTCATGACCAGGAAACGAGAAGGTAAGAACTGTCAAATTCCTTCTCTAAGGGTTTGAATTTTTTCGCTTGACTAATGATTTTACAGGTGCTCTTGAAACACTTCCGATTATTTTGTTCTATAATACGATTATTGTTTGGGAAGATACAAGTATTCCTGGAATGACATCTAATCTAAAAAGATCTTATGTAAGCAGCTTTAATGATTTAAATGCAGTTTTTAAGAGAAATATCCTATTCATATCATAGCGTAATAATAATAAAATTTTCAGCTATCGTTTTTTCGTTATATTTGTATCATAATTATCGTTTTCGTTTATGTTATTGTTTTTTTTAATATCCAGAGGCCTATTTCCACGTTCAGTTGAAAATCTAGATAGTGACTTCATAGTAGGTAAATCGTGTTATTTGTCGATTCATAAGCCAATCAGATTCGATACACAAGACCTTATTAACCATGAACATTTCAAAAAGGTTATTTTTTAATTTTTAAGATTTTCATTTATCGAAAATTATTTGTCTAATTGCGATCAAAATTTGGTTTTTGTCTGTTAAAATTACTTAATTCAAAATTATGCGAAATTTCTGTGTTTTACGAAACAAATATAATATTTAATATATAAAGGTATCTTTATAACTCTATATTCAAAAATAACTAAATATATAGTCATATAGAGCATCTCTATAACTATATATTTTATAGAGAAACTGCAATTGTTCAGTCCTCACATAATTTTTCCTTTTAATTTTATTCGGAAAATACCTTTGAAAATACATAAAATATAAGGTTATGCGATAGTTTAAATACTGTTGGATAAATTAATTTAATTTTTCGTAAATTATTTTTAGATAGAAATTAATAGCACTGTTTGTAATCAGATAGATAATTTGGATAGATAATTTAAAAATATCAAAATCTGAGAGACCTAATATCATTTTAAGATTTTGATTTTATAGTACTTGCGTAGTTAAAGTTCAAAATGGAACTTTGAAACACCTAAAATTTGAAGATTTAAATATATGTATTTCATAGTTATATACTCATATATACTCATAGTTATTATTTATGTATTAATCAACATTTATTATCTAGTTACATATTATTATGTAGTTAACATTTATTATATGTATTGCATAGTTATTTTCTCTAAAATTTTTGAGAGACGAAATCTACCTATAACCCTTTGACGTAGAATTTGTATTAAACATATTTTTCATACTTTTATTATTTTGTTTTAATTTTGGTCGAAATAAGTGAAAAATATTATCTTTACCAGTTTAATAATTTATGGTTATTGAACTACAGCATGAAGCATAGGTGTCTTTTTCTGCTTTAAAGGTAAAATTTTCTGAACACAGTTCCCTTTCAAACAAAAATTTTTCAAATTTGCACTTATTTTCAATTATTTAAGATTTAAGGAAAACAATTTTACATCATTGAAATCTCTTTAATTTACAAAATCAGTTATTGATACATTTTTAAATATGAATGAAAAAACATTTCAAATTACTTTTTTTAATATTTTAATACAAATATAATTTCAATAATCGAACAGATTTTTTAGTATCTATTTCACTTCTTTTTTGTGATTAAAAAATACAAAATTATATTTCTTCTAGTTAATAGAACGGCCGAAAAAAAATATCAAAAGAACACCGATATCCCATTTGCGTCAAAGAGTCAAAGAACCCATTGAGCCTTATTTTTTTCGTTATTATTCTTTTTAAATAAAAATTTTGCATTCGTTTTATTGTGATAAGTATGCTTTTATTATTAGTCTCAAGATTAAAAAAAGAAGAAAAAAGACTGAAAAAACTAAAATATATATAAATAACTAAATCAAAATCTGAACATAGATGATTGGGTCTTAAAAATTCAAGTAATGCAGAAATTTAATTTCGACTTTGAGCAATTAGAGAAGGAAAATTTTATAAGTGGATTTCTTTTTAAATTGTTAAAATATTAATTTAAAAAAAAATCCTTTTCAAACAGGAAGCGCTAAACTGCAAAACGTAGTAAAGCAGTGTATTCATGTAAGAACATAAAAAAAGCAAATATCATAATAAAACTCAAAAGACAATTCTTTAAAAAAAAATCTATAAAAGTTTTACGGCTCCACCTTAGATTTGTACCCAAAAAAATTACTCATGGAAGGTTATCACGAAAAGTGAAAGTTATCGAAAACACACCAATTTCACCAAAATTCGAAATAAAGAAAGTAAAATTTCTTACCATCCGGGCATTTCAGTATATCATTTGCCTGCAAAGAGAAAAAAATGACACAGTTTAGTCCAAGAAAACAACAACAATAGGATGATAAATCAAAAAGCATCAAAAGTAACCAAACAATGATTGTATTGTCAGGTTGGGCTATGTGGGTCAAATACCCATTTTTGCGGGCTAGTGAAAGCGATTTAAAGCGAATTTTCGGACGTGAAGATCATTAGAACTTTTATTCAAGTTTATTTCGATAACGCTATTCTACAATAAACATTGCCGCATTCTTACTGCAAACGATATGAAATAGATTTCATTATTTTTTAATAAGCAACTGGTGAGCACTTTAGAATTTTTTTTTTTTCTTTTGAAACACAAAGAAAATTTGTTATGTGCATTAAGAAATGAAGAAAGCATGAAGTGTTTGTGTTTGCTGGAATCGGCCAGTCAAATGGATGTGTGTTAATACTGTATTTTGAGGATTGTGTATTATCATTCCCTCTATTAAATAATAAAAATATATTTGACCTATATCAATGTTTTATTCCAGGTAGCATGCATGTTAATCTTATTTTTGAAGTTTTATGTCATGAAATATAAAGTATTCAAATGTGTTTCTTAGCTTCGCTTTCAATTTTCGATAAAGGAAGTAAGATTTTTGCTTTCAACGATTTATTATTCACATATTTGTATGATAGTTAAAGTTTACCATAATCAAGTAATTTTCTCCGATACTTAACTATTTCAGAAGTAATAAGAAATCTGTTATCAAACCACTATAGTAAATACAATAAATGAGCATGTGTAGTATTGATTAAAACAACACCTATTTTCAGAATTCCAGCAATGCAAATCACCAACCATAACTAAACATCATTGGCGACAATTATAGTTTGGAGATTTTTTTAAGGTCTCTCTTTTCTCCATTGACTTAATGTTTTTTTTATTACATAACTTAGTTTATTTTTAAATTTTAATTGCCGTTGATTTTAAATTATTTAGTTTCATAGAAACTCACTTTGTAAGCATAACTATAAACAAAATAAACACTATTAAATATTAAAGAACGTGCAATTAACAACTTTTTTTGATTAAACAGAGCTATAAGCTAGCAAAATCAGTTGTATTATATTTTTGAGTGATGAATAGAAAAAGAATCGTCAACAGATTTTATTACAATCCCAAACGATAAAATTAAATGTTTGAACATCATCGAGGGCTAAAATTTCCTCTTGCTGCAGCTTTCCAAATTTCAGGACGATAACCGAAACGATTCTAAAAGAGATAACTCCTCATTTTATAATAATAAATTATTTCTTCTACGTACGTTTAAAAAAAACTAAAAATGTATTTTCTCATGTTTTAGGCTTTTCATAATCGTATTTTTACACAATAAAATTTATTTTCTTTTATAAAATATTTTCTTTTTCATTTTTATTCTAAAGTAATCGTCCTCCTCATAACTGTGAGAGTTAAACACGTAATAAACACATAAAATCTTAATTGTATTATCTGAACAAAGTAATGGGAAAATATAAAGTTTTATTCTGCGTATTAATACAAGAAACATGTAGAAAATGCAGTGAAATAAAAGTTTACGTATTCTTTCCAATTGTTACAAGAGCTCACAGTTCTAACTTATTTTTTAAATTTTTATTTGCTTATAAAAATGTAATAATTCCATACACTTTAAAATAGTATACTAGGTATAATAATTTTATAAAAAGCGTATTAAAATTATATTTTTTAAATTAGTACTCCTTGAAAACTATTTGACTGATCTCTTAAAATTTTTGATTTTGAAAAATTTGTGTAGATTATTAAAATGGGAGAAAAAGTATACCCTAGAATTGGAAAATAAATGAAACTTAAAGAAACAGAGTAAAAGTGAAAAATATAGTTGCTGCTTTTAACATAAAGTTTGAATGAACTGTTTCTATATACGTTGAGTCCCAAAAGTTGCAATTTAATTTTAAATTAATAGCCATCCAACTTTTGATAATAAATGATAAAAACAAAAACAAAAAAATAACTAAAAACCGTGAGAAAAAAAGTATTTGAATTACATATTTTTGGCTATGCATATTTTAAAATAAAATACAAAGCTGAGTTAATTTATGCAATGGAGGGAAAAAATTAATCGTACAATTATTCAAGGTTGAACTCCACCCGTGTCAATCCCACCCATATCTTTAAAAAACTGTGTAAACTTATTAAACAAACCTTTTACATTAATCACGTTCTTACAGCTAAAAACAAATAGTTTTGTTACTTCATAATATTAAGTGAAGGGTAAGAAGTTTCGATTTAAGAAGAAGGGGGGGGGGAATTCAGTCAAGGTCAGAGTGATTGGAGGTAATGAAATATAGATGGTTAGAAGAAAAAAAAAATGTTTGGTATGTGCAGAAGGTTATTGGCGGCGCCAGTAGAGGGCAAGAGGGCATATGGACTCTCCATCAAGTAAGGTGTGCTCTGGAATTAAAGATAATCTGACACAACTGGACAAAGAAAGATAGTAAATTCCTATCTATAAAATTTTTAATACAAATGCATTTTGGAAGGTTGTAAACATAAGTTTATCGTTTTCATTGATTGTTCGAATAATATCTTTCATCTGTGACGCTTTCAATAATGTTAAATTACTAGGCCTTTAAAAATATTCTTAAATTTTTTTTTTTTTAACTAAATTAGATAGGAGGAAGATTTAGTAAATATTAAATGCTCATAATTACAGGAAACTACGCATATCGTGTAAAGCTTTTTCTCTACTTCAGGGATTCTTTTTTTTCTTCTTTCTTCCATTTACATCAATACAGTAGAAGATTATAATGCAAACCTTGAAACACGAGGCTTTGCATTATATATCAGTTTGTGTTATATAAATTATTTCACTAATCATTAAACTTGCCTACTAAGCATTGCAATATGTCTGTGGAAAAGTTAATAATTTAAAATATTTTTAAAATACAAATACATTAAAATACAAAAATATAACTAATTATTATTTTTGAACGAATTATTATTTAAACGAATTATTATTTAAGGAGAAAATTGAAATTATTAAGAATATTAGAAATAAAATCCGTCAAATTTATTGATTTTGGATAGATTTAAAGATTGTAAAGTTAATGCGGTATATGGAAAATTGTGGTATATAGAATTACGTTATATAGATAAATTCTACTGTATTCTTTACCTTAAATTTACTACTACATTTCTCATTTAACACATTAACTTTATAGCGCAGGCTTGTAACTGGGCTTTTAGACTGTATTAAGAGTTTATAAATTTCTTAAAGTTAATTGGACATTCTAAGTGAAAAGTTTGGAAGATAAGAACAAAAAAATTAATAGATATCGCTTTATAACTTCTTTGTAAAATCTACGCCTTTTTTTGTACAAAGGCGAGTAATTTAATTTTAAGTAAAATAAATAAATAAACTGATAATCTCCCCACAAAATTATGTAGCAAACTATTCTGGTCAATTCTTCGAAAAGTGTGATAATTAGCTTAAAAGCTTTCCCGCATTTAGGTCAAATTTGATTTTAACTTAGATACTAAATTAATATCAAATTTAGCCGTATCATTTTATGACGAAATTTTTCTTTGATTCTTTTGAAAAAGAAATATCAACAATCAAGATATTATTACAGTAATTATTTACTCATACTTCTCAAAACAAAGTTTTTTTTTTAACGTGCTTTTTCTACTTAACTGACTTTTAAAGCTAAAAACTGGAAGACGATTCTAAAAATGTTACATTAAAAAAATCGTTTGCACTACCATAAGCTTGTGTTCCTAATGTTCTTTTATTCAACAAATAAAAATTAAAACAAGAAATCAATTCAAATTATTTATAAAATTAGTTTTCGCTGCTATTAAAAAAAGTTCTTTCCATTCTTTCGAAACATTTTTACCTTGCCCTACAAAACATGTAAGTTTTTTGGGTTAATTAACAGTTCCGTTATGTATTAGATGTGGTTATTCGCAGACGTGGTCAATCTCATATAAAGGTAAGAATGTAGCTACTATATTATCGCTACACTACAAGACAAGCATATAATTTTTTGACGAAGTGAACTATCAGTTCCAAATTAGAACTGGCCATTCACATATAAAAGTAAGAATGCAACTAATGGCGTTGTAAACAGTCCTTCTCTATAATTTTCTTCGCCAAGAATATTCACTAGCTACTTTCTTTTCTTGCACCTTTAACCTTTATTGCTTCCTCTTAGCCCTCATGCTCTACATTCTTAAATTACTTAAGAGAACATCAATATGAAAAACAGCTCAAGTGAATGAATGCGTGAAGTTGTGGCTATGAACTGGTCTATTTTAGGCTTGTTGTAGGAGGAAGACAATACATTTCGTAAAGAAATAGCAACGAACATAATCTAATATTCTTTTTCCGCTTCATGGTTTAAAATGGCTTTTAATTTCTCGCTTATTCAAGATATAAGTATGCATTTTTTGTGTTCTTTAGACTTTGTTACATTAATTAACTCATCATAAGAATTGTAAAAAAGAAATCTTATTTCGTTTTTTATTTTTTATTTTATCCTTATATAAGAATGATACAATAATTCACTATAAATAAACGCTCAAAAAAAAAAAAAAAGAAATGCTTTTTTTAATAGTTTCTTTACCTAGAAGCTTTGGTCATTTTTTTTGTATGGAAAACATATATGAAAACAAATATCAAGAAACCAAATATATACAAGCTGAAATACATGTCAAAGTCTAACAATTTAAAGTATTAATAGCTTCCGTAAGAAATATCTTGATATGTTTTCATAAAGCTGATAACAAATTTACCTAAAGGCAATTATCACCTTAAAGTAGATATATGCAAGTAAGTACACTACATATACATTGCATGTACAATATATGCAAATAAATGGATTATATGCAGTACATGAAAAATTTATGCAAGGATACGAACAATATATGCATTTAAATTTAATAAAATGTACCAAATATAACAAAGTTAAAATGCGCCAAAATCTATATTCACAGTTTCTATAAGAAATACATAAATACTCATAGGCAAAGCTGACTCTTACATTACATTTTTTGGTGAAAACAGCCACGCTTTACTTAAGCTAAAAAAAGCTCTATCTAAAAAACTGTTATTACTTTAAAATATATACAACATTTATCAGTTTATACACAATATATGCTATATAGCACAATCAACAGGGCGACTAAATATAATAAGCGGCGATTAAAACATTTTCTTCCAGTCTATACTCTATGGCCACTTTTTTTTTTCATCGAAAATGCCATTTGCATTTAATTATTATTATTATTTACAAACATAGAATTATTAGAAATATTTTATAATATTCTGAAAATCACTTTCATTTACGGATGTTTCACAAAATTTTTTTTCGTTCTAGAAATGAACCTTACAATGTTTACCATATTTCGAAAACTAATTCGAAAGTAAAACATTATAATTAATTAATTTTTTAACCTTTTAAAATTTTCAATTTTTGAAAAAGTGGCCACTGTTAAAAATGCTTCAACTGGTCAGTGGCCAGTAACAAAATATCTTAGTTTTGCCTATAATGTATGCTATAGCATTGTAGTTAAAACAAGAAAATATGGAAAGTATATACAATTTAAAATGAATGAAAATGTTTACATCACATTTCTCAATGCTTTTTATCATCTTCCGAATATGTCGAACAAATTTCTGAACACTTTGTAAATCTTATTTTATTTAAAAAATAATAATTTAAAGTGTTAAAAATAGTACAATATTTCACGAAAACGGTTTTTAAAATTCTTTCGGATCATTTTATAATTTTCAGTTTCAATCTTTTGCTGTTAAACTGTTGTTATTGTACAGCAATAGATAAATTCTGCATAACTTGAAACTAATTTTAACACATCTCTTAGCGAAAGAAATGTCGAGTATTTGGATACTTAAATGTTAAGAAACAATCATAAAAACGCAGTTTTTCTTTCTAAAATCACGTTCAGCACGTTTTATAGGTAGGTGTGAAAGAATACCTAGAAAATCTGTTCTATATGTTGCATTTGTGAGGTAAATTCAGAATAAATAAGAGGAAAAATGAAACACGGTCAAGGTTAATATTGTTTTTAAAATAATAATAAAATGTAAAGGAAGTTTCAGATAAATTATGAAACATGTTTAGGTGACAGGTTAGAACTTCAGTCGTTTAAATGATTTTATCCTAGTAATTTATCTATTTGTTAATATAGAAAAATATACTTTAAAAAATACTATAACTGTGATGTAACATGAAGCTATATGGGCCATTCTCACAAAAACAGTCATTTTCATGTCCCCAGTATATTTTATGTTTGTTTTACAACTTATGAAAAAAAAAATTTCAGGGAAAGTGTCTTTCAGAATGCAGGCTAACAAAAGAATATTAGTAAAATTATCAATTTTTATTTATTATTTATTTTAGGTAATTAAAATATACCAATATGTCATTCCCTCACTTGTCCCCACTGATGATTTAAAAAATGAAAAAATTGTTTCTGAAATAAGAAATAAAAAATTTACGAATTCGTGCTTTTTATTTCAGAATATTGAAATATCGAATTCAGAAAATAAATTTTAAATTTAATTTCTGATAAAAATATTGCCATAGCACTATTTCAAACTTTGTCTCCAGTGTTTCGCATCATTCCCTCACAACAATGTTCTTATTACCTACAATCTTCTTAGAATAAAAATATTTTAATAAAAACTTTAGCAGTTAACAACTGGCATCATAGAACAAAATTGCAGTATGTTTTCATCTTCAACTTTAAGAATCTTTGCAGTGGTATAAATTTGAATGAATCAAACCAGGTAAAAAATTTTACATTTGTCATTCCCTCATGTTGTTTTTTATAGTAAAATAAAATACAACTTCGTCGAGAAAGTGGATAATTATATGTTGCTTTCTTGTATGAATATAATTGTATATGATTGATTTCAGAAATCAATTAGACCTAACTGTTATTTTTAAATTTTATTAAATTTGTCATTCCCTCACTAATGTATAAAATGAGGGAATGACGCTAAAGTGAGGGAATGATTCAAGATGAGTATATGATTAAATTTTTTTTTTTTTTTTTTTTGTTCTTGGTTTTTCTTTCTCTCTTTCTTTAATAAAAATAGGTTAGATAATAAATTTAATTGGTTTTAAGTGAAGTACCATGTTTGAAAATAGGAACTAGTTTTAAAACTTTAGCAAAGACTCACAGAGAAAAGAAGTTATTTCATAGACTTTTAAGTGGAAAAATTCTGAAAAAGTACAGAGCATTGTGCTTTTCAAAGCGATTACTGAAATATAGAAAACATAAAGAATCGGCAAAATAAAAATTAAATAAAAATAGCATAACTTATGATACTTCAGAAAGCTTTGTTGTTTTTTTTTAATCTGATGAAGTATCCGGATTATGCTCAGGTAAAAAGGAATGCGTCACAAGAAAAAAAATAAAGAAGCAAAAGAGAGTGCTTCTTGATACACTAAGAAATCTACATATAAAATATTTAAGTGAAAGCCCAAATCGTCGAATCAGTTACACATCAGTCAGATTCCACGGTTTTGAATCTCATACGACGTATAATAATTAATATTTTCTCAATCGCACATGACGTATAATATTAATATGACGTAAACTATTAATACTTTTTGTTCCGGGAATATCGTAGTATCAACTGTGATTACATACAAAAAATTTTATTCCTATCTGTAAAGAAAAAAAACCTATGTAAAGTTGAAACTGCGCTAGGAAAACCAAAATACAGAGGAATACAAAATAGGAGATTGGGTGCTAGTTGAGTATGAAACAATTTTATACCCCGGAGAATTTAAGATATTACATCCAAAAAATGTAACAATTTATGTAATGGTTTCCAAAAATGTAGGAAAATACCCTTTCCAAAACACATACATAGCTACACAAAACAGACATCAAAAGAAGAATTCTACCACTCATTCCATGTGACAATTATGCCAGCCAATTTTATTTCCAAAACCTGTAAAAACTATTAAATATATAAAACTAAACTATAATAAATATTAGATATACTTAGTATGTTATCATTTTCAAACTTGAGGTAGCTGTAACTTAAAGAAAAACATGTATTAAGATAAAATATCATTCCCTCACTATTAGTGTCATTCCCTCACTTTTTAAACAGCGAAATTAATTAATTTAGTTAAATATTAAGTATAATTTAAAGGATGCATATTTTTTTCATAATGCCATTGCATATTTTTATTAATATAAAAAGTTTCAGAGCTTTTTATTCACTTTACTTTTTTGGGATTTTTTGATCAGAAAAATGACAGTTTTCGTGAGAATGACCCATATAGAGAAATTGCTCTTGAAATTTGTATTTATATCGGTGTTATTTTATAATACTATCAAGATTCATTAAACAAAATTAAAGAAAACTTAAAAAAGGGAAAAATTTATTATTGTTCTTTTAAAATTTTAATTTTTGTTGCTTTGTTTGTTGTGCTTGGAAATCAATGGCTTTAATACTAATTACTGAAAACTATAATCCGCTGTAAGTCAATGATAATTTCCTGATTCATTTTTGGATAATTTTTCTCTGCCAATTTATGCAAAAATTTTCGAAAATTCAATAAATTAAAAGTCTTTAAAAAAGTATATATATATATATAATTGGCAATTCTGAAGTTAGTATATTTGTTTATAAATTAAAGCATATAATAATAAAGTTCTATTACGAAATGTCTGTTTACATTTGTGCGTTCGACAAAAACAATAAAATCACTAAATTATTATTTATTTGTTATATAAAATAACATTACCCACAACCTCTCTTGAGGCTGTTTTTTTAGCTTTTGTACAATTCTTTGTCGAAACTCAAAATTTTCCGTTGATCGAGAGTAATATTAATTGCAATTTTATGCAAACGATTTTTTGAACGGGAATAGTGTTTTATGTTGTTTAAAAAAAGTTTCGCTTAAGACTAAAAGTCGAAAAGAAATAACAAAAATGTAAATTTATGTAACGAATTATTTATTTGTTATATAAATTAACATTGCCCACAATTTCTCTTGAGCCTGTTTTTTTTATCTTTGTCGAAATTTAAAATTCTGTATTCATCGAGAGTAATATTGAAATTTTATGCAAACGAATTTTTTTTTTACATAAAATATTGTTTTATGTTTAAAAAAATTAAGGTTTCATTTAAGACGATATGGCAACGACCTGTAACAAAACGGTTTTTGTTATAATAAGAGTTTTATAAAGTATTTCATTTTAATGCTACATACATCGAATTGAAGGATCGGATCATAAACTGATTAAATATATTTTTTGAAGAATTGCAATACCATTCTTCGAAAAATTGGGTGAAATGAAATATACCTCCCATTTCTAGAAAAATCGAATATTATTCAAAAATAAAATTTAATTTCTAAAAAAACTTGAGTAATCATTATTTACCGATGAAATTCAATTTCTAGAAAATAACACTGTGCTATTTTATATTTATGCAATCCAATTTCTTCTTACATTTTGACAAACTTTTCAATCTTACTAATTCTTGACAAGATTTTTATAACAGATTTCTTATACCGGCTTGCTTATTCTAATTACTTTTTTTTCTGCAAATAAAAATATTTATACTTGTGCAACAGCGATTCCAATTAAAAACAGAAAAAGCCAATGCATAATTTACAGGTTCTGTTTTAAATAAAAGCAAAGTTAAATTCTCTAACCAAGAACTAGAGTCATAAAGCTATAATGAATAGTATATTAAATTAAAATTCAAAATCGGATGTAAAAGTGAATGACTAAAGTTAATAATGAAGTAATACAATTCAATTTAATAGTTAATAGCTTGTAGGTTTGTAGACATAAACAATAACACTATTTACATTTATGTTTATGTTTATAAGATTACGTATTTTATATTTTTCCTGGAAAGAAGAATAAATGTTCCTTGTATTATTTAAGAAGAAAAAAAAATTTTCCAAACAAAACAGTTTAATGATTATTTGTTTTTTTTAAACGATATTTCTTAATTTTAGAGTCACATTTCTCAAAATTTAATAAAATTCAAAAGAAACCAAATTTTTATATACACTGTGAAAAATAGTATGGACAAAACTACTGGAATATGGTAAATACCATGTTCTGGATACCATAATTCTCGGTAATTTTTATCGAGACGCTTTGGTAAAATTAACAATAATATATGGCTGTATAATGTGTAATAAAATTTGGTAAATGTGCTAAAATTTGGTAATTTTATCATGATGCCTTAGATAGAGCATGGGAAAAAACCATTTATTCGGTTAAAATTCTTTTCAGTTTTGTATTTTTCACTAAATGTGGAGGATTAAGAACTATAATTTTGAAAACCAGAATTTTCAGTAAAAGGTTACCGCTTGACCAAATGAATGGTTTAAGTAACGTATATATTGATTTTGTTAACCAGAGTAATCTTTTTTTTTTTTTTTTTTTTACCAGAAATGTCATCACATACACTACGGTAATTTTACCACAATTCTTTGTCAATATGTATACACTTCATAAAAAATACTGATTAGCATGCGTATTTTTGATTCATTTTTATAAATTTGGGAGATCAAAATTGAAGCTAAAAATGAATATTTTCACTGCCCTTAAATATCATTTTAACTGAATGAAATTAAATCATTAAAGTGACCAAAACAACATACATGACTTAAAGACATGTTAGAAAAAAATAATCATATTAAATGTACATAAGAACGGCATTTCATTACAAATATTTAAAATGTGCTAATTCCAAATTATATTTTAAATTTCCTTTTCCTTGGAGAAAATAGATGATGAATTATGTTTTGACCTAATTCTCAGACGCCTTTAAGCAATTTTCAAACAAAATACCATTAAAATTTGAAAGTAAAACTGGAATATTTTAACCATTTTAAACGGTTTTATTTTTGAATAACTTAAGCGGTTTAAACTTGTTCCTACGTCATGCTAAATTAAACTGTGACGGACTATTGAAATTGAGGGTCAAAATCATCTTTCTACTTCTCGTTCGTAATATGTCCGGTTATTGCGCTACAATGCACGTTTACATGCCTTGTAGGTAAGTTTAAAATGGATTCGTGGTTAACAACAGCGTAACAAATTAGTCATCATCATATGTAGCGCACATTCTTAATGGATTGAGGTCTCTCAAATAGTTATATAAATTAAATCAATTTAATTTTCTAAAAATAATAACTACGATGCGCATCCGACTTTTTAAATGACATGAAATGACGATAACAGTAGAAAAATAATCAAATAAAAATAATTAACATAATGATAAAAATTTGCAAATAAGTTTTGCATCCAATATACCGGATATTTGCTTTGAAATGAAAACTTAAGAATCAACATTTATTATATTTTATGATCCAGAGAAATTCGTTATTATCTTTTAAAATATTATTTAAATTTAATAATGGAAGAGAATGTAAAAATCAGATTTAAATTAGTTTTACCATCAATTTTCAAAAAAATCATTACTATTCATTTGAATAACAAAAATAATGAATATTATTTATAAGGTTTGCATAAAGTAAAAGCTGCAATATTTATTTGAGTGAAACTAAATTCAACCAATAAATAATAAATTTATATTGAAGCCCTTTCTGGATATGAGGAGAATATTTCATAATTGTACAGTTTTTTTCCTGATGTTCCATAAATTCTTGAAAAGCTGATTCAGGAAATGTTAACATTTGTAAAAATGATATTTATCTTTAAAGGTTTTAAGAGTGTATGGGATTTATTGTAGTGTTTAGGTACACTTTAAGTATCAGAAGGTTTACAGGTTAAACATTCAGATTTTATTAACCACATCACAAACATATATACGCTACATGCAAAATAAAAAGATTATAGAGAGATGGGACCACACGTCCGTTTTCCATGAGTTTTAGCAGAAGTCAAGGTGGCTGGCTGTAGCCGTAGATTAATGAGGTGCCTGGGTCCCTGACCCTTAATCCTCGTTCATAGCAAGTGAGGGTAACATAGCACAAGAATAGTTTAAGTTTTAGCAGAGAAAGATAATGTGTTCGGTTCGGATCTCACCAGAGAAATGAATTAGCCACACCTTTAATGTGCAATGATTGGCAAGATTTAATTTTAGAAATTAGATTATTGGATTAGAATTTTGATAGACAGATTTTAGTTTCAGTTCCCAATTCTGGGTTTCAGTTTCAAATTAAAAGTTTCACTTTCAATTTAAAAGTTTCACTTCGTGGAAATTGTGATTGACACATAAAGAAAAGGGAAAGTAATTATGGGTCACCACAAGTGTATACACCAATAAATTGATAGACATAAATAAAGGGTTCATAATTTAAAATCCGATCTTAATCAAAATATCATGAAAAAATTGCCTAATTTTACCACATTTATCAAATTTTATTACATTCATCAAATTTTAATACATATTATAAAACCATATTTTATTTTTAATTTTAACCATATCATTACTTAAGTGTTTCGTTAAAAATTACCAAGGTTTTTGGCGTTCCCATAGAGTTTTGTAGTAGTTTTCTAGTAGTTTCGACCATACTTTTTTCGCATTACTGATTAAAATATAAGTAGTTTGCACTTTTCAACATACTGCTTTAAAAATTTTCAAAAAGAAAATAAATTTAAAATTAAAAGAATAAAGGATCAATTTTAATAAAAGAAAATGTCATAATTCTTTTAGATATTTTTCAAATTTTAAAATTAAGAAAGCACACGTTACAGCTTACAAAGGTAGTCTATAGAATAATTGCTTTTAAAATAATTGTACATAACGATCATTACAAATATCATATGAAAGATTAGTCTTGCATAATTGCATTGTTTGTTTGTATAGTAGCTATCTTTAATGACTTGAAACATCTTTCCTAATTAAAATGCCATATATATTGCATTGAATCTTTAATTAAAGAACAAAAGCTTTTGTTTCAATCAGTAGTTTACCTTTCAATTCAGAGTTTTAATTCTATACAACTTTATTTCTTAAACTGCATATAAATATTATTTGTACGTGATTTTGATAACAAATTAACAATTGAAATTATAACTTTAAATGTAAGTATCTGAGCAACTATTGAACATCATTTAATGCCGGTCTTTTAATTATAATTATTGAAAATTATTCGTTGGTGATTCAAATTATGCCAAAATACCGATTGAGAGATGATTCGAAAAAGTTTTTTTTTTTTTTTTTGGGGGGGGGGGGGGAGTGATTAATGGTGACAAATTATTTAATTAAATGTGCTGTTTTTCATTTTAATAAAAGATTCTAATCACGTGAGATCTTAAAGATTTAAAATTTTCGTAGAAAAACTGAAAATTAAAAGGTGAGTTGATGAGCGTTAAAGTATAAAATCGTATTTGAGTTTTATCTTAACGGGTTTTTTGCAATGCTCTCGGACATAAAATATTTCTGGAATATAAATTTGCCATCAATTCGTTTCACTTCTAATTCATTTTACTTAAAGTATCGTAAGAATCGTATCGAATTTTGATATCGCTTTTTTAGTTTAGAATTAAGTGTTGGGAATTTTATTGATTAAAAAGACTTTATAAAACTTTTTTAGTAGTTCAAATTTCAAAAAAATTTCAAAACTTGCACACTATATTGTAGCACTTTTTTTTAAAGTTTATTTTTAACGATTAAAGCGAAGTTTATTTTTAATGATTTCAAAATTCTTTTCAATAACAGTTCTTAATTTTTTTGAGTAAAATAATACAAAGCTTAAAAAACTTGCATACTGGAGTTCTTATAAGAAATTTTGATGTCTTATTTATAAACAAACAATTAATATTATTTTTTATGCAAACAGTTTTTCATAATTTGATGTTTATGAGAATGAAAAAATCTCTATTTCAAACGATATCAAAATTCTGTGTCATAAAAAAAAATATATATCTGATAAAAACTTGAAGATTGGATGATTATTTTTACAGAGAAAAAGAGATCTGTAAATTTACAGTACTGTTTGGAAAATACATTTCTGGTAAATAAAACTATAATTCTAAATAATAAAACGATATTTAAACCATTCATTTGGTAATCTTTTCTTTTATATATTAATGGTTTACTTGAAATTCTGAGTTTCAAAAATATAGCTCTTATTACCATACGTTTAGCAATAAATTTGAAACTGAAAAGTAAATTTAACTGAATAAGTAATTTTTATACTATGCTTCAAGGTATCATTATAAAATTACCAAATTTTTTCACATATGATGAAACGTTGTTAATTTTGCCAAAATCATTACCAAAGTGCTTCAGAAAAATTACCGAGCTTTTTGGTGTTCCCATAGAGACAGAAGCGCTATAAATTTCATTATATTCTGGTAGTAATGACCACACTTTTTTTCACAGTGTTTAAGCACATGTTATATGTATTTTTTACTGTTAACTTATTACTTATATTTCTTTGGCCAGTTTTTGAAATTTACTTGAAATTTGAATTTAATAAAGATTTAAATAAGAAATAGAAAGTTTAAATACAAATGGAAAAATTACTACAAATTCCATTGTTTTGATGGGATTTTTTATTCTTTTTTTTTAAATATGTTTACTAAAATCATTAGAATAAATCAAATCGTATAAAAATCATAAAAACAGTCAACAGTAAAAACAAAACCATATTTATGTCCAGATTTCTGGATTAAATTTTAGCATTTTTTTTAAAAAAATTAAATCAGCACACAAATTTTTAAAATACATGATTTATGTTTTTAACTGAAAAATAAATATACATTAAATACTTTTTGCCCTTCTATATTTAAATTTCTAAACTTTTTAACAGTTTTTTTGTTGTTAATTTGGTGTTTATAAGTATTAAAAGAAAGAGACAGACATGTATAAATGTCGATTAAAAGTTAACATTTCTTTTGTGGAGTCTCACTTTGGAAATCTGTTTACTTAAACCATTAAATCCGTAAAAATAGATAAGACTATCGTAATTCCCTTAAATTTCCCGCACTAAATTCTAATTAATAGATTTTGAAAGAAAAAGTTCGTACGATGCCGACACCAGACCAAATTGTTCACATACAATCATAAACTAAAATCGTCTTACGTACTCAATCTTTTTTTTTTTTTTTTTACTACCCCAAAGGCATTGGGCAACAAGTTTGCGCAAATTTCTTTCCAGATCAATCACCGCATCTAAGTAAAACGGAAGAAAAAAAGAAAGAAAGAAATCGGAACTATCTTGTATTTTAATAATCTGCCATGACCGGAATTATTCATAGGCTGGAACGATTTCTTCAATGACGCATTGTAAGTGCCGAAATAGAACGCTGATAGGTTTCCAATTCCTCTGTTATTTTGTAAATGGCAATCGGTATAATTTTTAGCTCATGAGATTACAGTTTAGAGAGGCATTTCCTTAAGATTATTGATTTTACACGTTTCATACAACCACAGAAGTATTTTTCTTGCAAGTCGGTTTTGCAATTTTGGGAGAGTTAAAATGTTGTGTTTTCGTTGTATTTCAAGATGTTTATGGGAGTTATTAGATCAATAGCTTGTCCTGAACATTTTTCATTTTTTTTTTTGGGCTTATTTAATACAAGAAAAAAAAAAGAACTTTAAGTCATCATTGAAAGGAATTGGGTTTATTCATTCAACTCACAAATTGGTATCGATTAGAATTTTCTGGTTCTTTCGACTCTTAAATTCGAACATATAATTCCAAATGTTTGATAAACTAATGATGAAAAACTGTTGAAGTTGTTTAGTTATAACGTTAAAAATATGATTTTTAAATATTCTTAAAAACTGTTAATTATTTATTTAAAATTATTTTTAATATTTTTGTAAAATTATTGAAACTAATTCGAAAAGAAATTCATTTTTTTCCAAAGAAAAAAAGTTCATACACATATATTGATTGAATTATAATTTTTTCAGAATGTAAATTTGAAAGTTACTAAAACTTTATTCAATTTCCTTACTCAAAGCGAATATTTACCAGCGAAGGCTTAATTTATTTATTTCATTACTTATTTTACTACAATATTTTTTGGTTATTGTAAAAGACATGATTTCTCAATATCATTATTATTATTTAATGGCGGGCGCTTGGAACTATTGTCCATTGGCCACAGAAAATGCCAGAACTGCTAACTCTCTTTTCGTTACCCATTGGGCACCTGTGGCGAAGCCACGGCGGTGGAGCAGCGTCGCCCACGTCACACTACCACAACCCGTTTATAGGGCGGGTCACATTCACACACAAAGGAGAAAGGACATAGGACACAGATAGAGAGAAAGAAACATCCCTGCCTTGCCCGGGATTCGAACCCAGAACCTTTCTGATGCGAGGACAGTTCCCTGCCCTCTACACAGACCGGTCGGCTGTCTAAACATTATCAATAATTAGATTCATCATTAATTTCAAATTAAGTTGTGTTACATTTTTAAATAATTAAAGTCAGTTGTTTCTACTGCCAAATATACATTTTTAAATAAGTAAAAAGTTTACGACTATGAGTATTCATGGGGTTAACTGCAAAAAAAAAAGTTGAAATTCATTTCTAAAAATAAATTTTTTAATTATTATAGAATTTAAGTTTAAAAGTTGCTGTAAACTTTATTCAATTAGGTAGTCTGAGATATAACTTATTTATAAAGGCTAATATATTAAATTCTTTAAAATGAATTTTTAAAATAACATTGTATGATAAATTTGTGAATGAAAAACTAATTAAAAAGCTTAATTGTTGAAACATAACTTACATCAAAGTCAAATTTTCATAACTGTACCGTGATTAATTCAAGGTATTTTAAAGTATCAGGTCAAATGCATTATTTTAAACAATAAATATTTTGTCGAAACTCCAGGAACAAAAAGTTGAAACAGGTGTAGTTTCACGTATGTCTATGCGTCTATTTATCAATATTACTCTTAAATTTAAACAACATACACATTAAACTAACCTGGTTATTGAAATACTTAACTATTTTTATATTGAACAAATTGAAATTTACAATTTTAAGTATACAAATTTATTCTGCTTTATTTTTTTACTACATATTTTTAAAATAAGATTCATCACAACTAAATGCTTCAATTTTTTCATCACGTGTTTTAACAACTGAAAAAAGCCTTAAAAATAACTGCAACAGTAAAAAAGATTATACTTTTAAAAGATTAGACTATATTATTTAATTATATTTAAAAGATTATTTTATTATATATTAAAAGATTTAGACCTTTATTATACTATATTATTTGACTATATTATTAGACTATATGATTTGTTAGCCATTTTTTGTTGCTATATTATTTGGAAGATTATAAAAATTATTTATTTCAATTATTTATGAATTATTAATTAAAAATTTAAGAATTAATTATTAATCAATTGGTTATGAATCAAATTTAAATTACTAAGAATTAATCGAAACTAAGTGGCTAGAGAAAAGTAATGAATACAAATCAGCCCATTGGGAAAAAAGAATTTATAAACCCCAGAAAAAAAGTGGTGTAGCATATAATTTACTAAAATAAAAATTAAATATATTTACATAAGGATAAAGTGATCCAGCTCTGAAAAATAGCTATTTTTTAATTTAAAAATATACTTCATAAACTTATTTTATCCGCATATTAGAATTTAAGCAAGTGGTTGTTTTTTTATTTTAAGTAAATATTAATATGAATAATCAGAATGCTAAATTGAAATTTAGTTTGTTCGATATAACAAATAATTTTTAAAAAATTGAAAAAAAAAATCTCTTTAAAAGCCCACTATTTGTTTCATAACTGAAATAAATTCTGGAAAGATACACGGAAAAAAAAAATTCTGCAGCATTTACCGTACGGTATGGTGATAACAATTCTAATGAGGAAAAAAAAAAAAAAAAAAAAAACGCAATTTCTGGTTAATAACATTTAATTTAAACAAACACATTTAATTTTTCCGTTCATATGGCTTCTGTTTACCAGAAATTTTGGTTTTCAAAATTACAGTTCTTATGACCAAACATTTAGTACTAAGTACAAAACTGAAAATTTAACAAATTAAATATTTTTTACTCCATTCTCTAAGAAATCATGATGAAATTACCAAATTTTGCGATTTTATCCAATTTTATCAGTTTTTGTATAACTACATTTTATTGTGCCGACCAGGTGGCCGAGTGGTTAGCGTGCCTGACTGCGGGTTCGAATCCCGCTCAGGGCCATAGGTGCTCACTGGGTAACGATAAGAGAGTAGCATTTCTGAGGCCAATGGGAAATAGATACAAGTGCCCGTCATTAACCAAAAAAAAAATAACATTTTTTTGTTAATTTTACCAAAATCGCTAGTTAGGCACTTCGGTAAAAATTACCGAGATTTTCTTTGTCCCCATAGAGCCAGAAGCGCGGTAAATTTTACCTTATTCTAATAGTTTTGACCATACTTTTTTTCTCAGTGCTGAAGCAAAGTGTAATGAACATATTTCTTGTTTATTAGTTTGCATTTTATCTCATTTTAATATTAAGATGATGAAAATTTGAAAGTGAATAGCATGAATAAGAAAACTTAACTGCTATAAGTTTCGTTTGAAGTCAAATGTGAAATGCAGTGAATACAAAGCAGCCGCTAAACAATTAAGGGTTAATAAACCGCTTTAGAAAGAGTGGTATGGCACGTAAACTTTTTGTTTAATAAAACAAAATACCATGTTGCTATAAAGGATAAGATAATCTTTGTGTGAAACAGTAGCCAATTCTCCCATCGAAAGAGTCACGCGTCATTAAATAAGCATTTTGAAATTTTATATTCCTCTTTCTTCAAAATGTTGTCTAAATTTGAATTCTTTTATCCTAATTTATTTAAAATAAACTTGTTTATATAAATTTAAAAAAGTAGTTAATAAAATATAAATAATGAAAATTAATTAAAGTTAATAAATAAAAATGAAATAAGGAACTTAAAGAAAAAGAATAATAAATAAAATAGCTATTATCCGAGCTATTTATTTATTGATGTTTGAAGAGTCACACACCATTTAATAAACATTTTGGAGTTTAATATTCCTCTTTTTCAATGTAATAAAATGCCTCTGAAATTTGTATTTTTTTTATCAAAATATTTGCAAAGGAAATATATACTCGCTTATTGTTATAAAAAAGAATTATAACTGCAAATAAAATAATAATGAAGTTTAAAAGAAAAGGGTAATAAATAAAAAAGAAAATAAATTTGTTTTCATGCGTTATTTATTTAATAAACTAAACAAAGTCACACGTTTTAAAAAGCAATTTGACATTTTATTGACTCCAGTTTGACTCCTTTTTGAAGGAGTTAAATGATTCTGAAAAAAGTATTTTTAAATCGTAATTTTTTCCAAAAAAGAAAAAAAAACATGCTTGTGTACTGAAACAAAAAAGAATTATAAATGAAATTGAAATAATAATGAAATTTAAAAGAAGAGAATAATAAATGTAAAAAAGTTAATCAAGTTTTGTATATGCTGCTAGGATTATTTTAATGAATTAAAAGTCACGTGTCCTTTAATAAGCTTTTTTTGTTTCACAATCTTTCCTTCCAATGCAGTAGAATTTCGCTGAATTTTGTATTTTTTAATCATAATTTTTTTCAAACAAAAAATATCTACTTGTTTTGAAATAAATAGGGATTATAAATGAAAGTAGAGTAAAAAAGGAGATTTAAAAGAATTATAAAAAAAAGAAAGAAAATTGAGATTTTTATCCGTGTTATTTATTTCTTAATATAAAAATAAATAAGATTTTGGGACATTTCATTTCCATCTTTCAAAATAGAACTGTAAAATATTTATGAAATTTATATCATTCAATATGATTTTTAAAAAAAAAAAATTCTCGCGTAATTAAAAAAAAATGATAAATTAAAAAAAAAATTATAAATAAAAATAATAATAATTAAATCTTTTAAAATGGGTCATAAACTGAATGATACTTAAACTTAATAGAAAATGAAAAAAAGGAAATAGAAAAGCACAATAAATAAAAAAAAAATAATAATTTTAAATTTGCGTTATTTATCAGTTGAGTTAAAATAAAAAAGGTACGCATCATTTAAAAAGCATTTTCCCATTTCATATTCTCTCCCATTAGAGTTGTAAAATGTTTCTGAAATCTGTAATTTGAAGTTCTCATTTTTAAAAAAAATTCTTTTGCTGAAACTTATTAACGAATTAAAACTAGTTTAATATTTGTATTATTTATTTCTTGAATCAAAAGAATCGAGCTTCATTAAATTAGTATTTTGTCGTTTTATATTCAACAGGATTTAAAAAAAAAAAGTTGCATTTTTTTCTAATGAAAATATTTTTCAATTATTTTAATAATTGAACAAAAATAAATATTAAAACTTTTCAGTCATATCTATGACCACTATGTTTCAATACCTTGCTTATCAAATAGGTATTTACTATACAACCCGCATAACTTAGCACAAAAACTGGCCTCTGAAAATTATCAATATGTCAAGGTTTCAATTGTTTCAGAAAAAAATTTTTTTTTGTAAGTAGTTATTAACACACAATGCCAGACTAATTATTAGGATGCCTAACATGTAGTAGCTAGGATGTGACGCATGCCTAAAGGATCATTAGGAGCGTAATTTTAAATTGTATTTCTTCTTTTTTTTTTTTTCTTGTTACTATAAAAAAAAATCCGGAAAACAATTAAATTTCTGATTTTCAAAATCTAAATGGGTATTACTTTTTACAGTGTTTATTAACGTGGCATTGAACTATATTACTGCATACACTGAAAAAATTCAGGAAGAAATTACTGTAAAAAGTATCGACACTCAGGGTGCCGGTATTTTTCACCGTAAAATCCATTTTTACCGGAACATGCGACGGAACAAAAAAAAAGAAATCTGATATTCCATAATTTTTACAGTAATAATCAGCGTGAAAAGTTGAATCACTCTAATTAAATAAATATTACTGCGAAAATTAGGGTGAAATATTTTACAGTAAACTGGATTTTGCAGATGATACATTGAAAGTGTCAGTACTTTATTCCGTAATTTGTTCTGGAATTTTTTTTACAGTATTTAGATTTGTACAGCTTCCATTCAAATTGATTTTTTTTTTTTACCAAATTGTGAATAACGTGGAAAGAATTTTTATAAATCTTGTAAATTTGTTGTTTTTTTTTTTTTTTTCATATTAATAGTGAAACAATTTGTTCTTTAAAATAAAGTATTGAAAATAATTATTAATTTTTTAAAATGAAAATTTGAAAATAAAGTTTTAAAAATGATTCGAAAATCATGCCTTCCAAACTAAAAAAGACAATGATAACTTATGTTCGACAAGAAGCTGATACATTTATGACATAAAAATATGTTTCATTTAATTCATGATTGATAAAATGATACATTAATTTATAATACATCATTGATAAATGATGATACATTCAATTCATATTTTAAAAAATGCAATTCCCCGGTTTTAAAATGATTCGATTCTCAAAACGTGATTTTTTTTCCTAATAATCAATAATTAATGTAAATGAGTAAGAAGTAAAGGCTCAATAATTAAAGTAAATGATTCGATTGCTGTCGCAGCAACTCGTTCAACTCTAGTCTGTTATGCGTTCTGTCAATGAAATCGTGCGCACATCATTTTTAGACTTCGCTAATCATAACGCATCACAAATTTTAATCTTCAAATGAATGCTCCATCTTTGACTTAAGAGGTATTAACTTTAAGCTGGTGTGCAAGGTCTACGTTCGTAAATTAATCATCATTTTCGTAAGTGAAAGTGCCAAGGAAGATTACTGCTTGCGACCAATGAAGCGCTTCCATCTTGCAGCAAAGTACGTTGACTGCAAGGGAGGTAATACTGCTTTGTTCACGATGACTAATACATATGTAACGCCAAAATAGTTTGATGTAATAGGGAGGTTAGGGGTGGAATTACATTTTTGAAGGAATTCTAAATGTTGAAAACTTTTACAAATATTTATGACGTAAACAGTTTCGAGCGTTTTCATGTTTAACGTTTTTAAATGGAAGAGCTTGTGGCAATAAAATGATCTGCCATACTTTTTCAGAAGGTAACATCTTTAAATCAAACTGTTTCTTAGTATCATTTCCAGAGAGACACTACTACAAGTTTCTAGAATATCCTCTAAATAACAGCGTAATACATATAAATATATTATGGCCTACTTGAAAACCGTTAAATTTCTCTCCAAAAAGTTTACACAAAAAAAAAAAAAAAAAAACGTTCTATTGAACAATTTGAAATGTGGTTTATAATTTTATTTCTTCAAGACCCTCAATTTTAAAATTTCAAATATCCATATGGCTTCTCTTTAATTATTCAATAACGACTCAATTTTGATTTGTGTTATTAATACTACTTTTTTATTTACAATTCCAATAGCATTCATTTAATACAAAAATACTTATTATTTTTAATAAAATGTGGATATTTTTTAGTCCAATTCAGTTTTAAAAAACTTCTGCATTATTTTTATATAACACTTTTACATTAATAATGTTATTTATGATCCGAAATTAATAAAGTTGAAAACTATACAATAGTGTTCTTATAGGAAAAAATCAGAATTACCCACTCGCATAGACGAGCAATCGGAAACCACAAATTTGAAATTAATATATAGTCAGAAACGATACAATATTGATGAATGAAGTGTTCTGATATCAAAGAAATCTTTAAAATTACCCCTATAGACCTACAATGGGAGCCCTCAAATCAGAAATTTAAGAAATAAAATAATGAAAATTATACGATATTACTGAATGAAGTGTCCTAATATCAAATACATCTTTAAAATTATCCGCTTACATCAGCAATCAGAATCCACAAATCAGAGATCAAAAGGATAAAAAACAATTCAATAAGGATGAATAGTGTTCTAATTTCAAAGAAATATATAGAAATGCCTGTATATATGCCAATAATCTGAACCATAAATCGGAAATCAAAAAAGTTGAAAACGATATGATATTAATGAATGAAATTTTCTTATATGAATGAATTTTTTAAAAACAACAAGAATGAAAACAAAGAAACACAAATAAAACTCGATAAACAAAAATCAAAACTGTCAGCAAGGATACGTTACTGATCAATATACGTTACTGATGAATCAAGTTTTCTTATGGGACGTTATTGAATCAAATAAAATTAATAATGTGAAATACAAATATGTGAAAAGTAATGAAACTACTGAAAAATGTGAAATATTATTTTGGCAAAGTCTGTTTTGTTTTCTTATAAAATGAATATAGATTATTGGATTCAATTGTTTAGCAATCTCTCTTCACGGCTTCATTTCTCTTACACGGCACCAAAAAAAAGCTTCATTACAACTCCCCGAATGGCAACGTTAGAAAATCGACCAATGATTGCATCTAAAAATGTCACATGCCAAATCTAGCTGAGGTGGCTCAACATATAGCGCTTTTAAAAACGGAAACAATAACCAGAATGAGCATTATCAGGTTGTTCAATTCAGCTGCGGCAAAAATAAAAATAAACAACTTAAAAAATAAAAATGCTGTTGCCAGCCATATAATTTTTTGAAAGTTAACTTAGCAACATAAATCAAAATGACATAGAAGCGCAACTAGATCAAAATTATGATACCTGAGCGCTTGACGTAACAAATCCTTCAATTCTATAAGTGTTGTATCGCCAAATGCCCAAATTAACAATTGGGTTTTTAAAGAAATTCTCTCTATAAAGTATACAAAAGCTAGACGTTAAGAAAGTATCCAATGAGCGAGCATTGGATTGCGAAGCAATCCGAAATGAACTGCGAAAGCAGTTCCGGTGGTTGGCAAGCGCCAGCGAGCAGGGGGGCGAAGCTTCCTAGTCTTTATTAAAAGACAATACCAATTACATTTGACACACTAATTAGAGTCACTCTCCTATTTATATATTCAAAAACAATTCATTCACATTTAAAAAAATAATAATGAAATGCTGCATAAATCTGTCTGATCAACAAAAGAAACATTAAGAAAAGTAGATAATAAAATTAATGTAGCACCAATAAGATGGGCATGACTTTTGGTCATAGGTCACACGGATGTCTAGACCAATTTCAGGCTCTATTGGCTATATAATTGTAAATTCTTCTCAAACGCCATAGTCAACATTGTTGGCGAATATAGTCTGAAGTGCCTACGGCTCAAATAAAGTGATTCATAATCAGGTGAATAAATCAACAGCATTTGAATCCCGTGTGAGACAGAAAACAAAAAGAAATATTTGAAATTAAGTAATTAAAAAAAAACCTCATAAAAGTTTCTTTGTCTTATCTTCTTCTAAACTATCTTCAGACAACAAAGCTTTATTATTGTGCACAATAAGTTTTTGATAGGTTTAAATTGTTTAAGAGGTACGCAAAAAGTGAAATTAACATTAAGGGGCCCAAAATTTCAACCGCTTCCCTGACCAGATTCTTAGATTGCGGCTACCCCTCATATTTTGGGGGTCGATAAGAAAAGGAGAACTCATGATGGCTCAAGAGATAGAGCGCTCAATGAGGTGACCCAAGTTCGAATCTCAGCGATCACTGGTCAATATGAATTCTGCACCCAGCTTGAAACGATCACAGTGCTGACGTAAAATATCCTCAGTTGTAGACGGATCATGGGTTAGACTCCTGCTGTTGGATTAACAATGGAAGCTTATGCTATTTTCCTCTCCATGTAACTCAAATGTGGGTTAGTTCCTTCAAAAAGTCCTTCACGAAGGCTAATTTGTCCCAATGCTTGATCCAGGAGCTCCTTAGTCTTCTGGGTTGGGTTCAAAATTACAAATTTACGGACTTGAACATTGGCAGTCGTAAACTCGAAAATTTGGTCTGCTGTTCAATGACGATTATAAAATAAAATAAAATTTCATTACTTGAAGAATCGTTTGCAAAAATTAGTAAGCATATCTAAAGTTAAGTTCTCGAACTATTAAGATTAAATCATAGTACGAAAAAATCCAATCATAAGATCTAAAGTTTTTAAGGAGTGTGCTTTTTTGTGCACTATACATCTGATATATAATATTATATATTGTATTCCTTTTTGATTCAAATATATCATTGGAAGTGTGACATATGGCCAATCTTTGTAAATCGTCCTAATATCGATTCGAATTTTTCAAACTCTATTGACTCTAACCACTAATACAACATCGTACCCAATATTAAAACCACAGATAGCAAAACACAGATAGCAATATTAAAACCACAGATAGTCTTTGGAGGTCAGGTGAAGTGGTTCATAACCTCGTGAATCAACGATGTTGGAATCTAGAGGAAGACAGAAAAAGAAATCGTCACCTCTACCTTAGAAGACGAAAAAATGACCTGCAGAGGTGAAAGAAACAAGTTGAAAGGAATAAAAAAAATTCAGAAACACCTCTATGAGATATTTCGTCAATGGGCACGACTCATCTAAGGTTGATCGACTCCAACGACCTGTCTTTACCTTTCCGTTTGTGACAATGCGGAGGATAGGCTTCTTGAAGAATCAGATGATGCATATTATGACGATATGTTTGTTTCTTCAATTGCGGACTTCATCAAGTTATGGAATTGTTACAATAAGATTATTCGAATGACGGACAGGAAGCTAGATTATTCAAATTTCCGATTACATTGGTCAGAAAGTAGGTCGTGGTAAAGAAGTCTCTAATTGACTGTATTAAAATGGGGCTTATGAACAAAATGAGTACTCAAAAATGTTGTGTTTATTGTAAAATTAGTCGTATTTTAGTTTAAAATTTATTTTTGAGACCAATTTAAACTTTTACTCAGTAGAATATAAATGTAAGAATAATATAAGAAACAACTTTGGAAACTTGTGTTTTGAAAATTTCTCTAATGTCTAGATACAAAGATGATGAAAAAAAATGTTAGTTAACTAATAATGTTATAATTTTAATTAATGTTCTTTTTTCAGAAAAAAAGTTAATAATTAAACGTGTGGTGTAAAAAAATTTGATCTGTATTTACCTTAAATTAAATAATAGCTTCTACTTTTTCATTAATATACTATCGAACGTTTATTGGATAAGGGTGAATAATAAAAATAAAATCCTCATAAATATAGCAGTTTTAATGGAAAAGAGTCAATAATATGAATAAAATCATCAGAAATATAGTTTCAGTTTAAAAACCGTTATTGGTAAATAACCTAATAACGCTACAAGCAGAAATGATAAACCTTGCATTAAAATATAATTTTTCAGACATTATAATTGATTTGATAATGTATTTGAAAGATATGTTATTTTTATTTTAAAAGAATAAATGAACATAAAGAGTATCTCGGCAATTACAAATTTCATACGATCAAGTAACATGCATGAGGAACTCTATTTCTTGGCGCAATATGTACTATTTCTGCATCAAAAAATCTGGACATTAAATGCAAAATTGTTAGAATTGTTAGAGAAAATATAGTGTTTAAATTTTCTTACATTCATATCAAAATTTATTTCATTTTCTTACTGTTTTTATGCTTACTTAACATAGCTTTTCGAAGATCTGTCGCCAAGGAAAATAAAATAAAAACATAGTTGAAGTGTTTTACGCACGAAACAAATCGATTATTTTAAACCATTATCATCTTACCGTGAAGAATTATCTGAGCCTTAGAACGAACAAATAATTTAAATATTTTAAATGTTATGAAACTTTTTTAAAATCGTCAATTTAGCGCCATTTTTCCACCGAGATGAAAATTATCAAAATCACTGCCTTATTCTCATTTTTTTTAAAAAAAATTTTTTATTTGCTCAGATAATACAGCATTGGAGTAAGTTTTTAAATATTAAAAAACTTGGACCACAAAAAAATTAGACTTTTTATTTTCACAAAACTGTGGCTTTTCTCGATATAGACGTTTTGCGCCATTTTCAGAATCAGCGATTGACAGCGCTGGCTTTAAGCAGGCTAAACTTGACCTAACAGTTGAATACTCACAGCAGTTATGAAAATAGCATATTATTCTCAAAAACACCTGTCCTCATTTCATGCTACTGCAGAACCTTCGAAAAACAGCTTTAAGACCCTAGACTACAAGTTAAAACTTGCATTCTAGATCAGTTTCTAAAAAAACATGGATTGTAAGTCAAACTATATACAGCATTGTAGTCTATTCTCTACATTTAAATTAAAATTTCATGATTAAAAAATCTTCACTTTGGAAATACTTTGATTACTAGGAATAAATAAAATGGAAATATAAAGCTATTTCAGTTCGTATTCTAATTTTCTTGTTAACAACACACCCTAAAACTTAATTACTTTTTTTCGAAACTGTCCAATAAATCTATTTAAAATGAGCTAGGTGTTAACACTTATCTAAATTGTAATATAAACATTTTCGCACTGGTGAAATTGAAAACACGGGTGTTAATGGCATAAAGAAACTTAAGGCTTCTAATTGTAATATATCTAATTTGTAATATCTAAATTGTAATATAAAAATTTTCACACTGGTGAAATTGAAAACACTGGTGTTAATCAGGGCTAGAGAGAATAGAAGGGCTGGTTCACTCCTTTGAAGAAACTCTCGCCGTGCCAATCCTCCGATTTTCTCTAGTGACGTCACTTAGGCGCAAAGCTCGCTCTTTTAATTCAAGAACAGAGCGTTCGGCCTCACTAGCACCAACTAATATTGGAGCATTTCTTTTTGTGACATATTCTAAGACATTTGTTATTTTTTACAATGACTTTTCTCAGTTTTTGCAGTGAATTTACAAAAATTTAAAACTATTAACGAAATGCCAGTTTGCGCGATTGCAACTTGCAAAAATTCTGATGGAAAAACAAAAGAAAAAATATATAATTTTCCGCGTGTTCCCTAAAGTAAATGAACAACTATGTAAAGAATCGATTCCGAGATGACACAGTTAATATAAAACAGCAATACGTTTTTTCTATCGTTAAGAACTTTTATAAAAATTCATTACCTAAATAGAAACTGCCTCGTTACTTCAAAAAGAAAGGCAGGTGAAAAAAATTGATAAAGTCAAAGAAAATTAAAACGTAATAAAAAGTATAAATAAAATATATAGTGTATAGTTGAAATTCTCCTAATTTCAAAACATATTTTTTAATGTAGTTATTCTAAATATTTATGATTTTTTTAAAAATTATATTCTCTTAAATTTAAATATCTATAAATTATATCATCTTAAATTTAAATATCTATAAACAATTGTAAAATTTCTTATGTCATTATGAACCTAAATTATTATTTTGTTTCAGTAATTATCATTTAAAATTGATGTTTCCTAATGATTAAGTATGAACAAATTGCTATTGACGGCATATTTTAAAATCAGGGATTCTAAATTTAACTCAACTTATTGTTATAAAAGAATATGTAGATAAAAAAAGTGTCGATATATGCTTTCATTTTTCGTAATAATTAAAGTTAAAACTGAACTTTTTAAAATAATGAGTTAATTACGTAAAGTTTGAAAGCTAACAACCAGAAAAAGTCTAACTTATTTTTACAAAGAGAAAGATGCAAAGTTCATAATATCATAATATCATAATATCTTTGCTGGCGATCACCGAGATTTGTGGACACAGTGACGTCATGAGGAGGGAAATCGTAGCTTCAGCTCTAAGAGCGAAGTGAACTAGCCCTTCTATTCTCTTTAGCCCTGGGTGTTAATGGCATAAAGAAACTTATGGCTTCAGTTTTTTCTTTTTTATTCTTTTCATTTTAAGGTGAGTTTCTTGAAATTCAAGATGGCGTATATTCATTTTGAATTTAGAAATCTAGTTTTATTCTATGATATTCCTAACAAAAATGCAAAATTTTGAGAATTTTTTTTCTTTTAAACCATCTCTTACTGAAGAGACCAATAGGCTCTATTTTGTATCAACAAGATTTTTACTATTTTTATTCAGTGTTTTAGAGTTTAAAAAAATCTTTTTTAGAGGAAAAAAAAAAGAGTTTTTTAAGTTGGAAATTGAGTTCCGAGCAAGATTTTTTAATTAACGTCTTTTTTAAAACATAAATATAACAACATTACAGATCATATTTAAAGTGATTTTTACATTAATAAATCATCAATAAAATTCATCAGCATAATTCTATATTGCAACAATCGTTTCTAACAATCAATAAACTTTCTTTTTTGTGTCCAATAAACAAACAACTTCGTTTCTGAAAAAAGTCGTTTACTTATGGAAAGTGGGTGTAACTGTATGAGGTAATTGTTAGAAAAAAAGGAGTTTTTTAACATGTTCAAAATTGAGTTCCGAGAAAAAAATTTTTTTAACTAACATCTTTTTGAAAACATAAATATAACAACATTTCAGATCATATTCAAAGTGATTTTGACATCAATGAAATATCTTACAGGATTCATCAGCATAATCTTATCTTACAACAGTCGTTTCTAACAATTAACAAACTTTCTTTTTTGTGTCCAATAAACAAACAAACAACTTCAATTCTTAAAAAAGTCGTTTACTCTTGAAAAGTGGGTGTAAATGTATGAGGTAAGATTGGAATTGAAAGTTTTGAATGCTGTGGGCGAAGTCGTTTAAAAGTATTGAATAAAAGGGAGTTAACCGTGATCAAGGTTGGAGAGCCAGTCTGATGAGTGTAACATAAGTAAATGTCTTAAGGTCGTGCGTGAGATTTTTCTGACAAACCCTTTTTTTGGAAGAAGGTCATTGTCTCATAATTAAGTGAAAGTTTCAAATCAAGTATGTCTTAATTAGATAATTTGAAATACTTTCTTTTTCCGTCATTGACTTCAAATGTAGATACTATTCATGCAATTTGAAAGAATTCCAGAGTTTTTAGTTTCCGTCTTCAGATTATATACTTAATCACGAACTTAATACTTTAGTTATAAGATTTTGATGATTTACCTGTTCATAAACTCTAGATGAGTGTAATTCAAAAAGATTTCTAAAGGTGGTGCGTTTGTTTTTCTGATAAACCCTTTTTTGGGAGAGGATCATTGTCTCATTTGTGAAATTTTCAAATCAAGCATCATAATTAGATTATTAGAAATGCTTTCTTTTTTCAACAATTACTTCCAATGCATATGCATTTCACGCAATTTAAAAGCATTTTAAAGTTTTTATACTCTGTTGCAAGCTAAGAAAAAAACATTATTCCTATGAAGTAAGCCTGTTTGCATCTAAGAACACGCTAAATGGATGTCAAATATCCTCAAATATATATCAGCATCGCCAACTCTTGAAATGACGTTGCACATCCTCTTTTTTGCTTGATTTCTTATTAACATAAATAAGCAATTAACAAGTAATAAAAATTGTATCTAAAAATCGTAACAAATACACGTCTTTCTACGCATTTAAAGAAACTAATGAAAAATTAATAAATATTGTTTCTTGTTTGTATTTGCTCTAACAGACCATATTTTTCTACAAAGAAACAAAAGGGAAAATTCTTTATCTCGCATTTGATTTGTTAAAAGCATGTCAGCGTAAAACGCGCCATTTTTAGTGGTCCAATGAAACCCAATACTCCTGCAACGTTATATAGTAGTCCGATAAATACTAAGAGCGAATGTTCTTAGTATTTATCGAAATATGTCGCCAAGGTAGGATTCTAGCAAGACTAATAACCTATTTTAAATAATTCTGTGATATATATCATAAGGAACAGCACCAATTGCATTTCTACCTGACTAGTTTAACTATTAAAAGCTTTTATATTGTTTTGAAAACATATTTGCATAATTTGATGCCGAAATAAAACGGAACTATATGCAGTCGCGGATGATTACTTAAATCCTAAATCGTAATAGTATTTTCTTAATTTTCAACGGAGAATTGTTTATGTCTCCAGATTATTTACTTAATATTAAGAGATTTTGATCATGAACAAGATAATGTACTGCAGATGAATGTAATTTAAGTAAATAACTTACGGACGCACGTGTGATTTTTGGACAAACCCAATTTTTTTCGGGATGAAGATCATTGTCTCATTATTAATTGAAAGTTTAAAAAACAATTGTCTTCAAAACAATCAATAGCATTAGATTACTCGAATAAAGCTAAGAAATTCGAAAATAAGATTAATGTTGAAGAAATCTCCTTTTTTTCAAAATTTCATTTATAATCTTCTTACACTGATATTTAATAAGCGTTTAATCGTTCTGCCATTTGTTTATTTCATTACAATAATATCTATTGTTTCAAAAAATGACAAAGAATTTGAAATATTAAATAAACTATGTGTACATTCCATAATTTATCAAAAGATATTTTAATGCACCAAAAAAATTAGATTTTATTGTATCTTCACGGTAATATTATTTTTGTATATTTTTGAAGAATATTTCCTGTACTTAAGTTCCTGAACTTAAGCTTGAAAATAAATTTATTATTATAACAGAAATGTTTTGACATAAATAAATAGAATATATATAGGTAAGTATATTTTATTCCTTAGGCTACGAGCCTAAAGAATAGATATACAACAACAATGATTAAGTTATTTAAGGTTAAAGTAAAAAATTTGAATGTTTTCAAAATATCTCTTAAAACATGTTCTTTCACTGAAGTCCTCAATTACAAACCAGTTTCAAACTACTTAAAATCATTTCCGCTGTTATCCTTCTCTTTATAACAGTGAATATTTCCGTTTTACGTTAAATTGTATTTTTTAATCATCTTAACGAGAAATAATTTTTAAACGCTTGGATGAACTTTCTTTTTTTATCCATCTGGCAATGGATGAAACGTCAACTTTTAACCTCATTCAAACGACCAGGACTTGTTTACCGATTGAAGAACGTGGTATCTAACGAAGGTGAAAAGAACAGCTCATTTGCTCTGAAGAGAGAGACAAGAACGTTTTGAGAAACGTGAGTAAAAACATACCCGGAAAAAGGCTTCAATTCAAATAAACAAAAAGAAAAGAATATTTAAAAAACAAAACGATTATTTTGCATCGCTTTTTACGATAAAGAACTTTTTTGTGGCAACCGTAATACTGCTGCCAACACTTCGAACAGTAACAGTTTGTTGGCATCTCTCAGTCTGATAAATATCGTTTGACAATAGCTCTTACATCACTTCACTTCCTTCAAAGATCTAATTAATTGAAAGAGAGATACTAAATATTAGTTAGCGTTCTTTTGTTTTTATTTTCTTTTAAATCTTTTGTTACGGTGGCGATTCATTGTATGTCATCAAACAATAGTGATTCCAGGGGTGAAACTTCACAAATCAATGGAATAAAATTGGTACACAGAGCAGAGGCTGTTTCAGAGTTTCAGTTTCGTGGTAGAGCTTTGATTCAACCTCTTTCTAAAGGGAATTGTTTGATTCTGATTAAGAATTAGAGCCGTGAATAATCGAAAATCTTCTTATCATTAATAAAAGATCTAGGTTAGAAGTTGAAAGTAAATTAAATAAAAACTGAGAAAATTCAGAATGCTTAGAAAATTTGTTAATTACGATTGTTTGTGCTAAAACATTACCGAGATTAAAAGATAAAATGTTTCGTAATATTTGAACAAAAATGAATGTTTCAGAATTTCACTTTTCACTATCTTTACTTAAGAATTATTAAGAGCAATTGCAATTATACAATCATATTAACATTGCTGACTTAGATAATATAACAAACGAGAAATTAATGTAAGTTAAAATTACACTTATCCATATAATGAGTATTGTTTAACCATAATATTGTGCACAACTGCTGTAACCATAACACTGGGTTAGGTTTAATATATTCATGGTCAAGTTTAAAGTGCACAATAAAATATTATTACATGCTCCAGCTGGTGATAAAAAATCATTTAATTTCAAAATAATATTAACAAGTGTTTTTCAATAATTTTTAAAAAATATATATAAATTATGAAATTCAAACATATTATGGAGAAAACTGTTGGAAGTATACACAAAGTCTGTTTTTGAAATTTGTAATAATTTGAAAAGAAAGAAGATGGTTGAAAGTAGTACACTGTAAAACATCCCGGTAAGTAGTACCGGAACTCAGCATGCCAGTACATACCGGAAAATCAATTTTTACCGTAACGTTTTAATGAACTAAAAATCTTATATAAAATCTTATACTACAATTTAATTCAAAATATTTTACAGTGTCTACATAATTAATGTTTTTAAAATTTGCAATAACTCAAAAATAGAATAATAGAAAATATTAGGCATAAAGCCCATTTTATTTTTATAAAAAAAATAATGGTCGAAAGTAGTAAGTATAAAAGACATCGATTAAAGGTAGTTCAAAAATAGAGTACATTAAGAGCAAGCAATCACAATTTATTGCAATAATATTAGTTGAAATTTGTAATAATTGGGGAAAAAATGATGGCTGAATGTAGTATACTGTAAAATATTTTTGATCAACTTCCGGTGTGTAGTACCGGTTCTCAGTGTGTCAGAACTTTTTACCGTAAAATCAATTTTTGCTGAAAAGTTTTACTGGAAACAAAAACTCATACTTTTTATATAAAGTAATATTTAAAGTAAAATAACTGAATCACTGTGATAAAATAAGTACTACTGTTCAAATCACTGTATAAAATTTTACGGAAAAAATGTATTTGACATTAGAATGGATTTTATGGATGCTGTGCTCAGGGTGCCGGTACTTTTTACTATAACTTAATTCGGATTCATAATTTAATTCAGACATTTCATTAATAATTTAATTTTACCATGATTTAATTTAATTCTTTCATCATTTTTTACAGCGTTTGCCCAATGTATGTTTTTAAAATTTGCAATAGCTGAAAAATAGAATAATCGAAAATATTATGCATAAAGCCCATTTTTTTTTTTAAATGAATGGCCGAAAGTGATATGCATAAATGACATTGATTAAGGACAGTTCAAAAATAGAGAATATTAAGAGCCATCAATCACAATTTGCTGCAATAATATTAGGGTCATCTTAGAGGAATATGAAAATTCCTTTAGGGGGTACATAGACCTAACATTTTAAAACCGCAAATGGAACACTGTCTGCAGAAACAAAACTAAAACCAATTTTCGGCAAAACTGCGTCCTACTAATAAAATTTTAATTTTTTTTTTGAACCAATGTTGCTTCTAAGCAACGCAACTTTAATTTTTCTAAATTTTCTTTTCAGTTCAAAGAGGACTTTTTCTTTCTTTTTTACTCTTCTGTTAATGTTGTAGTTTTTACTTTTACGTGCTAATGAATATAACCTTTCTGGATTCGATTATTGTTTTAATGTTGATAAAGCGTTATTTGTCGATATTTGCCATTTGTGTAAACTGTAATTAAACTGTTAAAAATTTCAGAACATATTGAACCTTAACATCGTTCAATCTGTCTTGAACTTAAACATTGGATTAATTTTGCACCTTATTAAGGAATAAAGCAAATTAAGGAATTATTGAGGATGTCGAAACAAATTTGCACCGTAATATGGTTCAAAGTATAGTAATACTATGGTTAAAAGTGTAATTTACTTTTTTTTTTTAAAGTAACAAAGACTTTTCATTTTAATTTTGTGATTTGATAGTTTTTAATTAAGAAATTTTTTTTCGATTCAGCAATTATCAATTTGGTGTGTTTATGAAAAATGGGAAAATCTAATAGAAAATAAAATTCATTTATTTATGAAAAATGGAATCGAACGAAGGTTAAATGGAAGAGATTAAATGAAAAGGAAAATAATTAATTATATTTTTCATTTCAATTTATGTGGGGGGGAAAAATTGCTCTGTGCTCAAAATAAGAAACAGAACACCCTGTATAACTTCTGATCTAATGATTGGATTTTCTCGTTTTAGGACTCAATTATGACCCCAAATAAGCGAATGAAATAGTGCAGACGATCGTTTAAGTTACGAAATCAAATACAAAATCGTGCTTTCTTGGAATAAACATACTTTTTTTTTCGACAAACTTGGATTTCTGACCTTCAAAATATACGGATTAGCCGCAATCTGGAATATATGATCCATATAGTTCAGTCAGGGGAGCGATCATCCAAAGCTTGGTTAATTTTACTTTTGGCGTATTCGCCATATTTCGAGAACTTTTTAAGAGAATTTAATAATTTTTGCTCACAATTATGAAACTTTTTTATCCAAAGAAAATTTCATAAATGATTTATATGATTTTTAGCAAATATTTTTTATTTTATACAATAATATTCAAAATCAGTTTGTATTGAAAAGCATACATTTTTTTTTTATTATTTTAAAGAATTTAACTGTAAAATACAAAATTTGAGCGAAATCGGTCGAATAGTTCCAGAGAAATTGAATTTTAGAGAACGATCCTCTATATTTTGGGGGTCAGAAATCCAAATCCATTATTAAAGAAAAAAGATGTTTTTTCAGAGAAAGTACGTTTTTGTGTCTGATTTCGTAACTTAAAATATCGTCTGCACTCATTAGTTAGCATATTTGAAATCACCCTCCTTGAATCACTATGATTGCGTCCTAAAACGTGACGATCTCATCACTAGATCAAAAGTTATTCAATGTGGTGCTTTTTTTTTATCTTGCCCACACTGTATTTAAAGTACAGCTTGTGTGCATATAGAAAAATTGAAAGGAAAATGAATTTTTTTTTTCTTTATTGAACATTTTATAGAATTCCTACTAAAACAATGGAAAATAATTTAATGAAGCTTTTAAGGAGATCGTCAATTTCCGAAAAATTCTTTTAAATTCTATTCCTCTTGTGAATGAAAGATCACAACATGAAATACACAATAGATATAGATAGCACTGTGTCCAGTCAGGAAATCTTCTCCATTTACAATCAGAAAACAAATAAACAGGATTCGTATTTCCGTAAATTAATTATTTCTATTGATTCATTGTCTTTGATTCTGACGCATTGTTCTTATTTTTAAAAGACCATCTCCAAGAATGTGAAGGACGCCAAGTTATTTTCAAACAAAAATATGTTGTAGGAACACCATCCTTTCTTAAGATTTGCAACCGGTATTAAAAACAAATAAACATCTTGCCGCATATTGTTTTTCCCTTATAACAACCAATTCTCTAAGTTTACATTAGTTTTTACTCAATATTCTCAAGGATTTTATCATCAAGGATTTTAGGAATCGTGCTTTGTCAATATTTAAGCAAATCAGTGAAGCATCATGGTGTCGTCTTTTCTTTTTTCATATGAAGTTGATAACACCAAATAAATAGTAAATTTTCAACAATTCAACAATTTCATGCAATTAATTAATTGGAATTCGAAGTCTCTGTACACACAGTAATGAATAACAAGAATGATGTTACTTAATGATAAATCAAATAAAAAATCAATTCACGTTTTGGACCAAGAGCTCATGGTGGTTTAAGCTCCACAATTTCGTAACCAATGGTATGTATGATCGTATCAATTTGCTAAGCATCACACCCCGACCCGCCATTACTTTCCATACAAACTGGTACCCATCGGTCTAAAGCTGGGTGACCTTCACCGGGGATCGAACCCTAGTCCTTCACACAGACAGCTCAGTGCCAAATCAAATTCCGTCGCGCTTTTAGTAGTAGATAATTTTGGAAAGTACGAACAAATTGAATAATCTTTTTTGATTATGGGCCTGATATTTTTCTTCTACAGAGTCATGTCCAGTCCTCAACAAAAATTGAGTCATAATTGGTACAGTAGTTTTCGACTAATGGTATTTGAAACTGCGGAGTCTCCAAAGATAGAGAGCTTATATCTAAATGAGGTGACCCAGGTTCGAATCCCATCTTTGGTTAGTTGATACAAATTGTGTACCCGGCTCTCGCCGACCACAGTGCTGATGTAAAATATCCTAGGTGGTGAACGGATAATATGGGTTAGAATTTTCTTGCTCTTAGGCTAATTGTGGGAGAATTTTCGTTATTTTCCTCTTCTTGTAAAGCAAATGAGGATTGATTCCATTTTTCTTAATGCTTAATTCATGAGTTCGCTTGTTTTCTGGATTGGGTTCGAAACTACAAGACTACGAAGTTGAACCATGATAGTCATAAGCTTAGAAAGGGATTTGTTGTTCAACGCCGGTTATAAATAAAATATAAATGGCATTCAAAATATCTGACCCTCAAACCATAAATATGTGTGTTTTTACAGTTTTAAGAGTGAAGGGGTCATAAACAAAATTGATACAGTACCTCCAAATGCGCTGCAAATGTATATTTTTACAATTTGAATAGAAAGAAGTGGGGTAAAATCGGGTAACTAATATTCGAAGGCCAGTAGAAGCTGAACTGGTCGAAACTGTTACATTAAATCTCAAAAATTTCAGGAAAAAATCCTGAAAATTCGTAGATATACCTTTTTTTTAAATGTTTTTTTTTTTAATTATTATTTATTGAAAAAGTCAAATTATTCTGTCTGCTAGTATAAGACCAGATGCACATGTTAACTCTATAGGAAAATTGCAAATACTAGAATTTCAGGGGAAAAGTAGCAAGCATTTTCATCTTATAGGACATTTTAAGAATATTATGCATGTAATTTACATACGTAGTTATTTTCTTCTTCCTCTGCTGAACTACAGCTTTCGTGGGTTTAGAATAGAGAAAATCCAAGCAAGTGACAAAAACGAGTGGTACTCTGTCTTACCCAGAAAACAGAGATTATCGAAACGAAGCAGGTCAGTGCTACGATTGGACTAAACCCTTATTTGGATTGAAAAGTTTTAATTACGTGAAAATATTTAAGGTAAAAAAATAATAATAATAATTACAAAAAAATAAATAACTAAATAGAAATAAATTTTTGGAATAAAGCATGAAACAAATAAGCTGTTCTATTTTTATTTTGTATCTTCAATGGTTGACTACAATAGATATAAAGAGAAATTGTACTACATCTAAGAAAGATAATAAAAAAATTATTTTACAACTGGTTTAAAGTTAGCTTCAGTTACTTAATAAAAACAATAAAATTATTTTTATTGGTCACGAGGTTCCATTTTAAAAGCCATTGAGCATTCCTTCACGGAATTCTATTTTGTGAAGGGATATAAAAAGTTCTATTCCTATTTGTATACTATTATTAGTGAACCGTTTCCAAGAAAAACAGATTAATTCTAGTTTCCACAAAAGAGGTAATCTTCAAATGAAATAATAATTGTTTTGTTAACTTGACTCAGTAAAGTAATTAACATCTTTTCTAAATGAAATATTTTATTTATATTAGACTCATTTTTAGCGGTACGGAAAAAAAAAAAAAAAACTTCAAACTTTTGTTTAGTAAGCATGCAGTTACAGTTAACTAAGAATAACTTCATTATTAAAAGAGGGTTAGGATACATAAGTTTAATAAAATATCAACATTCACGGGGGAAACTTTTTAATTAAATCTCAATAGTTTTTTAAATGTTTATTTCAAGAATTGCGAACTGTTTACATTTTAATATGTCTTTTGTCTTTAACTATTTGAAATTGAATTTAGTTATAAAAAAAACTTATGCTTTTTTATTTCATAACTTTCGGTCAGCAGCTGACCGAATTTTGAGTTTACGACTACCAATGTTCAACTCCGTACCCATATAATTTTGAGTCCAATCCAAAACACAAGAGAACTCCTAAATCAAGTAATGGGAGACATTTGCCTTCGAGGTTTCTTTTTGATGGAGTTAACCCGTATTTGTGTTACATGGAGAGGAAAACCATGAAAACCTCCCACAAGTGGTCTGATGGCAAGAGGATTCTAACCCAAGTCTACCACTGAGGATATTTTACGTCAACTCTGTGGTCGGTGCGAGTCGTGTGCGGAATTTGTATCGACGCGCTATCACTGGGATTCGATTACTCTCGACTCGATTACATCATTGAAGGGAGAGTGTTCTATCCCTTAAGCTTCACATGCTCTAAGTACTTGTGAAACAATGACAAACCAGAAGAAAGTAGACAAATTGTGTTTCAAAGATTTGTAAAAAAGTTTTTAATATCAGTTTTTGAAAATGCTTTGGGGTTATATTCAGCATAAATATAACATTGCGTTTGAAATATATAATTATAAATCTTACACATTGATCTACAAATATGTTTTTTTTAAATAAAAAACTAAATATTTTCAATATTAATGTTATTAAAAAAGTTTTAAACGCTTTGCTCGCATTACAGTTAAAACAAATTTTATGGGTACATATATATTTAAAACTTTATACTTAAAATACAAAATAGGATTTTTTTTTTCAGAGCAGTGAATGGGAGGTATAGAGAGTTAGCATAACAATAATGCTCTGTTTGAATTTTCATTCTAAAATTATGATAAAATACCGGTAGCAGTCTGTCTATTTGATTAACCGTGAAGTTTACAGTGAAGAACATTTTTTACCTTTACGATTTTGAAACTGTTTACAACCAGTATGGTTATAAAACCATGAATACAAAACTATACGGTTTTCAACCATTTACTACTAGAATGGTTTCAAAACCGTAAAAAGGACATTTAACTGGTCATAAGAGCTAGTCTTTTCATTAAGTAATTGGTATTCGATAGCGCAGAATACAAATTAAAAAGTGTAGGACACTGGAAACTCTTAGTGTGTTGAAAAGAATGGAAAAGAAGATTGTGGTGTCAATGCTGGGACTCGAACCTCAGTTCTGTCAGTCATGAGAATGAAAGACTTGCCCTCTCGGCTATAATATTTACGCAGTTGCAAGGAACTAAGCGGTTTCATAAGGTTAACTGTTTTAGGAGAAAGCAATTAATATACCGTTTTTCTTACAATAGTTCGGATATCATCTTATTTATGGTCATCTGACTGTTTTCTTTGAATATGATAAAATAATAATTTAATAAATTGTAATTTAACCACTTTTTTCCTAGAAATTTCTAACAGCGTAGTAAATTTCAGTTTTCTTTTTTTAGGAGCTTAATCTAACGTATTAACTTCTACGTTTTTTTTAAAATAAAACGAATTGTTATATGCAATATTTAAAGAGAGTTGGAAAAAGATAATATCTTCATTATTTTTCACAAACTTTTTGAGACATACCGACCAAGATCAATTATCTAAATTTATCTTGCTCAAATTATTAACCTACATATAACGGTAGATTAGAGGTGTGTTATTTACCCTAGAAAATAGTTAAATAATCGTAATACCTCATTTTCTAGCTTTATACCCCTCATGATGTTTTTATTTCTTTCCAAACTTATATTTTCCATTTTATTGCGGATTTTATAACTACTATTGAAACCTTAATTTGTGTCTTTGTGAAAGCTTTTATATAATTACATTTACGACGCTTTTAAAATTTAACTTTTTTTTATTTTAAAATGTGAGAAGAACGGCTTCTTTTTAGAAAAACCAGTCAGCTTAAATAGACGAATTCAAATTTTATTTTGTAAGTAACTACAAAGTGTATTTCAAACCATTTTTAATAGAACGCAATTTGGTAAAGTTGAATTCGGTGAGTTGCAAAGCATAATGCACGTGGGTAAAATTGTTAAGTTGAATAACGTAAGTTATAAAGTTAAACAGGTAAAGTTGAATGCACTTTGGAACAATTGTTGTTTAACTCGAATAAGGTTAGTTGTAAGCTAAAATTGATAAAGTTAAACAAAGTGGGATGTTAACTTAATTTGATAAATTGAATAAATTACGTTAAAAATTTCAGTTGTAAAGTTTCTGCACGGAGGTAACATTATTGTTAAATTAAGTTTTAAATTTTTTTTAATTTAAGTTAGTAAAATTATTCATGAATAATAAATAATATTATTAAATGAATAAAATTCTGAGAGCATTAATTTAAATAAATTGTTACCTTGGCTAAACAGGTTAAAAAAAAAAAAAAAAATTCAAATTTTCTCCGGGAAAATTCTTTTACGGAATAATAATACTGCTGTAATTTTTACCAATATTGTGATCAGATGTGATATTATAATATTCATAAAATATATGAAAAGAGCACGAATTATTGAGTTTAAATTTTTAACATGTTTTTTTTTTTTTTTTTTTTTTTTTTTTTTTTTTTTTTTTCCTAGTCATAATTAGCGTAGCCTGACCACACTGGAATAGGCAATTAAATATTCTCCTTATTTATCTCTAGTGTTATTTGTTCAATAATAGTATTCATTTCCTATTTTATTCATTTATTTCTTCGTATTTATTTATTTATTATTATTTTTCTCATTATAATCGGCATAGTCTTAATATTCTATGAATATTATGATAAACAATTGCTAGAAAATTACACCGGATCAAATTTAATTAAAAAGCTTCATTCTGAAATGGCTGTGAGGAGAGCTTTATAATGCTTATTAAAAAATTACAAACGAAACTAATTAAATTAAAAGCTAACTGGAACATTGAAGTTCACGGTTTTTAATAACCTATTTAAAATGATATTACAAGTGAGAACGAAAAAAACTGAATTCAAAATAATTAAGTAGACTCAATCCTTTGTGAGCAGTGTGTGTATGAAAAAAAATATTAAAGTATTAACAACAAAGAACTTACCTTTAGCGCCTCACTTCCGCTCCAGCACAACACCGTTATCAGGGCCGTAACACACCACCTGGCGCAGCGCGCTTTATTTTTAAAATTATCCATTATATTAACAGTCACCAAGACTGCTCACCGAAAATTCCCAAAATGATTCAAAAACAATCCATTGGTAGAATAATCCTTTCTGTGGCAGACGATAATAAAAACGAATCCAAAACACTGTATCGGCTTTCGGTTTCCACACGTGAACAGAGACTAACAATCACAACTAGTTTAGGATTCTTCTCTTTTTAGGGATGGTTGCTCAATGGGTCGAGCCTCTTGGGTTCTGAGGAGGATCGAAAAATCGAGCAAGTATCCCTCTCTTCGGCTTCCAGGAAACCTGTCGGACAGGTTTTCCTCAGGTGAGTGAATGAGAATTGGAAGGTTTTGGATAGATATAAGAGGTAAAGAAAAGGGCATGGAACTATGTATATTCCCCTCTCCCCTTTCTTTAAAAAAAAATTCTTTCTACCATTTATTTTACAGCTGCTTCAAGCAATCCTGCCTTTAGAAAGCGATTTCTCTGGACATGTTTTCAGTATTAACGACAGGTAAAAATGGGGGAGGTGTGGGAAAATGCGGGCGTTAAAAAGAAATCGTTTGCTTTTTAGTTTTGTTTTCTTTTGCCCTTTCTCCTGTTAACGGTGTTCTCTTTTCATGTAGATTGCTTATATTATGATTTTATCTTTTTGGTGTGCTAATTTATCAAGACGGCACTTGTTAAAATTAGGCAGGTGAATCGATAAGTAATGATAGCTATATGGTTTGGACCAAAAATGAAGATTCTTGTTATGCTAATTAAAATTACTGTTCGTATTGTAATGCTCTTCAGGCAGCCATTTATTATTTAATATTATTAATATTGTTCCATGGTATTTTTATTTTGTAAGCTATGTTTAGGATTTGTAATTATATTTTAATTAATGCCATAAGAAAAAAGTGTTAATTACAAAATTAATTTCATTAAAATAAGTTTTGTAAGTGCATTTATTATTTAGTAATAAACTATAAAACGCGCTATTGTTAATTTTTTATTCTGTTCAACTTTTATTCTGTTCAACTTTTGTGAAATAAGCGTGATTTAAGGCATTGACTTCAATATTCTTGTAATTTTAAATCCAACTCAAGAGACGAAACAAATCCTGAGGTGGGATAAAATCATCTTCAGAGCTTAGTGAGAACTTAAGAACTTTTTTAATGAAATAAACCTGCGTTTACGTTACATCAACACGAAAAAACATACTCACCAACAAAAGGATTAGTCATGTTTGTCTATAAGAACCGTAGGTTGAAAATATGACAACCTTTTAATTTTATACAACACCGGTTAAAAAAATAAAAACACCGTCGTTAAAAGAAGTCTAAGAAACCTTTGTTACAAAAAGCCAAAAAACACCGTTATTAAAAAAAAAGAACTAAAAATACCATAGTTAAAAAAAAAAACTTTTGAAACACCGTTGTTAAAAAAAACTAAAAACACCGTTGTTAAAAAAACTAAAAACAGCATTGTTAAAAAAAAACTTTGCAATTTCTTCCTCAAATCAACAATAGAAAGCCTCGGTGGCTCAGGGAATAAAGCGTTCACCTCCTAATGAGGTGACCTAGGTTCAAATCCAGAGGTGACTGACTGGCTGCTCCCGGCTCGGCCGGCCACAGTGCACAGTGTCAGACAAATCATGGGTTAGAAACCCCTTGCAGTCGGGGTAACCGTTGGAGGTTTTCGTAGTTTTCTTCTCCATGTAATGCAAAAACTGGTTAGTTCAATGAAAAAGTTTTCCAGTTTGCGTCAATGGTTGATCCAGGTCTTCTGGGTTGGGTTCAAAATTACAAGGTTACGGCGTTGAACATGAATATAGTCGTAAACTAAGAATTGGGTTGGCTGTTCAACGCCGGTTATGAAATAAATTTTAAAAAAAAGGACAATAAAGAACTGGAGTGAACATGAAATAAAATACTTATAAATGACGTGAGTAAAAATAGCTAAACAGGCCAATATTGATTGTTTGTGGAGTTGTGAAATAAAATAACTTTTTTAATGTTTTCGTAACATGTAAAGTATAACCTACTACATTTGTTTTTGAAACTTTGTCAACGAGGAAAAAGTTAAGTAAAATAAGTACTTGAATATCTTAGCTTGCAAATCAGCAGCAGAATAGCAGCAGAATCAATAGAACTTGCGTTCGCCTCATTGGGAGCTCGGCCCTCTAAGCTGTCAACAAACCCTGCTTTTTCGTTCTAGTGCTATAAATTGTAATTATTATGCCTAGATTAGTAACCCTTAATTGAATGTTAAATTTAATGGAGGAATAACAGAAGTGTAGTCTGACACAAAAATCAAAGTTAAAAGAAAAAGCAAACAAGAAAGAAGGAAAGTGGTCACTAGAACGCAGCGAAGGAATTAAATTAAAAGCAAACTAAAATAAAAATTATAATGATTTTAAAAATTGAAGATCAAGGTCAAAGGACTGTTTAAGAAAATTTTTTCCTAAAAATGCAAACCTTTGCATTTTATAGATAACTAAGTTTTCACAAATCAATAACGTTGAAAATTGATTCCTCTTTAGAATTATTACACAGTGCAGGGAAATAAAAACCAATAAAAGTCCAGTGAAAAAGACGGCGGGAATAACAGTAAGTATTGCGTGGGAAGAATTTTTGAGTAAAAAAACGATTCTTGTTCAAACCGATTTTTAAATTTTATTTATTCTCAATATTAAAAATTGTAAATTTTGTTTTGAAATTTTTATGGCATGTAAATAAATATTTTTGGCAATCTATTTTTATATTAATGCTTTCAATGACATTGCTTACTCCAGAAAATTCTCAAACCTAGCTCGAAAAAAAAATATATTTATATATATTCTCAAACCTCAACCGGCTTGTTCAGTCGGTAAAGCACGATACTCTCAAGTTAAGCGCGCCGTGGTGTCTCAGTGTGCTTGTGTTCCAATAAGGTGAACCAGGTTCGAACCACAGCGGTGGCTGGTTGATACAAATTTCTCTCCCGGTTCGCATCGCACCGGCCACAGTCTTTACGTAAAATACCCACAGTGGTGGATGGATCATGGATTAGAACTCTTTTGACGTCGGGGTAACTTTAGGAGGTTTTTATGGTTTCCCTCTCCATATAACGCAAACGCGGGTTAGTTTCATTAAAAAATCATCATCAAACCGATTTACTTGACTGTTTATGAAGGTTTATGAACATGATTCATTCTATTGTTTATAAATTCTAAAAAAAAAAAAAAAATTAAAAAAAATATTTATTTGACTGCACGAAAGGTTCTTAAATTGATTTATTTAGCTATTTATAAGAATTTATGAAACTAATTTATTAGACCTGAATGATTTGAGTACTTTGCTGCAAGGAAAATAAACAAAATTTGAAGAAATGGAAAAAGGATCTTTGCAGAACAATCGTTTAGTTAAATAAACAACTTTATAACTATTAGTTTCTTTCGAGAACTAGATTTGTAAACCGACCTTGTAATGCACGATTGATTTACCCTACCTTAATAGTAGTTTGATTTACAAATGATTTGAAAATTTGATTATCTAACATCCTGCTGATTTCAGGGAGCTTTTAATTTCTCTTCCCTTAGATATCCTGGACTTAAATTCTCTGGGAACACAAATTGAATAATAATAAAGAAGATGAAGTAAAAACGTAGAAAAGCACTAATTGTCCCATCCTTTGAACTGATAATGAAAATAATATAGTGTTATTAAATATATTTTATAACGAGCTTTGAACCCAATTCCGAGTTTACGACTGTCATTTTTCAATTCCGTAGCTGTGTAATTCAGAACCCAACACAGAAAAAAAGGAACTCCTGGTTCAAGCATTGGGACAAACTAGCCTTCATGGAGGATTTTATTTTTATGCTCCTGCATTCGCGTTAAATGGAGAGAAAAACCACAAAATCCTCCAATGTTAGCCCGATTGCAAAACTATTCTAACCAATGAATTTTCTACCTGTGAGAATATTTTACATCCGCATTATGGTTGGTGCGAGTCGGAAGCAGAATTCGTATCACCAGAAAACACTGGGATTCGAACCTGGGTCATCTCATTGGAAGACGATTGCTCTATTTCCTTAGGCCTCCGGCTCATTTGGAGGAAATGAAGCTTTCGTTGCTTTCGAATTTTGAATTTCTCATTCATACATTTAGACCGATATTTGAGGAAAATTTGAAAATGAAAATAAGTCAAATGTACAAATTCGTTTCTCATAAATAATTGTGAAAATCTATCAGATTTTGTGAGTGTTATAAATATGCTGAATATTCTGTAATCACGACCATTAATATTACCTATTCCTAGTTAAAAATGAAGTCCTAACTATACGCATTACTGGTTACACATAATGTTTAAGTAAGAATGAGAAAAAACAAAATGTTACCAAAATCTGGTTAATTATTTTCGACGATTAGTAAAATTAAATTAGTCAAAACCAGTTTGTTTATTGAATAAAACTGCAAAAATTGCGGTTAATGAAAACACCAATTCACAAAGCCTCATATTCCTTAGCAAATGAAATTGTCATGTATAAAAGGAAAACTAATTTACATTTAAATTATTTTCTACGTGTTTTTACAAAAGAAACGAGAAGGTTTGATAAAGAAAGGCACATAATTAAGTAAATTACATGAAAGTGAAATCTGTAAGGCATCTGGAGACATCTGTTCTGACAGCTGGCATGATCACGTCTCCATCTATCATCAGATTTACACAAAATATTAACATCACATATATCATTGCCGTAGTTTCTGTTAAAAATATTAATTCTTAAAAATTAAATTTTAACACAATGTTATTGAACAAAAAATACCTTGAGAGTCAGAGTTTAACATTTAATAACCAAAAACTGTAAGCGCAATGCAAGAAATTGCTTCACGTCACGAGAACTACATTTATAATTTATAAATAAAGCAAATCGACGTGAATAAAGCACACATAAAGGCTTTTTTTTATAGCTTTATATGTGCATTATTCTCGTTATTTTGGTGTATTATACACATTATATTATACCATGAGTATAACATTATATTTATATATATATATATATATATATATATATATATATATATATATATATATATATATATTAAAAGGAAAGACCGGACAATATTTATTTAATAATTGTTTGAGACAGAACAATCATCGAAGATTATTATTTTAACTCGTTTACTGGGGCCAATTATTACTTATAAAACCTATCTTAAAATGTTAAATAGCGAGATTGAGAGAAATATGCTATCACTTTATACAAAAAACGTGAAAAGTGCATGAAAAAATTAATTTTATTTTTTTAAAACGTAAACTAAAATTAGAAAATTGAACAAATGAAATTAAATTTATTTACATTAGTACCACTTGAAGATCATAAATAAAATTTCATTGAATACGTCTTTTTAATTAGTATTTTTGCTTATTTATTTATTTAATACTCGTGAGATTTAATTTGAATAATAATAATAAAACCTTTCTGTAGCAATAAAACGACATGATTTCTACGAAAACTAAAAATCGTAAACGAGTTAGTTTTAAAGTCACTTTTTACCCCGCAGAATGTCATTACAACTGTAGCAAAAGCCTTACATTAAATCCCTGTTTATCAATCGCCCCCGTGTCTAGGAAAACTTCTTAAGTAGGCTGCCTATGTGGGTTTGACACACGTCCAGATAAATTGGCGGCAAAGGGTGAATTTACTAGGAACGGAACTTGGGAGAAAGTTCGACGATCTCAGTTTCTTAATGAATCAGAAAATAATCACTTTGAGTATCCCATTAAAAGATTTAGTGTGTTTGCTAAGTACTGCGATTCGTATACCCCCGGGTTAATTCGTTATAAATGTTACAAACGGTCTCGTTCTTCATTATATGCTTTATATTATAAGGTAAATGATGGCGGACATCTTGAATTCGCAACGAGGGTGGAAGAGAAAAAGCGTGAAGGTTGAAGAAAGAAATTAAACATTGATACTTAGACAAGTGAGGTCCTGTTCTTGGTGGTTTTTAATGATTCAACCAAACCAAAGACTAATCAAACTTCTAATTTAAGGTTTATGTACAAAAACAACAGTTTTTTATATATCATTTTGTATAAACTCATTTACGCACCTGACATTGCTATATTGACAAGCGATGTATTGGATCCAATGTTATGTTTTACGCTAAATCGAATAAGACAAAAACCAAGTAAAAAAGGTCAATAATTTAGAAATATTAGCACTATTGAGATTTAAAGTGTAAAAGTACAATATTTGTCTTATACAGTTTTGCGCGTCTGACAAAGCTATTAAACAAGTGAGAAATTTTTTTGTGACTTTCTTCTTCTACCAGCACTACAGACGGTACCTGTCATTGGCTGTCTCAATTAACTTATTCCATCTCGATCTATCCGACGCCAATATTCTTCGTGGTCTGCCAATTATTCTATCTTATAGACTTTTAAAATATTTTCTACTGTAAATCTTAACTAACAAAGTAAAAATTAATGATGATTTTAACCATAAAAAAAAAGAATGGATTCCGCAAAAGTATTAAAAAAAAGAACATTTTTTGAGGAGTTAAGTTATTCAACAGAAGATAACGACGTGAAAAATAGTTCCAACTCAGCGATGTGTATCTCGGATTTCAGTTGAAAATACTGAAAAATCTTCTCTGATACTTCTTTCAAGATTGCGCCAGCGATTTATCGCATCGTTTCACTAGTGATTACCTCGCCGAATCGATTTGAAAACGGTTGTTGAATGTATAACCGTAGTTTTCACATTATTTATTTTCGCTAAGCTTGAAGTATAATTTGTTTTCAGAAAGTTGAACGACCACCTGGAAAAGTGTAACTTTCAGTGATTTGAAAGTTTGATGTTGTTGTCATTCTGATAATAAACTTGACCTAGAGTCGTTCTGTACTTGGATCAACTGATGGTCGAAACCGATAGTGTTATTTCAATTCGTCAAAGGTACAGAATTGATGGGAAAATAGACTCTGATTAACTAAGAAAAATAATCTAGAAAATCTATTTTGTATTTTTTGTTAGTATAACAGCAAACTTCCATCGAAACTGGGATCCAATCTTAACCAAACAATTACTATTCTCAAAATTCCATTCCATGGTTTGAATCGAAAATTCCAATTGGTCGAAATGCGTGAATGTGTACCACTGCTTTTTACGTTAATAAAAATTCGAATGATGCACAATTACACTGAGACAAAAACAAATAATGGTGAAAATTACAGTTATGTAGATCAATTTCATTTTGGAATTCAAATAGCATATCTCGCTTAATTAATGCCATCTACCTAGAATCACCATTGGAATGATACACTACCCTACAATAATGGAAGTGACATCTTGATTTTAAACAATTTTAAAAGTTTCAAGCAATTTTCGAAGTAGTTTTTGTGCTTTTTTTTTAAATGAAAGCTCAAAAAAGATTAGGGGTTTTCCACAAATTTTATTTTGTATCATATAAGACAAAATTTAATAACAAATGATAATAACTAAGAATAACCGTCCGGAAACAAAACTGTGATAGTATAAGGGAAGAAAACATACGAAAGAAAGCGCATTATGTGTGGGGGTGATCCCACACAATTCCTGATCTTATTTGTAACAAATCTTGTTTAATAATACAAAATGAAACTTCAGGAAAACCCCTGAGCGTTTTGAGCTTTATTTCAAAAAATAAAAAAACTTCTTAGAAAATTGCTTAAAACTTTTAAATTTTTAGGATATTTAAATCAAAGTTTATCATTAGTTTCCTAATACGATTCACTTCAAAATTTAAAAAAAATATTTCTTAAATTTTTTTAGCTCATGTGCAGTATCAAAGAACTATCTTAAATACTTATAGCTTTTGTGCAGTTATTAATATGAACAACTAAAGTAATTGATACAAGTACATGTGCAGTATCAAAGAACTATCTTAAATACTTATAGCTTGCACAGCTTTAAACGATTTTTTCTTAAATTTAAATAAATAGTTTTATAATTAATTTTAAACGGCAAAATTTTTCTTTGATTCCATTGAATATTTATAAAGTTATAGCAAAAAAAAAAAAAAAAAAAAAACGTAGGGCAAAAAAAATTAGTTTTTCACAAAAATATCAATTTCTCCATAAATATTTACTCTAGGTTTATAAAATTTTGTACAGTAATTAATATGAACAACTAAAGTAATTGATACAAGTACATGTGCAGTATCAAAGAATTATCTTAAATACTTATAGCTTGCACAGCTTTAAACAATTTTTTCTTAAACTTAAATAAATAGTTTTATAATTAATTTTAAACGGCAAAAATTTTTTTTGATTCCATTGAATATTTATAAAGTTATAGCAAAAAAAAACATAGGGCAAAAAAATTAGCTTTTTACAAAAATATCCATATCTCCATAAATATTTACTCTAGGTTTATAAAATTTTGTGCAGTTATTAATATGAACAACTAAAGTAATTGATACAAGTACATGTGCAGTATCAAAGAACTATCTTAAATACTTATAGCTTGCACAGCTTTAAACGATTTTTTCTTAAATTTAAATAAATAGTTTTATAATTAATGTTAAACGGCAAAAACTTTTTTTGATTCCATTGAATATTTATAAAGTTATAGCAAAAAAAAAAAACGTAGGACAAAAAAATTTGTTTTTTCCAGTTCCTTTAATACTAATGTTTATTTTAATTGCGATTCACATTAATATGATTTACGAACACTTTTAAAATATAGATTTTTCAACACGGAAGTTCTTTTTGATAATAATCTATCTAATGGATTTAGATTAGCAAGATTCTATCAATCTGAATATCTTTCAGTATTTTACTAGACAATGACGTCATTTAAGCTGTTGGCTCCTCTTCTACTGGGTACAAAATTATTTAGGTTGAAAATGTTTTTTGGTGGCTCCATAACCACTAATTTCTTAATTTTTACACTTTGCTTATCTTTTTGGAAAAGAATTGGAGATCAAAGGTAAATTTTGTGATTTATATTACGCTTCACTTTTGGAAAATTGATTTTCGAAATCACATGACAAATTAGGTAATAGTACTGGATTAGCGATGGTTCTATCATTTGTTCTTCAATTAGAATAACTTTTTGTTTTTTTACCTGTTTTTTACCTTTAATTTTTAGAGGAACCCTTTTGGTGAATAAAGAGACCGTATTTGATTATTTGTCGGAAAAAAAACTAATCTTCAACTCGATTTTTTATGATAGTGTCAAGGTCTAGCGACTTCCTTGGATAGTTTTTCCTATAATACGTTAGAAATCACCAAAACACTTATTTTCATACGTTTTTGTGAATTGATGTATTAGTTCTCTGACTACATATGAAGTTATTTCCAGTGAATCTAGAAAGAGAGAGGAAATGCGCGAAATTTTATGTTAACTCTCATTTAGATTCAGAATAACATTTTGCAATGTTCGATATTGAGTGCGTTTAAGTGCTTATACGACTCTTTTCTCCTCCACTGGGTTTAAAATATGTAGCCAAATACAATCCACAGAATATAAATTACGATGTGATAACATTTTGCCAGTCAAAATCTTTCAACTCTGTCGTGACATACAAGATCGTGAAATAGGAAAACATTAAATATTCTTAGATATTAGACGATATCATTTTGAGGAACTTTTCGAACATTATTTATTAACCAGGGAGCCCCTACCCTCACCAACCCCCTTGATTATTTCGCAATTTTGCTTTTTTATCAAAAACAGATTGCTGCATTAAATCAAAAAGTATTCAATTAAAAGATCGAAGTTTTTTTACTATATTAATATAGATACTTTATCTATATTAATAAAGATACTATATTAATATCGATATAATATTTCTTACTATATTAATATATATAGTCATACAAATTTATAATGTTAAAAAAATTGTTTAATTTACGGAAAAAAACTGTCAGCTGGTATGCCAAAATGCACCGTTTATTTAACAGAAAAATACTGTTATTTAAAAACAGACGTCTATTTTTTAAGCAGACAAAATTATTATTTTAACAAAAAACTTTACAAAATAACTACGTCTGCATTATGGTCGTAAGAGCCGAGAGCAGCATTCGTACGATCTGTCGACGCTGGGATTCGAACGTGTGTAAAAGAGAATTCTGTCCCCGGAGCAACCGCAGCTCTGCTTTTTCAGAAGAAAGAAAAATCTTTAACTGCTTTTATCTTAAAAAACTTACTTATTAAAATAATATCTAAGTATAAAAACGTTCAAAACTATGTTGACTATAAAAGAATGTGACTATATAAAAATATTTGGCAGTTTAACTTACCAAAAAATTATATCTAAGCAAATATATTAGTCTCCTAGTAGAGTATCAACTTGACAAGAAAGTAAAATCACAGTATACAATGTTCAAAACCATGAAATAATTTCAGAAAAACAAGAGCAAGTGAAGAAAAGAATAGTAACATGATTTGAAAAATCGGTAGAATTATCGTACGGTAAGCAAAACTGCATGGCAAAAATTAATGGTTTTCATCCGTTTTTGATTCGGATGAAAAACAGAGAAAAACCATTTTGTCAACAAAACAGCTTTAAACCGTAAAATATACAGAAAAAGTTTATAAAAGGGACGGGAATATTTTGCTGTCTAGTTTCATATTTTTCTGTTTATGTTTTTTACTCGGTTATCATTGCAATTTTATCCACAACCTTTTTATTTTTAATTTTTGGTTGTTGTAAAAATTTGTTAAGATATTTTTGGCAAAGAGATTATTTTGCAAAAGTGCGGAAAGTTAATTATTATTATTGCTTTTCAATTTTAAATAGTAATTTTGTATTTATTATTATAATCACATTCTTTGATTGACATAGTTTAGCTCACAATATTTTACAAACGAAAATAAATTTTTATTAGAAGGAAGCGTGATTTATTTGTCGTTTAATAATTTCAAAACAATTGCTCAATAAGTTAATTCTAAAATGTTCCATAATAAGATAATATAATAGAGTTTCATTATAATAAATGAACAACCTTTTTAATGGAATACCTACAAGTGACGTATAGGATTGTGTGGGTATTTCAATCCTGATTGGTTGTTGAAACGTGGCATTTGTCAGCGTTAAAAACTGTTCTTTCCATTCTACTTCGAGTAAACCAAGACAGTCATGTATCGATTCTCTTGAGTGACACATTCTACATTCTTACTCAAAGATTCTTTTGCAAGGATTTCAATTATTTCACTATATTTTTCTTACTTAGCACAAAGCCAGGCATGAAGCCTTGTAGAACATAAACAAACTAATTATGCATCGAAATTGCCATACACACAAAACAAAAATAGAACACTTAAATAAAACAGATAAATAAACAATAAATATAAGTTAAGTAAGAGATGTAGACGAAAAAGAATTGCATTTCAACTTATCTGTGTGCGATACGGCGCTGTATTTAATTAACTTCAGGTTAATTAACATTCCAACTTATGTGGAGAAGCTTAGCTCAACTTAAACACGCCATTCAACTTTAACACTTATAACGATCAACTGAAACTGGCGTAATAGGTCACATGTGTGTGTATCTGTGATCTTCTTCTTGAAATGCAAATACCCAATTATAAATAGTTTCAAATAATAATCGAAATCGAAAACTTAAACAACATTTGATTAACATTAAAAAGAGGGGGGAAATATAGAATTCACTAGTAAAAACCGTTATAACATCAAAAGATATTTTGATCTGCTTTGTATATTAAATATAATATGATGTAATATTTCTCGCCAATGAAAATCTTGAAGCAATTAACACTAATGAAAAAAAAATTATTTGCATTTATAAAAGAATTATCGAATTAAACATAATGATAATCTACACAATTTGTTAATTTTTATTACAATAGATTACAATAAAACATCAAAAAATATCAGTAAAATTACATTAATTATAAGAATTTTTAAAAAAAAAATGGCATTATCAGAATTGGTAATGGTTTTTGTTTGCTTTTTTTTGTTACGGTGAGACCTGTGTTAAATTAAGCATGTTACATTGCAACCCGTATTAACATATACAGAGCTGATTTAACTTCGGAAAGTTTTCGCTACATTAATCTATTTACTTTTAATTTAAAACAATCAGAGTATAAAACTTATAAAACATATTATTTTTAAAACCGTTAGATTGAGAATAAAACAATCTGCTATCACGATTAAAATTAACCGTTGATAGTGTCTTCGCAATGTTATTTTTTAATTTCGGTGTTTGATTAAGGAGGTCAATCGATTACAAAAACATTAACAAACAAACTTAAACAAACTTAACTAAGATTTCAATTGATATTAAAAAAAAAACAACACCCGCCATGAATGAATAACTTTTGATCTAATGATCTCATAGTTTCTGAGAAACAAATTTTAAGAAAGTCGTACTTTTAATATTCTATTTTTCTGGAACTATTTGACCCATTTTGGTCAAATTTTGTATTTTGTCTTGTAAAATTATATTCTTTAAAATGATTTAAAAAAACTATTCCTTACTATACAACAGTTTTTCGACTATTATTAAATAAAATAATACATATTTACCAAAAATAGTTTTTTGCATGGAATTATTTTTGTATAAGCGAATTATATAATGCATAACTTTTTCGATTCACTTAACATACAAAAAGTAAATTATGACGAAATATGCAAAAAGTAAAATTAACATTAAGGGGTCAAAACTTTTGAGCGTTCCAATGATCTAACTATTGGGACTATATTTCCCAAATTGCGACTATCCCCCATATTCTTGGGTCAAAAAATTCAAATCGGAATCTGAAGGGGGGAAAAGGAATGTTTATTCAGAAAAGTACGTTTTTTGTGTCTGATTTCGTAACCTAAAACATCGCCTGCACTAATTAATAATATAACAGTGCTGAACAGGCGACCAAAATTTAGGTTTACGACTACTAATGTTCAACTCCGTAGCCGTGTAATTTTGAACCCAATCCAAAAGACAGGGGAACTCCTGGATCAAGTATTGAGAGAAATTTGCCTTCATGGAAGACTTTTGGATAGAGTTAACCCGCATTTGCGTTGCATGGAGAGGAAGACCACGAGAACCTCCCACGGTTAGCTTGACGGCAAGGAGACTCTAACCTATGATCAGTCTACCACTGAGGATATTTTTCGTCAATACTGTGGTCGGTTCAAGCCGGATGCGGAATTCGTATCGACCAGTTCTCTCGCTGGGATTCGAACCCGGTTCACCTTCTTGGAAGGCGAACGCTCTATCCCCTGAGCCATCACGGCTCTCACTAATTAATTAACATATTTGAGGTCATCTCTCGAACCATTAAAATATTCAGGGTAGTCCGTTACTTATTTTTATTTTTTTATTTTTTTGCGAGCGTGCTGTAAATAAAATTTAAAAATCAAATGGCTTATTACCAAACAATAAACTAGAATAGAGTAGAATTTATACTTAAAATCTAATACTAATTATGAAACAACGCAAGTATACTTTATTATATTTCAATTAATAAAAATATTAATATTTTAATTTCTGGATCCCTGGAAGTCACAAAGATATTAGTGGGCTTAAAGAGTTTTTTCTAACAACATTTTCGATTATTTTTAAGAAAAAAGATATTTGTTACAAACTGTTTCATTCCGAACAATTTGTAGCCTAGTATAAAATAATACTCTAAAAACTTCGAACTTTGCAAAAATTTTAAAACTGAAAATAAAACCCATTTTCTACATTGAAATCTTCTGCAGACTCACGCATTTAGTATAAAGATATTTATTCAAGGTTTTGTTTTTAAATCTGTTTTTCTCTTCAAATTTTTTATCTTGCGCGCAAGATAAAGAATTTGATTTCTTATAAACCCAAGAAGTTAAAATTACTCAACACTCAACTATAACATACATACGCGAGAAGTAGAAGACCGATGAAATCAGATAGTTGTGAACATTCATTAAATGCCAAGGAATGAACAAATTGAAAGAACAGTTGTTAATATAAACAAATGCCACGATTCAGCAGGTATGTTTAATATTCGACTGCCTATTTAAAGTCATTAACGTGGCTTTTCTTACTTTTATAGTGCGCGCAAAATATAATAAACACTCTTTTTTCTTCAAATTTTAGGTCTCAAGAAAATTAAATTATAACAATTGTTTGCAATATTTCACAAAAGTGTTTGCATTTAAAGAATGTCTGTGCTTATTTCAAACTCTTGTAAAAAAAAAATTCAGATTCCTAAGCTAAAATTTAGGTTAGTCATAGATAAAGTAGAAAAAACAAGTTGTACAACTGGGCCCCTTAACGTGTTTTTGTTCTAAACACCTCTGCCTACTAAAAATAAGAAATAAATAAAATAAAATTATTAGAACGACTGACAATTTTGTGATAGCGCCTAGCTGGCTATAAATTTTGTTTTTATTTAATTTTTAAACTCAAACGTTTGTTTTATGATCCAAAACAAAACTTATCAAATAAAAAACGCAATAGGTCGTAAGAACAAAAGATAATTTTTGGTGCTTCTAATTTTGATAATATCAGCTATGATATTACTAATGTTTCATAATGACCTTGAGGGTAAAAGATACAGTCCAACAGCTTATAAGAAAACAGGATCAGCTGAGTTTCGCTCCAGTTTTTACAATCTACTTTAATATCTTCAGTCGATTAAACAATTTCAAACTATTTTTTATTTCATGAAATGATATTGATGAAAATAATGTAAAAATTATGTGCCTTTGGAGTCATCTTCTTATATAATCATTAGTATTCAAGGATGCGAATTGGAAATCATTTCAAATACCATAAGTATGTGTTATGAATTTAATCTTTTCTTATTCTTATGGTTTCAGTAGCATTTTCTTCATTTTTTTTAAACTCTTACGTTTCTGATAATCGGTTAAATATGTTAAATCCTTTTTCTGATTTTTTTTTTCGAGCTTCGTTGAATACTGCTAACACTGCATCCATAAATTATGTATCCAGTAGTTTTCACTTTCTCTTTCATTTTTTTTTAAAATCTAGATTTTTATTCGCACAAAGTATTAAAAATATAATTAGAGGCTTTTGGTACTCTAATCCAAATCAGTGTTTACAGATTTAGTTTCCAGAAACACCCATTTTTATTTTATAATTTGTTAATCACCTTATTATTTTTTTAAGATATGTACAATTTCTCTACAAAAGGAAAGGGGAAAAAAATGACTGTTTAAAGTCGATAGAATATTTCCAAACCAATGAACGCCAGTATCTAATTCTATCATAGACTGTATACTGAATATCAATATATTGTAACAAATTTTACATTTTAGTCATCATTTTTGAACAATTTCTATTTTATGCATTTTTATTTTTTTGAAATTGATAATTACCATATCATTAGCAAATAATACATCACCCTATTATAAATATAAAAGCTAAAATTACGACATTTTAATGACAATATTGAAGCTCAACTCACGGTGACCGAATTATAGCTAATTCAATATTTTCATTTAGATCAGAATCTATCTAAAGAATCGTATATGTTATCGTATACTATTATCATAATAATTTTACATGCATGATATGACGGTCTTCAGTACGGAAAAAAAATTAGATTTTAATGAAAAAGAAATTACTGATGAACAGTTCACGGATTCTAACGTACTTACTAATCACTTGTTCACGGATGCGCTGAATATCTAATTCAGTGTTTTTGTTACCGTTAAAATGTACATTACCTAATCTGCAGTTTGACTAGGATGATCTGTTAAAGAGCGGAATCAAAAGTTTTCCGCTATTTACCTATGTAATGTGCGCGTTAATGGTTTCCATATCGTGAAAGTTTAAAAAAAAAAAATTTTTAAGAAAAGAGAGGAAAATAGAATGATGAAATATTTCTTTGGCGAAATTTGTTTTCTCAAAGAAGTGGCAGTACTTATTCCGGGAGTCGTGGTGGCTCAGGGGATAGAGCGCTCGCCTCCCAATGAGATAAACCGGGTTCGAATCCCGGTGAAAGCTGATTTATTCAAATTCTGCACCCGGCTCGCACCGACCACAGTTCTAAAATATCCTCAGTGTTAGACGGATCCTGGGTTAGAGTCCCCTTGACGTCAGGTTAACGGTGGGAGGTCTTTGTGGTTTTCCTCTCCATGTAACGCAAATGCTGGTTAGTTCCATAAAAAAGTCCTCCACGAAGGCAACTTTCTCCCAATACTTGATCCAGGTCCTCTGCGGACCTGGACCAATCCAGAGGACAAGGGTCACTTGAGCTTTGTCCTCTGGATTGGGTTCAAAATTACAAAGCTACGGACTTGAACATTAGTAGTCGTAAACCAAAAAATTGGGTCGGATGTTTAACAAAAGTTATAAAATAAAAGACTTATTTCGTCACTTTGACGAAATTTTTGCTCGGAGTATATGTGTAAATGGTTTCATCAAAAACAAAGAAAGTTTCATGAAATTTGAACAACCACTTTTTACAGTGAACAGAGAAGAACAGCTAATTCAAAGTTTTAATTTAGATTAGGTTCTCCAGTTTTTAACAAGATGCGGAATTTTCAGTCTGCGATGAATCGAAACGTTATAGTTCATGGATAGAATGACCCAATTCATATATCCCTGTAATGCGGGCACCGGGTACCTTGACTATACCATTGTTCGCATATTCCATTCCATCTTCTGTTGGCACGAGTTAGAACAATTGGCCATCACGCGAAAACTCACCTAATGAGATTTCTATTGTTTGCCGATCCTCATTGAAAAAGGTGAAAATCCCTCCTTCGTACAACCTTCTTTACATTTAATTAAAAGAGTATTTTTGTCTAATATATTTACCTTCTTGTCATGAAACATGAAGACATGAAAGTCTTGAAGAGGGGGGTCAAGTACCGATTTAATTTGAGTTACTATTGACTTTGAAAAGGAACTTGATCTTGTTCGAGCGTTTAAAAGAACGTCAGGTATATAGGTTGTTCCAACAGTTAGTTATTTTAAATAATTATAACTAAAAAAAAAAAAAAAAAGAACACAATGGATGAAAGAAATACAGTCAGATAATTGTATTTGTACTCGATGTTTGAGTTATCCTCCATTATTTCTTTGGCGTGTCTAATAGATATAAATATTTATTATAAAATTGTAATGGAATTTAAATATAGGGTTGGTTAAAAAAATTTTTTAATTGTTTTTGTAGTGTTCTACTGGATTATGAAACAGATTTCTCATCAGTTCAATTGCCGGACGTTTTAGTATTCATCTATTATTGTTTAAGGCGTGTCTAATGGATATAAATATGTATTGTGAGATTGTAAAGAAAATATAATATTAGGAAACGATACAATGCAATGTAATCTATAAGAATGCAATTTAGTTTTAAAATAAAATTTTATTTTCAATTAATTTTTATTTATTTATTTATTTAATTTACTATAGGGTATCAGACGTTCCATAACGTAAAACGAATGCATAAAACATCTATGTTTTCGAGCATTTCTTCGCATTTAAAAGACAGAAGCAATATTGATTAATTATTTTCATTTATTTAACTATAAGTTTAAAAAAAAAATAATCAATTTCTTTACGTTTTTAAGAAGCAAAATATAAAAATGACAATAAATTAAAATATTTCATAAGTATATAAAAAAAAATGACGGGAGATATAACATTAGTTATCATCAATAAGAAGTAAGCAATTGCACAATAATTTCTAATTTGGTGTCAAACTAACATACGGTAAAATCATATTAATAATTTAAAAAAACAGTACTTGAGTTTTTTATCATAACTTGTATTATGAGACCCGAATATCGGTTCATAGTTAGCCCAGTTTTTTTTTTTTTTTTTTTCTACAATCATTACATTTGAACTGGGCAAACAACAATTTTGTAGAATATAGAGAAAACTTAAAATGGAGTTTTTTCATTGCCCTGTGCTCAATCCGTTAATAGCACGATCTCTTAGATTAGATAGGTCCACATTTACCAAAATGTTTTATTTATTACCATAAAGTGGGCAGGCTCTATCTACAACTCAGCTTAGGAATTATAAATGATCATGCTTTTATCTGTTATACTAACTTTAAGACGAATGATGAATTTCACGTAAAGTTTCTGAATAAGCGTATTTATCTGGAAAAGGTAAACCTTTTTGAAAATAATGGGAGCTATCTGATAAAAATATGTATATATGCGTGCTACTTCGAACATTCTACAAATTGCAAATACATGAATAAATGTTAAAGACTAATTGAGAGACTTTTTGCAGAAACGGCGCATTTATTTCAAGTCCATCTCTGTAGTGGAGATTTACAAAACAGCTGCTGTATAAAAATGGCTGTTGTTACAGCTTTCACTCGACATTTAAGTTTTTTAGGCCTACAAAGAATCAAGTTATGTGCCCATGTCGTAGAAATTACATAATTCAGTTCTTTATCTTTACTATTTCGAACACATCAGTGATTTCGAGAACGATAACAAGCTGAAAAAACGTTTACAAAAGACTACTTGAAAACTTAAAAATGAAAAGGAACATTTCTTTCCCATAGACATTCAATTCATTCGGGTCACAGTTGGATTAATTTGTCACTTCAAAAGAAAATCGTTTGCTTTCAACTTAAGTGTCAGACGAAAAAGAACAAAACATTTCATTTAGTTATTGTCTGAAAAAATTTGTTGGATTGAGTGTAGAAAAATTAGTTTTAGTTTCAAAATTATCGTCAGCTTTTACTTGAACCTAAACAAGAAAAAGAGAGGAAACAAAGGAAACGATACCACACTTAAGGCACAAATAGACTTTCTTACGCCATATTAAAAGCTTTTTTTCATGTATTTCTTATTTTTTCCTTTCCGAAATAACCAATAACAAAAATAAAATATTTAAAAAGTAAACTTTTAAAGATGCATATTTTTTCAAATTTTATCTTTTGTGTTTCGATGCATATTTACTATGTAATATTTTGCAGAGTATATTTTTGCACTATTTCACGAAAACGTTTTAAATTTTAATGTGAAGAGCAATTCCCAAAGAGATGCCCCACAATTCATAAAATCGCAAACGTCGACACACCACTGTGTTAGGTGCTAAAGAATAAGTACAAGTGATGTGAGAGTTAGATCAAATGTGCACACTTTTAGATCACAAATAGTGGTATCTAAAGTTTTGCGATAATTTTTAGTCACTTAAATTTTATGTGACATAATACTATATAATTTAGATAAGTCGTGGTGGCTCCCATTGAGTAGAACCGGGTTCAAATTCCATTTTTGTTTGGTTGATACGAATTCTGATCCCAGCTCGCACCGACCACAGTGCTAACATGAAATATCATCAGTGGTAAACGGACAATGAGTTAGAATCCTTTTGTCGTCTGGCTAACCGTAGAAAGTTATAGTGGTTTTTCTTTCCATGTAACACAAATGCGTGTTTGTTCCATCAAAAAAGTGGACGAAGTAGTTTGTTCTACGAAGGCTAGTTTGTCCCAATGCTTGATCCTGGAGTTCCCATTTCTTCTGGATTGGGTTTTCAAAAACTGATATTTAAGACTTTTTTACAAATCTTTGACACAAAATTTGTTTACTTCCTTCTGTTTTGTTTATTGTTCCGCAATGAGTACTTAGAGCCGGGATAGCTCAGGGGATAGGACGCTTACTGACGTAATCGGGCTTCGAATCTCAGCGATGGCCCGTCAATACAATACACAGTGCTGATGCAAAATATCCTTTGTGGTCGACGGATCATGGGTTAGAATCCTCTTGCCATCAGACTGACCGTGGGAGGTTTTCCTTTCCGTGTATCATAACTGCGAGCTAGTTCCATAAGTAAACCTCCCAGAGAGCAAATTTCTTCCAATACCTGATCCTTGTATTTTGGTACAAAATTACTACAAGACTCCGGAGTTTGGCATTAATAGTCGTACATTGTGTGTCAGCTGTTACGAAATTCTGAAAACACAGCCATAAAGTTCCTCATATTTTCGTCAAGCTGAATCTCTATGGGATTTTGTCACTATATACCAATTTCAATACTGAAATATTTAAAAATATAGATTCAATATTGCGGTAAAATATTATTTCACCCCGTGTATTATCATAGATTAAAATCGCAATATAACAATTAAATTTAATGAAATTACTGAAATTATATATTTTATTGAGCTTTGAATTTATGAAGAATTTCAATTATTAAGTTCCATTTATATTATTCTAAATATAAATGGAACGGAAGGGTTTTCCATAGTACAGCCCATTTTGACTTTGTATTAATTCTCGGAGAGAACCGATTTTTCACTTTATCGATTTGTCAAAAGGATTGCTAAATCCTCAAAATACAACAAATGGCCATCCAATCGTTACTGTTTAGAAAAATGCATAAACCGTTCTTCAGTTCTAAACCATTTAGAAATTGGTCTTCAATTATCAACGTAAAAATTTAACTCAAATTCACTATGTTACGTCGTAGAACCGTGGCTGGATGGCGCAGGTGGTTTGTCGTCGGCCTTCTGAGCCCAAGTCTGAGTCCAAGTCAAGTCCCAGACACCGGATTTTCGGGATGCAGAAAATCCTCAGCGGCCATGACGTATGATTATGCGACATGTAAAAGATCCCTGGAGTGCTCTTGGTATTTCCGTCAAAATTAAAATCCTAGTGCACTTTAGCATCCAAATAGAGTTTTGGTGCTGCCATCTAGTGTGGCAGAAACTAGACGACCAAATTAACATGACCAACGGTATCTCACCCATTGTGGTGGTCCTGAAAGAGTGGATACTACTTCTGGAGAACGTACTAGGTCTGCTCATCGGGAAGACTGATTGTACAGCTCATAGGAAATAAAATATAAAAAAAATAAAAAACGTCTTAGAACCTATGTCCACTTACTCCTTTGCATGAATTAATAACTTGAGACTTTCTTCTAATCTAAGAATCTGAAATTCCATTTCAAAGATTACTGAAACTCGTAGCTTTTTGAAAATTTCTCAACACCTTTTTGTTCTTAACAATTATGTTTGCTCATTGTAACAACCTTCCGCTGAAAACGAACGTGCAGTTAGGGCACGAAAAATCGACGATTTCGTGATGTCGGCAGAAAGTTAGAAAAACATTTAAGTTCATAATTTTCAGTTAATCTGTTTCTTGTAAATCATTGTCAAGAAAACATACCGCACATGGTCATTTTCACCTTAGCATAATAACTCATTTCTTGATTCAGACCACGATTCTTTTAATAAAGTCCGTGACAGATAGTTGTTAAAAGGGAAAAAAACCTCCTTGAAAAAAAAAAAAAAAGAAAAAGGAATGCTTTTTTTATTATTTTAAGGACACTTTTTCTTTTAGTGTTTAGAAAATTTTTTGGTTTTGGATCATTTTTATTTTATTTTTACATGAAATTCTGCTAATATTTTTTCTATGAAACTGTAACGCTGGGAAAAAAACAATTTAAGTATAAGTGAATTTTTTCTTCCTTTCTTTAGTCTTTAGTGAATTTTGCATTTAAGATTTGATTTCGAATTTTAATGAAACTTGCATCTTTAATTTTCTATAGTATAAAAATCATAATAGAAATACTTGTAAATTTTAGAAAAGAATATTTCTTATTGAAATTGCCGTTTAATTATAAGAGAATTTTTTTTCAGGGACATTCCTTACATTATAAGGACATTTTACAGATTTTTTGGTTTTCAAAATCCAGAATGATGCTGTCTCCAGCTAACTTGAAACAATTCCTTTCTTTCTCTTTTCATGAAAATTGGTTTATATTACGTAAAAGTAATTTCACTTATCAAAGTTTCGTATCTCCCTCCCCCAATAACACCAACAATATATCCAAAATGCTAAACTTTACTAAAAAAGCTTCGATTTTCCTCTGTGTCTATTGGTTAAAACTACGTAGCACGTGTCTATCTCCTTACTTTCTCTACCATTATTTGTTTTTCAGAGACACTGAGGAAAGTTCTTGTTTATAGAACTGAAACTTTAGTATGTTCATTTATGTGCTTTCATCTGTGCTTTATTCAAGCTGTTTTTTTGTTGTTTTCTTTGTACTAGTAAAATTCCTTTTTTTTTTTTTTTTTTTTTTTGCAGGCATTCACATTGTAGTCATACAATTAATTACTTAAATTACGATATTAGTTTTAAAGGGTCAATTTTAAACAATTGCACATTAAATATATAATTTAAAATGATAACTACCGGTAATTACAAAGAAAACCAATTCTTAAAATCAGAAAAATATTTTAATTCTAACAAACACTTATTTAAAATGATGAAAAATGTTGATTCACTGGTTGAAAATACTGACTTTTAAAACATTCATTGTATATTTTTACATTTAAAGACAAGAAAAGTGGATTTTTCATTATCCACGAGTGAAAAAATTCCATCTCTTATAATGGATGACCTTTTCGAAAGCTGTCGAACAACTTGAAAGTTGTCAAGAATTTATAATCGGCTAGCATTATATTTTTTCTTTTCGTTAAATAAAAAAATTAATTAATAGGTGTTCAAACAATTTTGAAAAAGATATGAGGTGTCCATGTTTAACTAAACGAGTTTTAGTTAGGGCGCCTGCTTAATATGTCTCAATCTTGTTTTCAATAAAAAAATAATACAGGAAGATAACATAGCAGATTCCTTTTCAGAGTCAGAAGGAAAAAAAAAATTGAATATTGAAACATGTTTTGAATAAATATCGCAAGTCTTATCTTTTAATTCAAAAACGAGTTCTTGAAATGCTCTGCATAACTTTGTTAATCATGAATATGCAAAAAAAAAAGCAACAAAAAAAAAAATCAATTACAGTTTTTTTGAGATATACAGAACATGTTTTGAGTGGAACATCTAATTTACTAAATCCGTTGTCTGTTTTAGAAAAGTCATTTACTGAGATTAATTTTGAGACATAAACAAATTTATAAATCAACAAATTATATTACTGTCAATGTCAATTAATATTATTCTTAAGCATTTATCAACAGCAAAGAAAATGAATCATAATTAAAGAAAATTTTAATAATGCTTCCAAATCTGCATATCTTTATTAGCTTTCAAATTTTTGGTGTAGCTAAATCTTCTCAGCAGGTTTATATCTTGATATAATGTGCAACCTTATGATTTATTGGCATTGCGGACGATGAAAAATAACTACAAAACAGTGTTCGTAAAATTCTTCAAGAAATTAAAGAAAATGCAGTTAAGTTACTTTGCTTTCAGTTAAATTGGGAACAAAATAATATCACTAGTTAATAGCAATAAAATAGGCTTATGTTCCAGTTTATATGTTCAAGCCACTTTATAATTAGAGCAGTAACCAGTAGAAAATATATTCATAGCTTTTATCAAATATACTGCCAGTTTTTATTATTTTTCAAAGAACTCTACGAGCTTTTAGTTTTAAATCAATATGAATTATAATTAACTTCAATCTTTGGGACTTTTTTCATATGATATTACTTCAATAATTCCAAGCATAGTTTTAAATTGGATAATCATCTCACTATAAAAGAATTACTCAATGTCTGACACACACAGCATAATAAATTAACTCAGTGTTCTTTTAAATGACATTACTTAGAACACTTTTTAATAAATACTTGACACATTATCGTACAACATAGGCGAGGAAAAAAAAGAGAAATCTTTTTTATGTGTCATAAATTTATGACATTATAAAACGCAATGTGGTTGTTGTTGCTGCTGTTGCCATCGGCCATAAAGGCAAATGCAGTAAGATTGTTCTTGTTTTCCAGTGGCGCCATCTATGGCCAAGAATTCGACTTCTGCCACACCCATACGTCCTAGCCGTTTATAGAGCAGACCCATTCATCCAGAAATCGCAATTTTGACCTGAACCAGAGAATGATCAATTTTCAACTCAGTACCCCCAGAGGTTTTAATTTGTTATGAGAACATGGAGGACTTTGTGATCAAACAGATTTAACGTGCACCAGTCACCATCTACTACACAGGGAGTCTTCGACCGGCTGGATTCGTTCTCACAAACGTGAGTCCAGCGCCCTGCAAACCAGGGTATTCAGGCCTATGAAACAAAAAAAAAGCGTTGAACTTGTTGGGTTGGAAAAAAACCTTGAAGCGTTGAAAAAAAAGCGTTGTAACTTGTTAAAAATTTAGTAATTTTTCACTATTTTCAATGGAATATTTGTAAGTTAATTACTTAACCTTTTTGTAAGATCTTAATTGTTTTTTTAATAATCATAAAACTTAATTAATATATTAGAATGTTTATCGACACAGGAACTGAAATTATTACATCAAGTAGCTTCATACATAATCCATTCTAACATTCTTAAGTTTTCAATTTTACTCAAATCGTCTACCTTATCTTCTCTAATGTGTGTGGCAGATCTTGACTATTAATTTTTCACTCAATAAGAAATAAATTTAATTCTAAAAAAAAAAAAAACTTACCTTTTTCACTTTCTTTCGTGTGTCAAGGGAATTCGGATAAAAAATCCGTTTGTTCTTTTGAAATAACTTTTCTCTTCACTACACCAAATAAAATAAACAAACCAGATTTTACTGCTTTATTGAAATAACATATATTTGCAGGTTTGTGTGCTCAATTAAGGCTTATAAACCTTTGTCAAGTAGAAGGAAAAATAGAGAAATTCGGAGAAAAACATCAGTAAGAGTACGCCCAGGGTAACGGAGGGATTCGAACCCGCCACCTCTACGGTTCACACAACGTTTGGCGGACGATACCACTCGACCAGGGAGGTTATTTGTATTGCCTTTCAACTGGAAAATCTTATATATTCGTCAAGTTCAGCGTATAAACCGAAATATCTGTATATGAAATACGTGTAACATAGATATAATACTGTGGTAAAAAGTCCTCATGTACCAACCATATCGTTGGCTAACGGAGGTTAAGGCCACACAATTTCGAGACAAACATTATGATGGTGACAATGAAGTCACCATTGCGCACCGATTGTCTTAACTATCCAAGCAAGCTGGGTGGGAATTCATGCTACCGCCAAGGATATATCCTTGGTCAATAAAATTTTAGTTTTTTAACCACCATGTCATCTTTGCACATTTAAGTAGCGGACTGAATTATTTTGGTTTTTAACATCACAGTAAATTTACATTAATGGGCTATTGGCAGCGGCCTGGGATTCATTCTTGAATGACAATTGACGATTTGATGACGATACTGGCGCATGTGCAAACTACTCTACCACTATCTATACACACGCGCAAAGGATAGAGCGTTCACCTTCCAATGAGGTGAACCAAGTTCGAATCCCAGCGACAGGTCGATGGCTGATCGGTTCGCTTTGATCACAGTGTTCACGTAAAACATCCTCAGTGGTCGACGAATGATGGGTTAGAGTCCCCTTGCCATCAGGTTAACCATTAGCGGTTTTCCTCTCTACGTAACGCAAATGCGGGTTTGTTCCATCAAAAAGTCCTCCACGAAGGCAAACTTTCTCCCAATACTTGCTCCAGGATTTCCTTTGATTTCTGGATTGGGATCAAAATTACGAAGCTACAGAGTTGAACATTAGTAGTCGTAAATCCAAAAAAAAATTGGGGCAGCTGTTCAACGACAGTTACATATACATACAGTTACATACTGTACCCAAAGTATTATTATTAATTATAAAAACTCCCAATCATTCATTTACTTTTGATAATACAATTTTCCTTCATCGTAATTTTTGAAAAACATACTATTTTGACACCCATCTTCTTATTGTTCCATCATTAATTACGTGAACCGTGAAATTTTTTTTAAAGAAAAACGATGAGAACTTTCTCAGTATTGTCATTTATTTCATTTTCCTCTATGAATTCCCCGAATATTTCTTTTTATCTCAAATCATTTAAAACAAAACTTGCATTTTAAACGTAACCGCTAATCACTAAGCGTAACGGTACATTCTCAACCAACCGAAAGAGTAATCAGCCATGACGTCATAGTTGAAGACGGACGATACAGGGCATTCAACCCTCACCTTGACATTAGAGAAGGAAGGAACTTAGTAAAATACCCTTAAGTGATAAATAGCCTAGGGCCAATTTCATCAACGACTTCAAATTACTTTTTCCTTCGGTTAGGTTTGTTTTTTATTTTTATACAGGTATGAATTAGTATGCTTAGAAAATAAATGGCAAAACAATTTTTTTATTATTATCTTCATATTGCAATTATCGTCTGCTCTTAGCAGAAAATTATCATCTGCTTTGAAGATCAAGAACAATATATTTCCGGTTCATAACATTATAGTAAACATGTGATGTGATTATTGGTCAACTGTGGCACCCCAAAAATAGGTCAAAGCGTAAAATAAACATTAACCAGGCGACAGTTTTTACGAGATAATTATTGAAATTTTGTTCATAGCACTTGCAGTATTTTTCACTGAATGCAATGCAAGTTTTAATTGTTTCTTACAACTACAAATAGAATCTATTATCAATTACATTTTTGACTACATTCTGACTAGCTAGAGTAAAATTTTCATCAGCTCAGTGCGAATTGACTTTACGGTTGTTTTCTGAATGCTTTAAGCAAAATGAAAACTTTTTGATATTGTATCGCCAAACAGGATTAATCAACCATCAAAATTTTTACTTTTTTCCAATTAGCTAGAATGTTCAAGTTACCACAACAGTACAGTGTCCGAGTATTATACAAATTCCTGTCGATTCTTAAATGCTAATCGAGGTTTCGATAACATTCCAGGATATACGAAATCCGCAAACACAAAAATAAAAGAAAATAAATAAAACAAAAATATGTCAAATTAAACTACGATTTTCAATCTAAAAAGTAGTAACTAATTTTATTGTCAAATCTAAAACGTTAGGTGTGTCAATTTCGTAATAAGTTTCTATCGTAGCCAAAAATACTAATCCATAAGCTCTATGTTTCTGATTAAATAAAAATTAAAATACACAATCACAATAGTTCTTGAACTTAAAAAAAAAAATTCTTACATTTGAAAAAAGATTAGTTGCTTTTTTTTATCTTGTTTTTAACTTAGATGAATTCAAACCAATAATGGCTCGTGAAAAATTTGTTTATTTGCCTGAAATATTGAGAAATTTTTCTATTCATTGAGGGGGACATACAGCGAAGACTACAAATCTGCATGATATTCATAAGTCTTGTAAAGAATACAAAATAGACCTGTTACCATAATAACGCGATATTACTAGTAGAACGTTAATAAATTTTAATTACTTAAGTTGAAATTAATTTGCGTCGCAATAGCTAAAATTAAGTGCAAAATGAAACAGTTTAGTTCTGTTCAGCTGTAGATGAATAGTTTAACAATAATTTGTTAGAAGAAATATTTTCTTATTTGTTGCTTTGTAACGCATGCGCTCTGAAGCTCTTGCTAACTGGGATATTTTGTCTGCTTGTCACTGTCAGTTTGATTAGCGATTTTTTATAGCGTGTTCACTTTAGAATTCAATCGTCGAATTCTTCAAGGTTTTATTTTATTTTTATTATTTTAGCTGCAGTGATTCTCAACCTTTTTTTTTTTTTTTGTCGCGGCACACAAAGAAAAAGATAAGTTTAAAAGTTTTTTACTTACCTATAATACACTGTGTAAAATACTTTATGATAATAATTTGGAATGTAAAATAAAATAATATATGTACTACAAAAACAACAGTACGTTTATTAAGGGATTAATTACAAATGAATAATAAGAATACTTTTAATGAGAAATTTGAGCTTGAAGTTTGATCTTCATTTATATTTGGTCATAAAAATGACAATGCTACTCTCATATCGTCTTCTACATTTAACAGTCTCGATCTTTTTTTCGTTTTTATGCTGGTTAATACTGAAAATCCGAATTCACACAAATAAGATGTAGAAAATTGTAATAATATTTTTAAAGCTTTTTTGGCTATCATAGGATAATCGCAGCTAATGTTAATCCAAAATGAATTAACTGATTCTTCCGAATATTTTAAAATTAAATCTCGATGTTAGAAAGCGAAATTAGTTCTTCCTCTTCATTCAAAGTTAATTCAAATACAGAAGTATTCGTTATCACAAATGGATTATAAACCCAATCACATTTTTTTACATTTAAATTTGGGAAATAAGGAATAATTCTCTCCTCTAATGTTGTCAAATGGTCAATAACAATTTTATGAATAGTTCTGTTAAAATCTTTTGAGACTGGCTCAAATATGTAACGAAGCGGTGAAAGTGAAAAATCTTCGTTAAGTACTTTTCTTTAATTTAAACTTTACTCGTAATAAAAAAAAAAGCATTATAATTTTTACAAATACATTTCTAAAATTTGGCGGCACACAAAAGTGCCATGGCACAGTGGTTGAGAATCACTGCTTTAGCTTTTATGCGAGCTTCAGGGCGCTTAGCTCCTTTTCCCAGCTATTTTGGAAGTTCAAGTCTGTTCTAGGTATGATTTTATTTTAAAGTTTTTAATAAATAGTTTATTTAGGCAATTTAGTTTTATTTCATAATTCGATGGCTCGTGTTAGTTTACCCCCACAAGTTCATTTGAATTTTAAAACAGTAACCTCTAAATTCCATTTTAATGGCATCTATAACTGGGACGAAATATTTAAGATTTATAAATGGTCCCCAATGTTCTGGATTCATGATAAAACTCAAGATGACAGTATAAAGTTCAAGGGGGAACTCTTTGGAGACTTGAAAATGATGTTGCAAATAAGACTGGAATTTTTTTTAAATAATAGACAGGCTAGCGCCGATGTAGGTAGGTACTTTATTTACGTCACACTACAGCTGCACAAGGATCTATAGGCGATGGTCTGGGAAACATCCCTGAGTATGATTCGAGGACAGGCCATCGCAATTTTGATCCTCTGAAGAGGGGATGGCTCCCCTGCTTTGGTAACCAGGCGACTTGCGCGCGAAGTCGAACACTTTATGGTAGAACAGTTTTACGAGAACCGATACCTCCTACCTCGGTCCCTATGCAGGCTGATCAAAGTGGTCCCCCACCCGCTTACTGACCGCAACCAGTGATGCTTACCTTTGGTGTTCTACTGGGAACCGGGTCTTTACGATCAGTCCACTGCGGGACCCTAGCGCCGATGTATTAAGTCATACTGCATTTGCGAATTTATTGAGGTGCAGGCATAAAATATTCCGTTGAATAGATGAATTGTGGGTTAAAACTTAATTGACATCGTGCTAGTCCTAAGAATTTTTCATAATTTTGCTCTCCGTGTAATTTAAACACGAATTAGTTACTCAAAAACTCCCTAGGGCAACTTTATCCCAATGCTAAATCCGAAAGTTCCATAGTCTTTTGGGTTGGGTTCAGAATGGAAAAGCTACAGAGTTGTAATGTAGCCACAGACTTGTTATTGTCCAATAAAATAAAATGTTATTAAAATTAGAACCTATACTCATTTAAAAAAAAAAAAAAAAAAAATTATTACTTTTTGAAACCCACCAAATTCAAACATTTTCATTTATTAGTTCCAAAGACAACTCATATTACAATAAAACACGTTGAGACTTAAAATAAAATTTATTCTGCCTTACTGACACAATTTCCTGCCCCTGCAGGAAAAAGTCACATCATTCATACAAATTTTTTTTTTTTTAAATCAAAAAAGAATCACCGTTTTATTAAATCATCAATTTCAGATTTCAATTGAAAAACCCCTTCGATAAAAATTTCCTGGAATTTCTTGAATTACATTAATTTTTAAGAAGTGTAATTCCTAATTGGCCTCATAGAACGGGCAAGGCCAAAGACCCTTTTTACCAGAGTCGATAACCTTGAACTTCCATGTCTTGGAGGCATTAGGCCTCCTGATGGGTGTGACAGCTATCATGCCACAATCATTTTACCGCATTCCTAATTTCTGCACAAACAAAAAATTAACTTTAATCCTAGAAATAAAAATCACAACGTAGAGATCAATAATTGGATTAAAAACGATGACGAAATAAAATTCTCATCCCGCTGGCGGCACATTATTGTATCTGCGGGATATCGTAACATCTCCGATTTCCTTGATGTAAAAATAAAAATATATTCTTTTCCAAGAAGCTCGTTAAATAAATATAATTATTATGTCTGAAAATATAAAAATAGTTATTAAATTATTTTCAAAAGTTTGACGCAGGTGGGTCACGGTGTCCCTTTTTAATAGATTTTTTGCTGTCTTTTTTCCTTTCTTCATTTTTAAGCATCATACGACACATTCTGAAATTATTTTCATACGACAAATTATTGCAATAATAATTAAAATTATTATTGCAATAATGCGTCGCATGAAAGCATTTTCTTTTACGCTCTAGGTCACCATATAATTCTTTTGTTCAAATTTTTCAGGAAAAAAAAACATAATGGTGAGCAGCAAAAATTTTAGTCCGTTTAGCATCTTAGAAAATGAAATTTCATGCCCTGGCTCTGGTATAATCGTCAGAGAGCTTGTTTGATTTAGTCAAAGATTTTGTCCTGCAGGGTAACAGCATGATTTTTCTCATTCCAGGTCCCGTGTCCAGAGTTACTTCCCACTTATACATGGATATAAAGTTAGAAGTGGACTAACATCTAAACGTCTCTCTGTATCTGCCTTCTAATCTTTCACTCCAAGTTCTCTTGGCTAATGGAAGTGCGCTGAAAATATAAAAGGAAAATTATTTTGACAAACCTTGGGTTTTATTTACCGTATATTCCGGTGTCGATCCGTTGTATAAGGAACCCCCCTATTTTTGATTATAAGGTAACGAATTTCTAGTATGTTAAAGTGGACTGCTGAAATAAACCAATTATATAAAAATTTCTAAAATGAAGAAGGAAAAAAAAAAATTAAGCCTAAAAAATTTTCTTAAGTTAAAAATATTTCACATTGTGCTCTTCAGGTATTATACATTTGCCCTCAAAAAATCACACTACGAGGCGTCCCCTTCAATAAGGAATCCTTTTAAAAAGAGTGGAATTTCAAATTCCAAACTTTTTGAAGGCATTGAAGATGAATTTTGTGGGACTCAGCAGACGAAGATGAAATGGAATCTATTGCAGAGTGTGACACTGCTAACTTTATTAAATCTAGCAGAGATGATGTTTTGGAATCTTTAAATTCGTAGCCTCGTGGCCTATTTTAAGTTTTCATCGTGTCACCATATTTTTGAAATAATCTTGAATAAGTTTCATTAATTTTTAGTGTGCATTTTTTTTTTCTGAACGCAATTTAAAGTATTGTTTCAAAACAAACTTTAATGAGAGAAAATGCAAAATTAGCTGTATAAAACATATTAAAAATAGTTCATGAAAGAGATAAAATGATAGAGTTATTCATATCTGTCTCATTGTTAATATTGCATCGATATTTCACGATCAACAAATGTCCAAATTCATTACTGGTGTATAAGTCGACCCCCTGATTTTCGTAAAATTTTGGGGGTTTCAAAAATCTTCTTCTACACAGGAATATACGGTACTTATTTTTTCCAATTTTAAGGGCTTTACCTGTATTTATTTGTAGTATATACTTTTATTTTATATCCAGCGTTGAACAGCCAACCGAATTGAGTTCGCGACTATCAATGTTCAACTCCGTAGCCTTGTAATTTTGAACCCAACACAGAAGACAATAGAAAGTTTGGATCAAGCATTGAAACAAACTAGTCTTCATTAAGGGCTTTTAGATAGAACTAACCCGCAATTGCGTTTCATGGGGAGGAAATCCACGAAAACCTCCCACGGTTAGCCCAATGGCAAGGGGATTACTGTGGTCGGTGCGAGCAGTATTCGTATAAGCTAGCCACCACTGGGATTTGAACCTGGGTCACCTCATTGAGAGGTGAACACCCTATCCCCTAAGCCACTTTCTCATAGTTTATACATTGTTGTGTAACTCCTCAATGTAGTTTAGAAGCCAAAGAATATTATTTGTTTTGTTACAAGCAGTCCATCTTCAGTCATTCAAAATATATATATGTAATAACAGAGCTAAACTTGTAATATAAGGGCTTAAATAATGCAGTCGTAAGCCATTTACACTCAAAACATCTTTATTAATGGTAGTAGGCTGGTATCGATAACAGTCCACATCCGCTCTCCACAAGGGAGAGGGTGGACAAGACTTCGGACAATTCTGGACAAATTACCAGGATCACAACATGATGGAAAAGCCATGCGAAAAGCATTGCTCTCGCTTTTATACTAACACAGATTTGAGTAAACAGGCACAGTCGTTGGCATTCTTGTATCCTTACGCATTAAGGAAAATCATTTCATGCTTCCTTATATGGAAGTAAAAGGGGGAGAGATTCTATAAATAACTCAATCGTATGTTTATCAGCCTTGACTTCCCAAAATAGAATCTCTCTACGCTTATTCTTTAACAAAGACATTTTATTAAAACGAAAGAGATTTAATTCTTTTATTAATACAAAAGTATTATACTTTTTGTATTACATCCCCCCCAAAAAAGATTTTTGGCAAGTCAAAAAGAAATCATAATAAAATTTAGAATTCTCTGAACTTTTAAAATTTATGTTGGTACGACTGTTCCTTTTCACTACTACAAATAACATTTTTTCAATTATCTGTAAAAAAAAAACAACTATATACAATGACAATAACAAAAACATGATAATACACTTTATCTGTTTAGGCAACTAAACAGAAAGAAAAATGAAACATATTTTTATAACTAATCTACTAAAATTTTCAAAAATTTTTCACACAAAAATATACATAATTTTTATGGAAACGACTGGACAACAAGTGTCTTTAATCAGAATTTAAGATTCTGTATGGTTAAAAGGGTTATTTACTTTATGAAAATTTGTATTCCCCGTTAAAATGGAGGAAAACAGAATTTCATGAAGCACAGTGATATTGAGAGATCCAGACGGGTCAATCCAAAAATATTTTATAATACTTTTCTCAACTTGAGAAAAAAAAAAAATTCAACTTTCATCGCCCTCACATCCAATTGATGTTGAGGTAAATATCTCCACACGCGATTCGGATCTCCCAAAAAAATTTAGGGTGTACTTCTTCCATTGAAGAAAGTAACATATTTTGTTTTGTTTTGGACACTATTCATGATTTAATTTCAACATTTGTGGGTTGTTATATTTCCTAAGTTTTGATACATGCACTATTTCAAAATTTTGTTTACTTAAATTTTTCTTTTTATTTCCTATTTTTTCGTCGATGTTAACCTGATAATGTATGTACCCATTACCTAGTTCTATCTTCGAATCATTTGAAATGTTTGGCCTTTCTTTCTTTTTCCTATTTTTCCTGTACTTTTTGTTATTAACTTCTTGGTCATTCTTTCTTTTTCCTATTTTCCTGTTCTTTTTATTTTTGTTACCCCTCACATTTTTTTTTTCAAAATGTTTACTTTTACTGAAACATCTTAAACTTTTTTCAAAATGTTTACTTTTGTTGAAACATCTTAAACTTCTATTTTTTTTTTCAAAATGTTTACTTTTTTTGAAACATCTTAAACTTTCATTTTTTTTCACAATTTTTGACCTTAACATTATGAGAATTCTGTTGTCTAATGTGCAAGGATAAGTTGTCATTGTTAGATTTAGCAGAGATGATCAGTCTCTTACCAACTTGAGTAACAACTGGCCCGACACAATCAATAAACAAACAAAAATCTTTGCAAGTTTGCAACCCTACTAAAGCATACAGTAACTCAGTATCAAGTATAAAAAACTTAGCTGAGTTAACAATTTCGCCTATCGTAATAAGGGGAAGCTCACACAATTTGTTAAGTGTGAAATGTCCTTTTGTTTGGGTAACATTTGATTTTTCACATTTTAATAGGAATATTTTGTTTTGACCAAGTCCGAAAAAGAAAAAGCCTTACAAATTTCTTTTAGTTTTGTTTTTGTTTGAAAAGCTGAAAAATTTTGAATTTTGTTTGCCGTCACAAATTTAATTGACGTTTGAATCACATTTATTTCTTTCAAAAACATTTTAAATGCACGATAAAAAACAATATTAAATCATCATTTTAAAGAAAAGCAATATAAATACAAGAAATGCAATCTAACTATTCATAATAAAATATACTCAGTTATTCATACTTTATAAAGAAAAAGCAATATAAAAACAAGAAATGCACTTTAACTCTTAATAAAATTCTATTGATTAAATTTCATTATAAAAAGTTTAGAGCATTTTCATATCCAATATCAACAAAATATTTGATCATAAGAATGAGAGAGAAAAATAAGAGGATAAAAAAAAATATATGTATCTGAATGAAATCCTTTCCATTTGCTACACTTTTCCTTGACCTTCATGATTGTGAAGAGAAGAAATAAACAAATTTTTCATTGCACTTCATGAATATTCATGATTAAGATTCGCGCACATTCACTTTTGTTTTCCTTTTTCAGTCTTTTTTTTTTTTCACATAAGTCTTCGGGACTTCACACACGCGCACATATCACTTTTGCTTTCACAATTTGAGCACTACGGAATTGTAGGGTCATCTTGATCAACACTATGGGTTTCAGAGAGGCATGCGACGAGCTCGAGCCAACGTCAGCATTCTCACAGCGATGATGGTACGGGTAGTTTAAGATGGAGTGGTAAAACAGACCTTCCTTCATTCGTTTTTCACCGCGGACTAGGCACTTCTTTCTTTCGTCCTTCGTCCGGGATGGGCGATTCTCTTTTTTCGTTCCCCGGGGGATGATGGATGAGGTTTTCGAAACGTTGTAGTCAGCCGGAAAATAGATAACAATGGTTTCCTCAGCAAGTAACCATCCTGGCGTCTTATAATATGAGGGCTTAAATATTGCAGTCGTTTCCATGATACACTCCAAAAAATATTTATTAATGGTAGTAGGCTGGTATCGATAACAGTCCACATCCGCTCTCCACAAGGGAGAGGGTGGACAGGCTTTGGACAGTTCCGGAACAACTTTTCAGGATCACAACATGTTGGAAAAGCCATGCGAAAAGCATTGCTCTCGCTTTTATACTAACACAGATTTGAGTAAACAGGCACAGTCGTTGGCATTCTTGTATCCTTACGCATTAAGGAAAATCATTTCATGCTTCCTTATATGGAAGTAAAAGGGGGAGAGATTCTATAAATAACTCAATCGTATGTTTATCAGCCTTGACTTCCCAAAATAGAATCTCTCTACGCTTATTCTTTAACAAAGACATTTTATTAAAACGAAAGAGATTTAATTCTTTTATTAATACAAAAGTATTATACTTTTTGTATTACATCTGTAATACAAAAAGTATAATACTTTTGTATTAATAAAAGAATTAAATCTCTTTCGTTTTAATAAAATGTCTTTGTTAAAGAATAAGCGTAGAGAGATTCTATTTTGGGAATTCAAGGCTGATAAACATACGATTGAGTTATTTATAGAATCTCTCCCCCTTTTACTTCCATATAAGGAAGCATGAAATGATTTTCCTTAATGCGTAAGGATACAAGAATGCCAACGACTGTGCCTGTTTACTCAAATCTGTGTTAGTATAAAAGCGAGAGCAATGCTTTTCGCATGGCTTTTTCCATGATGTTCTGATCCTGATAAATTGTTCCGGAATTGTCCAAAGTCTTGTCCATCCCCTCCCTTGCGGAGTGTGGATGTGAAGTGTTATCGATACCAGCCTACTACCATTAATAAAGATTGTTTTGGAGTGTATCATGGCTACGACTGCATTATTTAAGCCCTTATATTATATTTATATATCTACAGTATTTTCTTTACTTTTCATGACTTTTTGTTTTTCGTTGGAGAGGGTGGACAAGACTTCGGACAATTCTGGACAAATTACCAGGATCACAACATGATGGAAAAGCCATGTGAAAAGCATTGCTCTCGCTTTTATACTAACACAGATTTGAGTAAACAGGCACAGTCGTTGGCATTCTTGTATCCTTACGCATTAAGGAAAATCATTTCATGCTTCCTTATATGGAAGTAAAAGGGGGAGAGATTCTATAAATAACTCAATCGTATGTTTATCAGCCTTGACTTCCCAAAATAGAATCTCTCTACGCTTATTCTTTAACAAAGACATTTTATTAAAACGAAAGAGATTTAATTCTTTTATTAATACAAAAGTATTATACTTTTTGTATTACATATATATAAGTTTGAATTTTTTTCTTTTCTGTTATGCTAAAAGTTTATGATAATTAGATTATTATGTTTAGTAAAAGATCAAAAAATCTACAACACAACACTTGTCTTCTAACATGTTCTGCCACTAAACCCTTCAAACATAGAATGTTGCTAAGTGAATAAAAAAAAAAAAGATGCAAAGGAAGTAATTTTTCAGTAACAATGTAATCATGTAATCTTTATTTCACATAATTTTACTTTACAAACTAAAATCCAAAATGATTTTTGGAAACAATAAAGCTGCATTTTCTAATTGACTGAAGTATTTAAATTACTAAAATATGTCAACCATAACCAACATATTAAATATATTAAAAATCAATACTGAGAAAACAGAAATGTCATTCCAAAATTTCATTGAAAGAAGAAACGGTCAAGTTTCTTGCATTGCAAAATAAAAGTATCACATAAATATGCTTGCTCTTCTAAACATTACAAGAACAGCTGCAAATAGCAAAGTATAAATAACATTTCATACAATTTAACAAATATAAAGGACCACATAAAGGAATAAAACTTTTAAAGGTGATTTTTTAAAAAAAAAGAGTGAGAAAAAAATAAAGTTGACAGAACAAATAAAATCTGATAAAAAGTCAATATATGTTTAATAAATTGAAATATTTTTTCTTCGAACTATGTACAATAGATTTTCTTACCACATGCAATCTTATGCTACAGCAGTATTTCGTTCATCGAGTATAATTGAGCAGTGTAAAAAAGCTCTTCTTTCAAAAATTACCTATAAAAGCAGCATCAAGTGCATTAAATACTTAGCATCTCTATCAACAATAACATCTACTCACAATTGAATCGCACTAAATGCAACACAAAATGAGGTCAAATATTGTAAACTAGAATTCAAAAGTCTTAAAACTTAATCCTTTATAAGAATTAAAAACAGTGGCAAAAGAGTATGTTTTGGAGTAGCTATCTCATGCTTCTTAGAAAGCATAACGATGAATCTTACATTCCATAAATTGTTTATCTTTATTCATTTTTCTTTGAACATCTTTTTTTTGTTGACATTTTCAAAGCAGTTTACAATTATCCTAGCACCATAATTATAATATTCTTAAAAAACCACTTTTAACAGTTTGGTGCTGTATTTCTTTAAACTTAATCTCAATTTGAAAAGCAACAAGTAGGATTCAAAAGCTTTTAATACAATGTAATTCATAATGTAGCAACCCAATATGTTAAAAATGGTTATTCATCGCTAATAGTAACAAGTACAAATTTCAAATATAATTATTAAACAATTCTAATGGAAGTGAGGACTTATTATATCAGAAAACAATCACTACTATTATAAGAAAAAATCCCTAAATCACATATTGCTAATTAACTTTTAAAAAAGTTTGACAATTAATTTAGAAAATGCAAATTCTTAGATTAAAGCAGAGGGATGAAATAAAAGTCATAAAACGAATACTTCTTATTTAAAAAATTCAGAAAAATGTATGCACAGTCTACGCTCTTTAATAAGACTTCCTATTATAGCGAACCTCACATAATAATATAATCCCCATAAGCTTTTTCATAGACGTAATTTTATTCAATTGCTTAACAGAACAATTTATACCAATATAGAGTACATATTTTGTTGATTTTTGAATTATGTCCAAGAAAATTATTTTTTAAGCATTAAACATTTCAAAACTAAATTCTTTCTTTGACAATAGGTCATTTTATGGAATAAAAGCTTCAAATACAGTATTTTAACTTTATTTCTAATACTGTTGCTGTACATTAAAAGTAACACTTATTTTCCTTAAATTGAAGGTAGATCACTATTGATAAGATTCTTTACGTTCTTATTCAATGTGGTCTACAATCTATAATAATAAAATTGGCAATACTTGCCTTAAAAGTGGATATTGAAATGTCATGAATTCCAATATGAAATTCATTAAATTTAAAAAGATGCAGCTACAATATCTGTAAACTTCTTATCAAAGGGCTCAATAAATGTATCAAAATAATACTTTTTTGAAAATCTTTTCTCTTGTGGATTTTTAACTTGGCGAGTAGTATATTTTGAATTTAAACACGCCGTATTCACATAACACCTGGATTTGACTTTTTTTTCAGCGATTTTTTGGATATATATGTGTGGGAAATTGCTGCTCATAAACACCATTTTATCTCCACAATTTGTCACATATATTATTTAATTATATTATTTTAGTATGGGTATATAGACTTTGAAAGAAAGAAAAAACAAGTAGCATTATTATCGATTAATCTACAAATTTCCTAATTATTTTCAAAGTACAGCTTTGTTTGGTGAAAATTACTCCAGTTATTATTAGTTAATAGTAAATGTTATATCTTAATGCACTTTCAGTATAGCAACTTTGCATAAAAAAACCTATTTTATTTGGAGAATAGAGAGTCCTTAAACTGAGCGAGGACTGTGTACATAAATTATAATAACACCATCGATCATTCGGTAAAGTTATCTTTAATATAATTTTAATGAAAATTCTACTGATTGCAAAAAAGTTTTTTCCCAAGCTAATGTGATTATAGATAACCTCATTAAACAAATTTAGAGTTAGAAAAACTACTTAAAAAACAAATCTCCATGATTTGAACAGCTTTATCTATTTAATTAGCAACAAACTAGACTAAATACAATAAAAATCAACACATAATTTTTTACATGCATCTATTATTAACATTTTTTTAAAAAAAAATATTTACAAGTTTAATGCTTTAATACAGAAATATTTAATAATAAATTTTAATTAGTAATTTTTGATTATTATTTTATTGCAGAAAGCGTTAATGCTTTTCTTAGTATCATCATTAAGGAACCTTGTGCAAATATATCCTTCATGTAAATATTTATTAGTTAATATAGAATCCTATCTTATACGAGATAAAGTTCATCACTTTATACACATGAAGCTCTTTCATAAATACATATTTTCACTCTTTTGATTAATTATAATTAATATGCTACATAACCTCAAGAGAAAAAGTTTTTATTTCATGAGTAAAATGAAAAAAAAAATAATAATAATAATTCTCCGGAAAGAAAAATATAAAATTCAGATAAAATTTTACGACTAGTAACAAGATAAACTATTATATTTACCCATTACAAATCTAATACTTTAATTGTCATTAATTTAAAAGAGTACACATTAAAGGAAAAGAGTTGAATACATAAAGAGAATCCACTCTTCTAAGTCTTTTAACAATGCATTACATAGTTAAACAAATTTGTAGTAAGAGCACTACCAAACAAAGTACAAATTTGAAACTTGTTATAACCTAAATAAATTAGAAAAAAATTAAAAATAAACATTATTTAACATTCACATTCCTTTGAAAGGCAGGGTTCATTACATTGAGCATCAATTATATTTGTTTTGTCATTCAGAAATATATAGATTGACTATAAGTAAACAATACAATAAAATTTTATTTTATAATACTAAAGAAATAAATTTAAAAAAAAAACTTTTTTATTAAAGAGTGAAAATATGCCTAGAATTCACAATTATAAGGTGAGCACTAGATCAAGAATTGCTTAAAATTTATGTGATTTATCAATGACAACAAAGATTTTTTTCCCAGAAGAATATATATATATATATATCACACCAGAGAATTAACAACAATATTAATTTTAGGACATTAAATTGTTAACAGTAGCACCATGGCATGACAATCTATTCAATCTGGTTAACAATATTTCAACTGTTAAAATCCCAACAATATTCACAAAAGGAATGAATGCATTCGCTTTATATATAATTTTACATGACACATTACAGTCATTTTATTTAAAGTTAATTACAGTCTTGTTTTTTTAACCTAAATCATTTTATTGCAATGCTGAACTCTCAAGATAATTAAAATTAAATGTTTAGTTGCTTTAGATCATAATATTTAAGACTAAACACAAGCATGGTTTACATCTTGCTATTTCAAATCCACGCGTTTTTAAACGCAGATTAAGAGCCTGCCTTCCTACAGTCTAATGTACACAAGAAACCTGTGGATTATTCTGGAGGTAAGATCCCGAAAGATATTTAGTGCATGCCATTTGGAAGGTAACGGAGGTTCCTTATCTTGAAAAGTACATATGCAAGATTGCACATTGGTTCAAAATGGAAACCGGGCTTACTGCATTCGGCCTTGCTCACCAAACGGCATTGCTTAAAAAGTAATAAGCAGAACTGACAGAAACTTAACAATCTTATTATGAAAGATGCAATTTTAAATACCAATGTTACGGGACGGAAAAATTTAACAGGTATATTACTTTGTATTTAAGTCATTTAATTCTGTGCTTAGAAGTTAAATATGAGCAGTTTACTTTAAATTGGCAGGAAGAGAAATAGAAAAAAAAAGGTAAGTACCATTAATAAAAATCATTATTAAAATTTTTTTTTACCTAATATCGAAAAAATAAATAACAATGAATAAATGATGCCCTAATGAAGAAAATGAAATTTCATGTCAAACTAGTTTATACAGTGCACTCTCGATTATCCGTGCGTGGATTATCCAGTTTGTGGATTATCCGTGCTCATTCCGGAGTCACACAAAAAATTTAAAGAGAAGCATTTTCAAAATTAAAAAAATTTGATTCATGAAGTTATAACACTACCAAATTTTTGGAAAATATTCGTTATTAGATTACAGTATATGGAATATCAGCAGCGTGGTCAAAGGTAAAATCGTCTATGTTATCACGATCGTGGAGAAAGATCATACCGCTTGATGAATAATCTTCTTTATATATTCAAGAAGAATATGATAACAGTATTCTCGAACAAGAAAAATAAATCTAAGTTTTCCGAAATTCTTGATGAAGAAAATGTAGAAGATTGGTTTCAAAGTTAAGCATGTGAGCCTGGCTTCCAGTATTTGACAAATGAAAACATCGTTATGTTGTTAAATCAAACAGTGATGATAGTAACTGATGCAGAAGATGTAATAAATGAGGGAAATACAATTTCTGCTGCTCTACAATCTGTGGAAACTTTATTAGATTGTGTAGGAGGATTTGATTATGGTGACATTACTACGGTTTGTAAAATATGTGTCAATATGTGGCGCATTACAAATTTTTTAAAAAGGAAAATTACTAGTTTGACGTTATACAGGATGCAAATGTCAGTAATTTTTATATTTTTTGTACTGATATGGATTTTTTCTTAAATAAAAAGAAGTTTTCGGATCATCCGTGTTTTCCGATTGTCCGTGCGACGTGTCCCGGTGATTAACCCGGATAATTGGGAGTGCACTGTATTTTTCATGAACAAACTTTATAAATTTTATGTTAGTTTGTCTTATAAATTGATTTTCTTTCAATGTATACTTATATCTTAACTTGCTGTAGGAAAAAAAAAATTTTAAATATGATTTTAAAAAAAACTTTAATACATAGAACAAGAAAACAAACAAAAAGACTTTGAATTTTTTCCACACACAGTTGGAATACGTAGTATGTATATTGAATGTAATCTAATACTGACACATTTAAATGAAATTTATAAAAGTATATAGATATACATGTATATATATAATACATTTCTGTTTGAATTGTAGTCATTGCATTAGTGATAAGATTAAAAATTAAATTAGTTTTCGTATTAATGAACGCAAAGTTCCATTTTGAGACACAAGACGGAACTTTACGAATAATGACAGACGGTAATATAGAGCGCAATATCTGCTTTATGTTTATAACTTAGAATTCTATTAACTCTAAAAATAATGACCATAATAATTAGTTTAAAGAACAATTTAGATTTTCTCAAAACATTTTCACTGTAAAGAGAATAAATACAACTTAATTAATCTATTCCTTTTAAATAGGAAAAAAAAAAATTTAATTTGAAAGAAATGCCTGATAGTAAAATGTTTAGTATTTGCATTTTTCTACAAAGCAACTTTGCAGTATTAACCTTTCCTTAAAAACACAGGTTAATCATACAATATTTAAAAAAACAAAAGAAAACCCACATTTTAATCATAATGAAACATACATTAAAACAAGCTTTTAAAAAGAAGTTAATAAAATTTGAAATTTATACATGACTAACTTTTTCAAACCCTGTTTTTAAGAAAATTTAATTCTCATTAAAAACTCAATATCTACCCTTATGTAATCAAACTTATATAGAACTATACAGGTAAAAATTAAACTAACATATCTAAAAACATCTGATAAAAACAAAATCACATAAATATTTGAATATAATACAAAGTAGTTGTGGACAAACAGAAACAGTGATATCACATAATGCACAAAAGAAATCAGTAATAATATATAAAATTTAGGTACTATTCACAAAACAGTCAGCAGGTTTCATCAGTGTGAGAAAATTATCAAAGCATTCAACCATACCAAATAAATTTTGCCCAGGTACAATACATGATTTTTAATTTAATACTGATTTATTTAAATAAAGCTCATCAAAACCTACAGCAGTAAGTGTTTATAGATTTTGAATTAATTGGTAGGTGTTTCTTTTTACATTATCTGTGAACATTACAAAAATAAATAGTAAAACTAACTTCTGAAACGAAGATAAAATTCAGTTGATTATAAATAAACATAAAAATAACTTAAATTTAGAAATATGTAATTCAAGTGAGTATACAAAACTGTCTTTATCAAAATGAAATCTACAATAGTAGCTTATGGTGGGGTTCAACACATATCTCAATAATTTTTAATATTTAGAAATATTAGGAATTTAAAAATTACATAAAATTATTTTTAAAATCAATTATATAATTATAACTGATAATCAGTAGAACTCAGATTGAAATAGTTCCGATCATAGGACACTTTGGCTATCTGACACTCTCTTTGTTCTAGAGCTATATGTACTATAGTGTTCCCACTCAATTTTCAAATTAAAATGCAAAGATTTTTTCTTAACTTTTCTAGCAAAAGTTGCAATTTTAAAGAATTAAAATTTAAAAAAAAGAATAAAAATTGAGTTTAACTAGAAAATAAACTATTTCTTTTAGCTTACAATTAAAGAGCATTATTTGAACATTTCTGATTCAATCAAAAATAGCTTGAAAGTATAAAAAAAATCCAAATTCAATTGACTAGAAATTTCAAAAATAATCTTTAAGTGAACCAACTCGACTCACAATTTGTTTAAAAGAAAGATTTTTTTTCTTTTCGCATTTAAATCTTACAATTTCTAGTTCCTTTTTACTCAAATTTCATGACTCAATAAGTAGCAGTTGTTAACTATTTCAAGAAGTAAATAGCATGTTTGTACAAAATTAGCAAGGATATTGCAAACATTTGATTAAAAAAAAACTACAATGAGGATGAATTATAAACAATTTTGTCCAACTGTCTGATAATCCCAATTTTTCGACTAACCTTCGATTTTGAGGAATACAAATAATCGTGGTTCTAATGAACCTACATTATTCTTTTCTGTTCATAATGTTTTGCATACAATAAAATTTTTTAACATATTATATCACATACATTTTTGTAATTATATCAACAGTTTCCAGATTTAAGAAACTTAAAACTATTGGTAAGTTACGCAATGAAAAGTACTTGATTGCAAAGGATTAAGAGTTTTGTATCAAAAGAAACAATTTATCGCATTGTCCTTTACAGTAAAGTTAATAACTAATTTCACAGTTAAAAAAATTAACTACATTACAAATGTTAAAATACATGGGTAAAATAATACCCATAACTAATCAACTAGTATGCTCACTTGAAATCAATTAACAGAATTAAAACAATCTCAAAATTGCATATTATTTATAATATTAATCGTATAATATCATTAATAATTGCACGTTTTAGGATGTCAAAAAGAAAATGTAATAGTTATCATATTAATAGAAAATGATACATCAAAATAAGATTAAATGTTAGCTAGAAATATGTTTAAAGCAAACTGATGAAATATATTCTATACCTATAACTAATAAGTTAAAGTCCCTCTCTATAGTGAATCTTAAAACGTCTGACGAGTTTTAATAGCTCAAGATTAACAGTATGGGGATCCTAAAATACAATGATATTCATGTGATAGCAGGTTAAAATCACACAATTAAAAAGTACCCTCCAAAATTTATTAAATTTGTAAAATAGCCCGATTCTATATCTGTACATACATTATATTACAGCTTTCAGTATCATAACTTATTCATTTTGACTCTGCAAACATGCACAAATGAGCGTTTTATAAAGATTTCCAGTTTGTTTTCACAAAAAATTTACAAAGTATTTTATCTATTGACATATATATATATTTTTTTTATAAAATCATTCAAATTACTACTTGATAATTAATTATAATGAACCACTTGGCACCCATAAGGCTTTGCTTTGTTCTTCTTCAACACAAGCTTTTACCTGAGTGCACATATAAGCCAGATTTGAACCAGGAATTACACCTAAAAATTATGAGATAAATTTATATAGCAAAAATAATAATGCGGCAAATACAAAATATGTAATGAATTATTGGGCTATAATGATTAATCACCATAAAAACAAATTAATTATTTATAAGAGTTGTCATACTACTTTCATCTCTTTTCCTAATAGATTTGCCTCAAAAGATTGATCACTATAATGACCATTTATTAACATCAAAACTAGCAAAATTGTTCATATATAAGCAGGGTTTACATGATTTAAATCATTAAATTGAAATTTAAATCACTTGATTTATTTTTTAAAAACAATCAACTGAGATTTTTTAAGAAAATCATTGATTAAAACATACTGATATATATATTTTTAAATATATCATTAAGTTGAAATTACTTTAATAAATATATTCTTCGTTATGCGATTCTTTTTAAAGCCTAATTTCTCTGATAAGGAAGGTTATATCCAAAGAAATAATAAAAGGGTAATTTATTATATTTCAAAATAGATTAATAAATAAATAAATAAAATTAGAGACTAAAAGTGAATAAAATAATGTAATCTGCTAAATTATGATTTTTCTATTAGCTGCATGTAAAATAATCAGCTAATAATAATCATATTTCAATTATACCCACTTAGTTTTATGTCAATTTGAATGCTTTAAGAGCTTTTAAAACATTACATTAAACTTCATTGGATATCTAACTGACAAAGTGCTTCCCTGTCGTCTTTAAAAATTTTTGATGTTTAGATTAAACAAAAATAACAATAATAATATTTTAAACATTATTTAGAAATATAAATTATTTTAGATGTATTGATGTTTTCAAATTATAATTAATACTTTTAACATTTTATTTGACTAGTTAATAATAAAAAATACAAAAACAAAAAAAACATGAATTTTCCCAACCCTGAATTGAATTACAGTCGGACCTCTATTTAAGGAAGTCGCTAAATAGAAATAATAAGTTCCGTCATATGGACAATTCTTTAAATAGAATATCACCTTTTGAGATACTTAAACATTATAAAACAGGTTTTAAATTCATAAATCCTAGACATAATTAAAACAGCAATTGATACACCTTTATCTCGTAAACTAGTATCTATTATAAAGGAAATTTGCATGTAAAGCAAGAATAGAGGAAAACATTATCTAGCTTATAAAATTAATTTTAAACATATATGACCAAATGCGTTCTTAAGTTTAATTGCCACTGATAAAATCCGTTAATTTTGCCAGAGTTTTTCATTTGAAATGCAAACAAAAAGGGAAAGGGATTTTACTGCTTTCTCTAAAAGTTAAGTGGCTTTGAAAATCAATTTCTTATATAAAATGCATTAACAAGTTTGAAATGTTCTTAATTATTTTGGAAAATAGGGAAAGTGGATCTTAAAGAAAAGTTTGTTAAATAGAAAATTCACTTCGCTATTTGGAAGAAATTTCCAAAAATGTCCTTGGTTTCTCGAAAAAAAATCACAAAATAGAGGAATTTGCAAAATGGAAGTTTGTTAAATAGAAGTCCGACTGTATTTCCAATGGAATTAACAACTCAGTACTTAAAGAATAAAAAAAAGAAAAAAAAAAAAGAAAGAAAATAAAAAGTAATTCAGTTTTTATTTTAAATTCATTATTTCTTAGAATAAACATTAAGAAAAATATATAAATAGAAAACTCAAGAGATGAATGATTTTACCATTTATCAGTTGCTTGTATTCGCTCTCAATTTTCAGTGCATGCTCAAACATCTCTTTAGCCGCTTTTGTCGTTACCTTCTCAGTTAAATACCTTGAATCTTTAGCTTCTCTAAAATGATCATAAAACAAAATATTTCAACATAATGATTTAAAGATTTAAACAATAGACATTAAAGTGAGAAGAAATATTTACTAACCTGATTTGCTTAGTAGATTTGTATTTTAAAAAAATGACTATTGGATAAATCATGCTCTGGTTTAAACGCTCTACAGCTGAAAGACTACAATCCAAGAGGGCATGACATTTCTAAAATAAGCAGTTATTAAAGAAATTAATTTTTCTCAATGAATAAGTAAAAATACTTTCATGCACTTTGATGAAACTAAAAAATCTTGCATGTCTTCGCAATCCAAAATATCATTTGGACTTCAGAATTATTTTTAAAAATTCAAATTCTTAGACATTAAATATCTTAAAATGACTAAATTTCAAACACTTTCATTTAGAATATAGGAGCTATAGTCTTGTTTTGTTCCTTTAGTTAAAATCAAAATTTTTATCATGATTTAAAAATAAAGCAAAATTTCAGTCAGTGATTTTTGTTATATTCTTTTAAAGTCTTAAAGAATAATTATATTTATAGATACAGTGAAACCTCTCTCAGGAGCGTCCGCTCTTCGCTCCACGATAAATGGTCGTTCTTAAAAGTAATCTCCATTGACCTGAAAATGTTATCAAAGGTACATAATTTTTCGCAAACGATTTTATTTTCAATCAAAGTAATTTATTTGGTGCGGAAATGCTTCTTGTGTTGGAGTCATGAACAGTATAATTAATGAAATTTAGCTTTAATAAAAATGATTCTTATTGATATAATTGTGTGAAAACAAATTTATCAATTATGAATGTTGAGTCGGGGTGGCTCAGGAGATAGAGCTTTCGGTGATACGAACTCCGCACCCGGCTCCCTCCGACTACAGTGAACTAAAATATCTTCAGTAGTAGACGGATCATGGGTAAGAGTCCCCTTGCTGTCAGGCTAACCGTGGGTGATTTTCGTCTCCATGTAACGCAAATGTGGGTGAGTTCCATCAAAAAAATCCTCCTCAAAGGCAAATTTCTCCAAATGCTTGATACATAAATTCCCTTGTCTTCTGGATTGGGTTCAAAATTACAAGGCTACAGAAATGACCACGTCAACTCAAAATTTTTGTCGGCTGTTCAACTACGGTTATAATATAAAATTATGAATGACAGAACCATTTTCAAAAAACAAATAATGTTTTCGTTTAAACTTGCATTTAATTCGATATAAAAAATTAGTTAGCTTTGAAAGACGAGAAACGGCTTGTTTCTTTGATACGCTTAGAAATATGTTTTTGTCTAATTTAACTTTTAACTCCAAAAATAAATCCTTAATAGCATTGTCATCATTGCACGCTGACTGCAACATGAGGTTGTGGTTCTCTTTCAGAGATCGTATAAAAGAGCTCTCAAAATGAAAGCCTTGCACAAATGTTTTGAATACATTTTAATCTTGTTAATACTTTTTGTTATGATATTTCCTTATTTGACCTTTCTTGTAGTTGGTGCAGAGGTTAGTACACTCGCTGGGAGAAGTTTTAATGGTCTCTCCTAAAGATGTTCCTCCACAGAAAGTCTATGGAAAAATTTGCGTTTCTTTCAAAAGTGGCTGTAAATAGCGGAGGTTGCTACATAGAGATGGTCTTCCGTAGAGGTTTCACTGTATATGTATACATATACAGACCTAAAATCTGCACCACAAGAATAAATAAAAGACATTTCCATTTCTGAATTATTTTTTGCGTGCATCAAAATTGGTGAGCTGGGATAAAACAGACTTCTATTTCAAACATAGTGATTTATTTTCACGAAAAACAAATAATATTTTCATACTTTATCACAGAGTTGTTTTATAGCTGCCACAGTTGTACACTCAAAATGGTTGCCTCGTCTCCTGAAATCCACAAATTTGAGTTCTTGAAGTCCTCTTTCCATCATAGACAGAGAGCCCTTCATTTTCTCTGGAATGCAGCGTTGGAAAACATGAGGGAAATCTTGCTCAAGCTGATCGACAACAGCTTCCATCAAAGGCCCCACAATAATAACTGGACGTAATGACAAATCTAAATTAAATGAAAAAGCAAGTTAATGAGATAATAGTGTGTTAAACTTATACACAGTCATAGTTCATACAAGACTTAGTTTAACCATGCAAAATAAACTAGAAACTTGTTCTTCGAAGAAAATAAAACAACAGTAGTATTAGAAAAAAATATAACAGATTTTGCTACAATAACTAATGTTCTTTGCAAAATAACGATTTGCTTCACATAAAAATGAACTCTTTTTAATTTTGGGAGAAAAAATATACTATTATTTTCTCTTTGATATTGAAAATTAGTATATTAACACTTAACTTCAATTTAAAAATGTTGTCTATTATGTGACTATCACTTCTACTAAAAGGAAGTATATAACATTGTACATGGTTCTCTTGATTTTTAGGATTTATTGACTATTGCTGAAGTAGATTAATGGAATATTGAACATCTAAAATCAAAAGATTTTGATTATCCACAGCAGATTTGGTCTTAATTACTTCAAAAAATAGAGATTCTACTGCAGTTCCTTCTTGATCACAAACTATTGAACTATAATAAACTAAAAAAAAAAATGAGGTGATACATATTTCATGAAATTGCAACTCACCCCATGGAACTAAGTAAAGGATATTCCAATGTTATATTTAATAAGAATCTAAAATAATTCTTTTGGAAAGTTTATTTTTTCTTAACTGATTTAAGCTCAAAAAACCAGAGTTATAAATTACACAATCAGCTGCATATTATCATTAAATTTTTCAATGACAAATGCTTTTGCTGATGTAATATAAAACATATAAGAGAAAATCAAATATACATGCAAAACAAGAAGTGTAGCTTTTTGTTTTCAATAAGAGCCATAAATATTTTAAAATCAAAGCCGAAAATGAGTGAGTAAATCACAAAACTTACAGTGTTGTTTTTCCACCCTTTGGTAAGTTAGTGGTACTAATTCTTCCCCTAAGATACCAGAGTCACTGCAACTGTTGATAGATACATCAGAGAAAGAGGCAAGTTCTTTGCTATCCCTTGAATTGCTACGATGGTGACGTTTTCTTCGAAAGAAACTTCGTCTAGCAGCAGTTGAACCTCGTCTTCCACCATCAGTACCATCCAAGTCACCTAGACTTCTTTTCATCATTAATTCCTCCTCTGCCCTATAAATAATATTGAAAGTAATTTTATTTTTTCTAAAAACCGTAATGGCAACTTAAAAATTTTTCATGTGAAAGAAAAAACTCCTTAAACGATAAAACTTTTTAAACAGGTAAGCTAAAATTATCTTTTGAAAAATCAAAAATGTCTATTATAATATTGATATTCTTGTTTATGTTGCTATAAAATATCATACATAGATTGAATTATAATTCAACTTAACTTAAATACTAAACATGAACAAAAAAAGTAAAAACTAAATCTAATTTACCTAAATTATTCATGCATAAACAATACCTTAATACCTTGAATTGATAGACGCAAAAGTTTATGATCAGATAAAATATCTAAGTACTTTAACCCACTGGCGGTTAAGGAAATGGGCAAAATTGGGAGAAAGTTTCTCCCCTACACACAGTTCCCCTATCTATTAACATTGGAAAACCGGTTTTGCTATGCAGTGAAGACTGCAGGTTAAAATACGACTTTCTACGTGCAGAACCGTCAGTGGGTTAAGTTAGTATTTTTATGCAGTTTATATTATCTAGAATTAATTTTACAATTTCTTTTTGAATAAAACTAATATTTCACAAAGTTTGTAATTCCTTAAACAAATATAAAACTGTATTAGAAGTTCAGTTTATAAAAGTTTAAATAATAAAAGTTCATTTCTGAAGCAAAGCTATGAAAAAAAGTTGAGGGGAAAAAAAATGCAATGAAAACAACAAACTTCATGTCCGTGAACAAATAGATACATTTACATAAAACATAATGAAAATATCAATCAGTTTCAAATTGGCCATTTAAGCATCAAACAAATTAATTGGAGTTTCATCTAACAATTATCTTACTTATATTTGCTAGGTATGAAACCACATTTTATTTTTTCTCCTTCCTCATCCACAAGCCAAGCTTGCCACAGGCCAGGTACACCATTGTACATTGTATTATCAACATACAAGATATCATCTTTTTGGAATGCCAATGATCCATTAATGCTTAATCGGTCAAACGTTGACCTGATGTAAAATGAGTCTCCAGGCTGATCTTGGATTTCTTGATATCCTAAATATAAAAAGTCTTAAATGATCAAATAACAGAAATAAAAAAAATTTAAGAAACATGTACAAAATAATTCACTTTTTCTTAAAACGAATATCTTTAAATTAAAAAAAAGATATTAATGTTTTACAAATTTTTTTTAAAAAAAGAATACTATTTAATTTATACACATTAGAAACTAATGCATTTTTTAATTTTTTGTCTTTATTAAACTTCTTAATTAAAAACACTTTCTTCTTAAAAATTAATTAGACTTTTTTTCTGAATTAAAGCTTTTGCCATTTTTAAAAAAATAATTTTCATAAACATTATTTTAAAACTATTATTTTTAAAAATATAACAAAAATTCTTTCAATCTAAAAATAAACTTGCATTTAAACAGCAGTTAACCTGCTTCAAAGAGGTAAGCATCAAGGAAATGACAAAAAGGATAGAGACAGAAAGTTCACAAAACCTAAATAGATTAATAAAATTGTTTTTTGAATTGCTTCTAAGATTCATTAATGGCATTTCAAATCTAAATTTTTTCTTTTTATCGTCATTACAACTCAACACAACTAAATCCAGATATCTTTTTTAAGTAAATTATCTTTAGAACCATATTAACCACAAGTATAGAAAAACTCACATGTTCATGACAATTTTTGTCAATTTTCTAATTCATTGACATGACAGCTCATTGCTCACTCTAACCTAGAAAAGAAGCTGACTAAAAGATCAGTTTTATACTCATCATTTAAATGCCCTTGTTTTTTAGTTCCTCCTTTCAAGTACTTGAAATTCCTGTTCAAGACAGTTAATATACCTTAATTTAGACGACGACTCTTGCTCAAGTACCAAAGGTTTAGCCATGAAAACCTTCATCTGTGTTTCTTTATTCAAAGATGTACAAAACACTTTAATCTTTGTATTTCAATCAAAACCGTTTATTTTTTTAGATACAAAATTAACAAAGCAAAAATGATAAATATCTCAATCTAAAATGCTTTTGCCACCTATAGATTGCGAAAAATTATCAAAAAAGAAAATCACACGGTAATCTGTCTCATAAATGTTAAATTTTTGCAATCAAAGGAACATTTTACATAAAATGTGACATTTTTTGTAATGGAAAAAATCTTTAAATAGTCATGAACTAATTTTTAAAAACTTTATGCTATGGTATGATGTATTTTTAACAATTTTCTAAAAATAGATTAAGCCAATCTTTAAATCAAAAGCTAAAAAATTAAGCTTGTAAAGTCATATTAAAGAAATCATAACAAAGAGAAACAGACATACTTTCATAATTATGGAGAGCTAATATTTTTACAGTATCTGCTGGTTTAGCAAGTTCATATGCTGCTTCTTCCGCAGTTGCATGTCTTAAATCAATTCCATTATACTGAAAATAAATAAAAATAGGCATACATACATAAGCAAGCATAGACATTTACTACAGAGTACTATTCTTAATAAGCCAAGTAAATATATATTATATTCAAATACACATAAATTTATAACCAAAAATAACTGAAAAAATATTTAAGGTCAGCTTTATTTTAAGGTAATTGAAAAATAGATCTACTTTAAAATCGCTTTTCTGGTGCATAAAGAAAATTTTTAAAATGAAAACTGTTTTCACTTTATTGGCCGCACATTGAATATACATATATATATATACATTTTGTTTTCAATAAATAACTTAAAACTTTGTTTTACTTAAGTATACGATTAATTTCATTTGTTTCTTACTCTTTTTTTTTGTTGTTTTTTTTTTTGTTTTTGTTTCTTACTCTTTTTTTCTTTTTCTTTTTTTTTAAAATTTCAAACAATTTTGTATGATAGATGCAAATAAAATATTTTGATAGAATTTTATTACTATTTTCAAACTGATAAATATTAAGTAGCTTTTTTTAAAAAAAAATTGAAACAAATCTTGTATTTGTTTTTTACTTTTAGAAATGGTTCTTAAGACAATCCAACTTTATTATTTTAAATGAAAAAATTAAGTAAAGTTATTGATGTAAGCATTTTTTAAAATAAACATTTTCTTTTGATATATTTATTTATATATTTATTTCATAGATATATTCATAGATATATTTATTTTGGATTGATTTAAGATTTCAATTGTGTAGTTTCGATTAAAAAGAAATAATATTTGAACATATGTTTTATTGTGATGTCTAACTGACAAGATATCACAATATAAAATTTCTGACATCGCTTAATCTTACTGTGCAGGCAAGAAAGCATATAAAATTCATTTTGTTTTCAAATGTTACTTTAATGTAGATAACATTACATAAAATAAAAAAATATGATAGATGAATTTTATTGCTGTGAAAAGATAAAAAATATTACCTCTAGAATTTGATCTCCGGTACGTAAACCATTGGGACCTTGGGCTGGAGAATCATCTTGCACAGCATGAATGAAGATACCTACAGCATTACCACCTAACAGACTAATTCCCAAATTAGATGTTGATTTTTTAAGAATCACAAGTCTAGGTTCAGCAATGGATGATTTTGAATTCTTCATTCTGTTGCCAGAGCTTAAGCTTGAAAAGAAACACATTAAATTTTATTATTAAATTATTATAAAAACCTTAAAACTATTGAAATAACTCTGTCCACAACAGCAGCTTATATATAAAAGAAATTAGGTTAATACCTTATAAAGATTATAACTTTATTTTCACATGTTTTTATCTTATCAAAAATTGTAAAATATTCAATATAAAAGTCTAGAGAAATTCAAAAAAAAAAAAAAAAAAAAAAAACATTTCGGATGGAAAAAATTTAAAAAATAGATCTATTTGTAATATTTTGTGTTTTTATACTATAATTTAAACATAGTTACATTAAATATAGGCATGCCATTTCTTACCACAACCAGAAATGCATTTCACTTAAGCAATTATATCACTTCAAAAACTATTTGAAGTTATTATAATTCAGAGGTCAATCCAAGTTTAATTTTTTTAGTACCCAGTTTTGAGAAAAATAGAAATGTTGCTAATATATCTCTTTATCAAGTGAAATATTCAATTTTAGTAGACACTATGTTTTACGTTTAATTAAAACAGAAATTTTCATAACAAGTGTGGTTAGAATTTTTAAAAAAATACCATTTCTTATTTTTCACAAAATAGCTCATTAAAATAACAGTACTTATGTGTCATTTCATGGACCTAACCACCAAATAATTACCATAGAGTCAAATTTTAAAAGTGAAACATTTAAAAAAAAACAACTAAATAATAATTGGTTTTTCTATCATTTAATAAAAGTAAATTTTTTAAACCAGATTGCAAAACATTAGGTAATTTTCCTACCCATATGATTGTTTTAAGTCAACATTAGTAATAGACAGCCAGAGACGATTTTAACTCTTGAGAGATGTCAGCAAAATTAGTTTGCAGTCATGTCCAAGCTTGTTATAAAGTTTTAAGAAGTAGACGTAGAAAATTTTTATTAAAGTATAGTGTTTTCACTACAGCGCGAGAATCTCGCATATTTTTTTCTTTTCTCGCATTAAAAAAATATTAACGTGAGAAATTCGCGCACTCTATTAATCAATTTTAAAATGCGCGAATCTCTCGAATTTTGGAAAAAATTTTGTCTTCCGCCATTTTGAAAAAGATGTGAGAAAAGCTTTGACAAGTGTTGAGAAAAAAAAATGAGTCCTTTATAATAAGTTGTTTAAAGTTAGCTCTATTTTTAGCTGTTAATGAATTACCAAACTCCCTCATCGACAATTTACAGCAATTTGTAACAGTTTAATGAAGTCTGTGAAAATCTCACCGTGTTTTTGAGAAAGGGTGAGAAATTCTCTCCCATTTTTTTTTTCTGTAATTAAAACACTGAAGTATCATTCTGATAAAATAAAATTTTTTAAAAAAGCAGCTTTTTCAAATTTTATTTTGTAAAGAAACAGTTTTTATGAATTTTATTTTTCTTCTTTTTTGAAGGGGTCCATTTTAAAAATTTGGTTTTGGTGAAGCGACTATTTTCAGAAATTTAAATTTTGAGTAGGTGTCATAAAATAGTCGAAATCACAAAAATGCATTGCAATTAAGTCAAATTTTTAAAAATCATCATTACCTATGAGCTTTCTTCTTTGTTAAAGTGGAGGCAGCAGAACTAGGTGTGCTGGGTACATCTTCATTGGATACATCAATGGATTTAGAATGACTTAGCTTGTGATGTAGAACAGGAGTTTCACAAGGAGATATAGCATCACTAGAATATTCATTTTCAGGCACCACTTCTTTGTATTCTTACAATGAAAAAGAAAATAGTAAATATTTTTTATGAATTACATAAATATTTCTTTCAAAAATGGAACAATATGTATCAAATTTAAGCAGGTATTTTTAAACCAAATTCATTATTAACAGATTCAATAGGAGTAATAAATAAATAAATAGGATAATAAATAGGAATGTTATGTAGCAAAATTTGCTAAACTTTTCAGCATTAAAATTCACAGTTGACACATTCACTGGCTACATTATTCAAAAAAAATTTAAATAATTATTCAGGGTTCCCACTTAATTTCAGAAAAAATTCCCGGACATATCGAGGTATATCAGGTAAATTTCAATGAAATTCTGTACCATATTTTATCTATACCATGCATTTCCTCATTAGAAAACTTTGATTTTTTTAAAATTTTATTTGTAATGCCAAATATTAGATTTTGTGAGCAAAAATATACATTAGAATAAAAAAGGAAAAAATGGAAAAAATTTTACTAAGAGGAACTTTGAAAAATAATTGTAGTAGATGTTAGAATTATTTAACTCGAATCTCTATAACTGATTACTGTTATTGATAATTCTAAGACTGGTTTTTTTCCAGGCACGATGAAGGAATTTTCATGCTTTTTGTAAAAAAATTGCAACTTTTTCCTGCTTTTTAGAGTTAAAATAAAATTCTCTGACAATTACAGATTTTCCCTGAACCATGAAAGCCCTGCTACTGCTTATCTATCAACACTCCCTTTTTTCAAAAAGTTTTTTAAAAAAAACTAGCATGAAAAAATGCAAAGATTTAAGGTTTATAAGTTAAATTTTAAGATTTGTAAGTTAAATGTTATTCTGGAATATAATTAACTTTTAGGTTTCATTAAACAGTTTGGCTGTTCATGATGTTATTCTCTAACTGATTATCATATCAGAAAGCATTATTTTCAGTCATATGAAAAATTTGAAACTCAAACAAGAATGTCAAAAAAATTATTATATTGACATTCTTAAGATACTTACTTTCTGGGTTGTATTGCACTAACATAGTTATACTATCCATACACTGCCGAAGAACATTTGCAGCAAGCCCATATGTTGCACTGCGCATATTAATGCCACAAACCTGAGAAAAAAAATTTACCCCATTTATATTATTTTGCTAAAATTAATAGCTTTATAACTTAATAAAAATTAAGATACACATATCAATATTCAACACGATCTAGAAAGTTTGTGTTCTATTAGAAACTTGTTAAAGAAGGAAAAAAAAAAATTTTTTTTTTAAATCTATAAATTAGAAAGACAATTTTAATGTATTTTATGATTTCAAACATGACATTTTAAAACAAATTTGAACTAATTTACACTGAATTTTGAAAATATAAACTAAAGAGAATTTTAATTCTGAATTATTTGACCTGATTAGTGTGTTTCTTTTGGAATGAAGATGGAATTTATGGTAAGCTTGATGCCTAGTGCATTATTTTGAATGACAGTGTACCAAGTTGTGCCAGATTTACAATTTGAATTTATACAACTTTCAGGAAGACGATACTAGCTGCCCTGTTGTGATATCCACCATAGACTGGTTGCAATGGGGTCAGCTGAATGAACTGGCTTGCATACAACCCAACTGGCTTGCAGTGAAAAAGAGTCACTAACTACCAATAAATATTTTGAACCCTTTAATTTGAAAAAGGTTCTCCATAAAGTCCAAATTTGGGCAGGCCAATATCTTCAGTTAACTCTATTTTTATCTTACTAATTCCTGATAAACCCCACCAAGCTACAATTAGGTTTGCCGCTCCATACATGCGAGTTCAAAAAGTAAAATTCCCTCAATATAGTCATATGCTATAATCCAAAATAGTGCAGTAGGTGTGAGCTTACTACCAATCGGACCAAGGGTCTTAGACTAAACAGCTGAAACACCAACGGGTAATAATTACAACTCTGCTCCGATATGCATGGGTGTCCTACCACTTATTAGTATATAGTGTAAAACAATTCCTACTGATTATCTAATAAATTATAAATATAGAAAACACTCAAATTAGTAAAAATATAAAGATTAGGAAATAAACTTCTTATTCAAAATGTAGATGTAGTGGACTACAGGTAAGTTTAAATTACTTACAAACTTTGCGACTTACCTCTAAAAGATGATCACCAATTTGAAGGCCTGCTTGATCAGCTAAGCTGTTCTTGGTCACAGATGATACAAAAATTCCAGCTTTGTCTTCACCACAGCTAATCTGGATACCCAAAGGTTCAGTACTTTTCTCAATGCAAATACTACGGGTGTCTCCAGGTTTAGGTCTGGGAAATAAAATTAGAATTTTTCTAAAGCTGATTGCATCTTTTTTTTTATACTTATCTATAAATACATAACTCAAGTTTTTTAACACTATAATTGATTTAAGTACTTTAAAATTAACATTTTCCAATATAAATATTATATGTGAGCTAAATGCTTAAAAACAATTAGAAAATTGAATCATTTTTATTAAAATAAGTTTTCTGAAGAAAAAATTCAAAAACAGTTCCTATGGATACCTAAAAATACTATATTGTCTTCTGTGAGAATGGTATGAAATTAAGAGGGGAAAAAAATAGTTAAAAAAAAATCTGTATCCAAATTCTTTTATTGAAATCCTGACATCACTATTAATTTTGAAAATCCACTAATTAAAATCATAGGTTTTCCGATGTGAGACTGCTGTAATGAGACGATTAAAATAAAACATAGACCTTAAAAAAAAAAGAATCTTATTTCTGGACTGTGGGATTAGCGAACAATTTTGCAGAAGTTACATTTATTCTTCTCTACAAAACTCAAAATTAATAGTTATCCATTGGTTTAACTAACAAATAATAAATTAATGTATAGTAAATGTAAGAAAAAATTAATATTTAAAAAAGGCATAAATGATTGCTTACAAGTATTTTAAAAATGAAAATTACTGAGATTTCTAAATCAATAAGTTTATTGACCAATAAATATATGGTAGTGTCCCTAATATAATAATAGGAATTCGATTAAGTAGTATCAAATATTAAACATAAGTAAAACTACAAAAATAGGATTTTATTAATGTAATAAAAATCTGTAATATTTGAAATTTTCTATAAAATCCTGGAAATTTATAAAATTTTCAATTTTGAATAAAACATAAAAATTACAGAATAATCAGAAATTTTTTTTAAGAGAATAGTACCAATGCATATTTAAAATTTAATTAAAACTAACTATAAAATATTGTTGCCCAGATGGCTCAGTGGTTAAGGCACAGGGGCATTATTCTGGGGTTCAATCCCAGTGGCGGCTTGAAGACCACCCAGTTTCAAATCGATAGGAACCAGCTTATCTGGGAAGTTTTACTCTGTATAACATTTTATTCCCAATTACTTAAAAAAATTAAAGAATTTAATAATTCAAATCTTTAGCAAATGAACATTTAATAAAGCCGAGATATTATTAAAAATAGAGCTTACGTTCTTCCCCTGTACTCTACCGAGGCTTGCGATCCGTCAGGATTAAGCCACTCTACAGTAAACGGAGGTAAAGGACTGCTACGTTCTGATACAGATGAGGCTTTCTCAATTGAGCTACTGGAAACTTTACCAGCTGAGGACTTAGACGTTACACTTGGATTTGATGGAATTCGAATGCGCTGATTTCTTTTATGGCAGGTTAATAACCCATCTGCAACAGATGGGCTGTAAGAATCGTCTCTGTAAACAGTGTGGACATGAGCGTGAGCTGGAACAACTCTTTTTGGAGTTTGGCAGGATGAACTGTGGTGGTAATGTAGATCAATACTTTGTGTTGGGGATGGATTTGAATAGCTATAATGAGAAGGACATGGTGAAGGAGACGGAGAGAAGCTGTGACGACCACTGTCTTTGAGAGAGTATCGTCCACTGTCTGGATGTGTATGAAATGAGCGATCGACGAGCATGGACTCTGTTACAGATACACTTAACAGTGAATCTCCACTTCTTGAAGTGTAGACTGAAAGACCAGGCGGGGATGAATACCTAGCAGCAGAAGGCAAAGGAGATACTACGAGTGCATTACCATGAGTGCTAGTGGTGTGATTATGAGTGTGATGAGAGTGAGTAATACCACGTTGTCCTGTATTTAAAGTGTAAAAAGGAGTACTACTACGAAGTAAGCTTGGACTAATGACAGAAGCAGTGAGGCTCGTAGGAACTGTTACGGGATACATATGTGCGGAATGAGCACTCAGAGGCCTATCGGGTGAAGAAAATGATAATGGTATACCATCTGAATGACTAAAAGAAGTTCTATCTACACCCAAGCTCAACATGTTTTTACTACACTGGCTAGATGCATTTGATTCTAGAGAACTTAAGCAATCTGAATCTGATACACCAAATAAAGCAGATCTTGGCCGAGATCTATTTCTGTTTTTATAAAACTCTAAAACATCTTTATTGGGATATGCCGAAACAACCGAGTAGTCCAATAATGAACTAGCGCTGGAATTTCCATTATATGATGGTGGTCTGATATCTGTAAGTTGTTCATTGCTCTGTCCAGATATTGTTTTATGAGGACTGGTAATCTCTGGTGAAGCATATGAAGACCCTGAGCTAGAAGTCTGAGTTGTGCAAGCACTTGGTGAAATTATAGGAATACTTGATTTTTTTGAAAAATTTGAAGTTTGGTGGCCATGCTGGCAATCCACAAAGACAGAAATTCTATCACTTTGCATAGATACAGAGAGACCATTATTTTCATTGTCACTGCAATCATCTAACAGATGATTTGGATGAGATTCTGATGATTGTTTTGAATTGCATTGCATGGAAGGATCATAAAGGCTGAACTGCTTGTTAACGGCTGCAAGTGATTTTCTTTCAGATTTCTTTCGATTAGGACACCTAGAAACAGTTCCAACTTCGTCATACTGAATTAAAGGTCCCTTATATTTTGGCCAAGTGCCACCATTTTTATCTGGTTTTCTTTCTTTGGAGCCCTTATTTAACATTCTACTATGAACTTCAAGAACTGAATCTAATTCAGCTATTGGATCTTCCTCATCGTGACCTAATAAAGGAGACTGAGTAGTAGGTGAGTTTTTCTTATCCTTTGATGTGCGCTTTTCACCGAATATCTTATTGTAAGCTCGATCAAGTAAAGTAGGCTGAGAGGAAGGATATCTTGTCCTATCATCGGATGCAGCTTTTCGTCGCCTTGTGATTGGAGATAAAGGTGATGAATCAGGTGATTTCCTTGAATGATCTGATTGCACAGTGTTTGATTTAAGAGATTTTGAACCCTCGTGCTCATATAGAGTAGGCTTTTTCGGTGATATTTGAAGGGCCTCTTTTTCTGGTGAGGATGGTATACTGTCTCTTCCTAAAATTAAAAGGCAACATAAATTTCATGTGTAGGAAAATAAACAATTTAAATCTTAATTAAAAAATTAAAAATCTATTATGAGTTATTTAACGTACAATGAGAAAAGGATTTTACAACTATCTAATATATCTCACAGGGACCAGTATCAGTCAACATCAGTTATATGTTTTTAACTACAATATTAATAATTAATTTTTAATCACTGGTGAATTTCTGAGGCAGTTTTTTTTAATAACCAAACAACCAAAAAATTATAAATAAAAAATAGCACATAAGAATAAATGAAGATAGTCAATACATAAAATGCAATCAAGAAGAAAATAAAAAATTATTGTATTAATACAAAACTCTCCTGATAATAAAATTGGATGCAATTTTTCCCCCTCTTCTAAATTTTGGATTACTTAAATAATGATTAGTTTCAGCTGTTGTCTTCAAAATTTTAGTATAAAACAGTATGAAATGGGTTCCGTTTAAAGATCTATTTTAATATATATATAAATAATAGGTTTATAAAATTTAAAAAAAAAATCATATAAATTTAAGAATATTTCTAAAAATGAAACTAAAACCAATGAATACTTAAAAAATGTTGGTTTCTAAAATTATAGAAACATTTAAGATAAACTATGAAACATAAATTTTTCTTCATACTTCAAGAATTTGGTCAAAAATTTACCTTAAAGTTGGAGATTTATTACCTTTTTAAAAATAAAAAATTCAGATAATTAAAAAAAAAAAAAAAAAAAATGAAGAAGAAATTAACACATGAACCTTTCTTTTTTTATTTTAAAACTTTGCTTGATTGGAAATTAAAGTTTTAATGAAGACATACATATAACCTAAACAGAAACTTACTAAAATCAAATTACAGTGGTACCTCGAGATACGAGTGCCCTAACATACGAGTTATTTCAGATATGAGCTGTCGAGGTAGCGAAATTTTGTTTTGAGATACGAGGAACGGCCATGCAAGCCCTTCTCGTCCTCGACAATGCTCCAGCTCACCCACCGAACCTCGAACATGACATCCTCGAAGAGTTCAAGTTTATAAAGGTTCTCTACCACCTAACACCACTCCTATTCTGCAGCCCATGGATCAGCAGGTGATTTCTAATTTTAAAAAGCTGTACACTAAACACATGTTCTGGCGCTGCTTTGAGGTGACAGAGAACACAAAACCTCGCCCTTCGAGAGTACTGGAAGGACCACTTTAACATCGTGATATGCCTCAGAATTATAGATCAGGCCTGGCTGAGTGTCACAACGAGAACCTTGACCTTTGCATGAAAGCTATGGCCTAAGTGAGTCTGTAGCCAAAAATTGTGCTGTTGCCCGAGTCTGTAGTTTCGAAGTATTTGAACCCGAAGTGCCAATAGAGGAGGAGATTGTGTCTCTGGAAAAATCCATGGACCTGGTGATGGGTGAGAGAGACGTGAGCGAGCTCGCCAAGGAGCACTTTCAGGAACTGACGACCGAAGAATTACAAGAGTTACAGCATTAGAGGGTTCTGCAAGAAATTGGTTTCGAGGAAGAGCCAGAGGTGGAGGAGGCTATCTCTACAAATAAAATAAAAGAGTTCTTAGGAATGTGGGAGAGAATTTCACAATTCGTGGTAAAGAAACACCCCAAAAACTTGCAACTCATCGTACATCGGAGCTATTTAATGACACTTGCCTAACTCATTTCTGCAGCATTCTGAAAAGGAGAAGGAAACAAGCCTCCTTGGAGTTTTTTTTTAATCCGGCTAAAAAAGCAAAGACCAGTGAAGAGAAATGCAGTGACTAAAATAAAGCATACAGTAGCATTTAAGTTGTGTGTAAGTTGCACTTAAGTGACCAAAATACAAATATGTATGTACACTTTATAAAACCAGTTTTTTTTTTTTTTTTTTGCTTTACATTCCCTTTTATTATGTTTTTATACAATATTTGTCATTTATAAAAACATTCTTCTTACTCAAAAACATGTAACAAAAACAATTGGGGGTAGCATTTTTTGGGCTGGAACGGATCAATGGCATTTCAATTAATTTCAATGGGGAAAATTGCTTTGAGATACGAGCTAATTGACATACGAGCAAAGTTACGGAGCGAATTAAACTAGCATCTCGAGGTATCACTGTATACAGAAATCCATTCAGTGCTTGCATGAGATATAGAAATTCTAGAAATAAGTAACCACAAATCAAATAAAAAATTAAAGTATACAGAAACCCATTGTTTATACAAACACCTTGTAATATTTCAAAGATATATTCTAAATATTACTCAGAACAGCTTGAAAACAACAATCCAGAATTGACAGCTTGAAATCCTAGTACATACGGCACAATCATGTTTTAATTAAAATTTAATAATAATAAAATGTTGGATTTATGACGAAAAATAAAATACTCAGCTGATGCTAAAAAGCAAGCTAAAAGTTCTTACTAAAGAAAATTTAAAAAAATTTAACATATGAATAGTAAAACTTTAAAAGAAAAAAAAAAAAAAAAAACACACAGCACTAAACTTTAAATAAGAAAAAAATCAATACAAACCAAAGCTATTTGAAGTAGATCCTTTCTTTTTATCACTTAAAATATCAGAGTTTTGATAGCTTGATACAGAACTTGGAGGTGAGTTTGGGCATGGTATACATTTAGCTACTTGGAGGGTTAATGTTGAGTTGGCCAAGTCTAGCATATCTCCTACAGTTTTGACACTTTCTACAGATTTTCCATTGACCTAATATTAGACGTAAAAGCTTGTTTTTAGTATAATCATTTTAAAAGTCAAATGAAAATTTTACTATGAAAAAGGTTATATGAAAAATTCTCGACATTCAGGCATATGTAATATATTCCTGTTCATTTTTAAATAATAGTAAAGCATAAAACAAAATTTTAAAAAATAAATAAAAAAATGAATGAAAAAACAGAATTTTTGGCTTAATTGAATACATAAATAAATGGATATCAAGCATTGAATGTTTTAAAAATATTAAATTTCAGTTAGATTACTTAATTTCAAATTGAAAACTTAAAATGAAAAAAAAAATTAAAAATCAAATAAATGAAAATTTTATTTTCAATTAAATTATATATGAAAAAGGAATATGATAAGTTTGTATATAAAGATTTAAATAAATTTTTATTTAATTTAGAAAGATTTCATTTGACATTCTCATTAACAAAATATCTTTTAAAAAAATAAAACTTACTTTTTTCAGTTTTGAAATAAATTTAGATGAAATAAATAATTTTAATAATAACAAATTATGGGTATTAACAGACCGACAATAATCTGTCTCCAACAGCAATCGATCCTTCTCGAGCAGCAACTGAACCTGGTGTAATACGGCTAATATAAATTCCATTTTCAATAGCAAGACCATGATGTTTACCGCCATGCACCCCTAATATCACATTACTCACTCCACGGCTATTGGTTAACCTACGCCTTTTAATAACCTAAAAAAATATTTTTTAATTATCAATCTTTTATAGTATCAATAGGATTAAATATATCATGAAAATAATTGAGACATAGTTCTTACCAATAAAGCATTACCACTACAGTTTCTGATGGCTTCAATTGCATTTTTTCTGTCCATGTTGGAAACATCAACATTGTTAATTTTCATGATGCAGTCATTAATTCTTAAAAAAATTAATAAATATTAAAAAAATTAAAAACTTATTGAAAAAAAAACAATGACAAAAAGCATACATCAGTACAAGAAACAGTCTTTATAAATAATAATTTATAACACTAACTTAATATTTAATTTAGAGCAACTTTTTACTATGAATTAAATAGTTTTAGGGAAAGTGAAATTTGCCAATGATTTAATATCAAGATTTTACTTAAATATTTGCCTTAGATTCCTTCAAGAAACAAATGTGCAGATTCACAGTTTCACAAGATAAAATTTTTAAAAACAAAATAAATAGTAAATTCAAATCACAGCACAGTTAACTTCCAATTACCTACTTTATCAATCGTATGTGTTCTAATTAGAGGACTAAATCTTGCCTATAGATGATACATAGTAAATGATACTTTTAAGTACTGTCCAAGGATTTCAAATTGTGCCTTATTATGTGCAGTTTTGCCCCATTATTTCTTTTATGGGTGGAAAGCAATTTCATAAAATAATATTTTGCTTGAGACGAATTTTTTCCATGTCGAATTCGACTCCACAATATTCTGACTACACAAAATTTTCCCTCAGGATACAGAGGTGCTAGCTTTCAAAGAATCAGCAGTGCAATAATTCAGAAATATATATAGTTATCGTTACAAAATTCAAATGAGTGCAATTTTAAGGTGTATGCACTACTTAATTCCATATATGGTTATGTATATAATATTAATAAAATTATGCCAAAGTTACTATTACAGCCCTTATTGCCTTTTTTATCCTGAATTTAAACCATTAAAAATTTTTGATCACAACATTTCAGATTTGAATTTATGTTCTTTTGTTTCTCTGCAAGAAGAGAAGATTAAATTTCAAAACAGCTTGTTGGAAGAGGGCAAATTATACTTCTTATCTCTTTTCTTTTATTATTTCCTGTTTTTATCAAATCTTCTTTGTTCTTTTGTTTATAGCTTTTAGAATTGTTTAAGGAGTATAAAAAAATATTGTTGACTAGTTGCAAACAGCAAAATTTTATATCTTTTTCGAGTTAAGGAAGAAAAAATCATTTGAAACAAATTATTATGGAAATTTTCAAAAATTTTTATGTTTATTACTCAACCGTAAGACAAATTTAGACTACAAAAACATAATAGTTACAGATAAATCGTAAGTCTTATTTTTATAAAACACGAGTGAGATAAATAAGAATTTTTTTATATTTTATAATATAAAATAAATCTTATTTTTCAGACTTATGTTTTGATTTGATAAGCAATTTTTTGTACTATTGTCAAAATATTAAAAAATGTCAATTGCAAACAATGAAGCGGTGTTTAATGTATAAAATATATACTTGTTTTTAAAATTTTTATTTAAAGACTGTTGGAAGTTGTCATGTAACAGGTAATTGAGAGTGTTTTTGTACTCAATTTTCAGGTATTAAATAAGTTGGTGGGATATAAGCAGTTGAAGAATAAGTTTTGAGTAAAACTTTGAATGACATAAAGAGACATGGTAACAGTCATACTTTAATTTTCCTTCAGCTCTGCTTCCCTTGGTTATGCTTCTGATGTAGAGGTGATTGTCATTCTGGCCTTCTCCTTTTCCTCCTCCAAGCTCAAGTCCAAGGTCATCCTCCGAAGAAAAGTTCTAAAATCATTTTTTATTTTGAAATATATCTTTACATGCTACACTCTACAAATTATTCAGGAAAGACTGAAAACTGCTTTTATAGGGCTACATCTGCTTAAAACAGCAAAAAATAAAGCTTTGATATTAATGCCATGCACTACAATTCTTTTTCAGAAAAATATAGAAAAAGAGAAAAAATATGAAGAAAATAAAAGTTCAAAAACAAATGCATGAATTAAAATACTAATTTTTTTTCCTTCTCAAAAGAAATCCCAGTAAAGCAAAATAAAAAGATAAGCACATATATGGTTGAAAGCATGTAGCAGCAAGTTACCATTAAATCTGCAATAGCACATTAAAACTAGAAGTGATAATCAGTTTAATTGTGTAGGATTAAGAATAATTAAGTCTTTTTCTATGAAAAAAAATTATAATTTTGACATAAAAATAAGTTAATAATAAAAATTATATACATATTTAAATCTATGCATTTCAATAGCAAATTTCAGATTCAATCTTATAAACCAATCAAAATACAATCATATTGAGACACGTCTCTTTCCGAGAAATTTTTAAAAATATGGTACAGAGGAATACAATGCATAAAAAATCAAATCAAATTTTTCATATAAACGAGGAGCATAAAAATTTCTTCCGATTGCTAAACAATTTTACTTTAAGTTTAAGAAAATAGAAATAATTTAAGAAAACAGAAATAAAATGTTTTTATTAAAGTTCTACAATATTTGAAACTTATCAATGAAAATTCAAACCAATGAATATTTTAAGAAGCAAAAAATTAATGTATAAAAATATAACTCTTTAAAAATTACGTGTGTGCAGCTTTAGACTTCTGTGTGTCCCTTAAAAAGAATACATGTATTTAACACTATCCCAAATGCTATGTATAGCACATGCTATAAACGGACTCCATTAATAACATATTTATTATGTATAATAAAAATCGTTTAATGGCTCTAACTGTTAGATTAACATTTACCTTAGTAGCTAAAAAATTTAAGAATAGTAATATACGTTAAATTTTTTACGCTATAAATTAACTTAAAGATAACAAAAATATCAAATTAAATGTAACTTGAAAAAATATTATAAAAATAGCAATTGACAATAGTTTAATCTATTTAATTAAAATCACTCGAATCAGTAGAAGAAGCACAAGTCTGTATAATCTTGCTATAGTTCATTATTTGTAGATTTAAAATTTTGCTTCTCTTTCCAGTTCTACGCATTAAAAGATCTAGGTCTGTTATTAAAAACTTTTTAAGTAATAAGTAACAGTGTATTTAAAAGAATCAGGAAGAAAAACCAGCAGAGGTTCTAATAGATTAAGTAACATGCATATTTACTAGAGCTAAATTACGGTCTACAGCAAAAATAGAACCCCACTTTTACAGTTACAAAAAACTCTATACTATATAACACGTTTGGCTCAGCATGGCATTAATGACTGTCTCAGCTCATAAATTCAATAAGATGATGTGATTCTATTATTCACCATACTACAATGTTAAACACATAACATTTAAAATCCATCCTCTGTGTGAACTATTATATTAGCTGGAAAGTTATACTAGCTCTACTGCCATACCTAATGTGTTAAATAATCTTTTACTTACAAATTCTGAGGATAGAAGAGTCATTTTAATAAGATATAAAAAATAACAATACAAAACCACACAATAAATAGAATATAAATTAAAAATTTACTGATGATAAAATACAATTAACTTTTCAAAATAATCAGAAAATTAAAAAAAAGAATAATTTTAACTATCTTCTACAATAAATTAACTATCTTCTACATACAATTCAGACTTATGTATCAGAATAGAGAAATAAACACTAACAAAAAATGTAAAATAATTAGGCAGTAGTAGTTAGGAAACAGTTTTGGTACAACAAATAATTGCTAAAAACAATTAAATAGAGGGAAGTCCCATTTTCGTAATCAACGGGATTACAGCAAGTTCGGAAAATAGATTTTTCAGGATGACAGGTCTTTGAGGTAAACAAACATCAAAATATGTTATTGGATAAAAAAAAAATAATAATAATGTATCGATCATAATAATTATGTCTATTTCCTGCCACCAATTTTATACAACATTTTCTTATTAGGTTGAATGATATTTAAAAACTGTTTAGTATGATTAAATATGTTGATAAAATATAAATAAAAGAGAGCAGAAGTTAATTTGAACTTTCTCTTTCAAAAATAAAGGCTCCCTTTTTATTCTTAAGTAAAGAATTAGCAACTCAGATATTCCAATAGAAATAACTATGAAAAGGGGGCCATTTAGAAAGTCAGAATTAATCCCTTTTAATAAAATAAAAATTTAAATTAAGGTACAGAATTGAGTAGATTTTTTAATGAAAGCATCTACAATTTAAAGTGAAACAAATCTCCCCTGCATATGTTCTTTTCAAATTCAACTTAATTAATATTCATAGTTTATTCTTCTCACCAATGTTTGTTTTTCTTTAACTGCTCTTGTCTTTTCAACAACTCTTTTATAGTACTTATTGAGAGAGAATAAATGTTTAGTTTTTAGAGAAGCAGCAAGAAAAAAAAAAACTTTTTTTTTTAACTAAGACTTTTCTTTAACAGATCTACAAGCGTAAACATAAATAAATAATTGCTGGAAAAAAAAGCTTATTTTGAATGTTACAAATTATCCAGAAAATAGAGAATTTCAGCTTCCAATGTTAATAGACATCCAGTAATGGAATAGGACTTTGTACTGTAATAGCTTAAGTAAATAGGTATCATAGACAAAATATAGTTTTAATAGCAGGATAATTACTCTTTAGTAACATATAAATTAGTAACATATATACATTTAGTAAAAATTAAAGTACAAAATGCAATTTCCGTGAATAGTAAAAAAAAATCTACCAATTTAGCAATCAATTTATAATGAATCAGGTTTAAAAATGAGTAAATCTTTATTGAACAGTTTGAAAGAAAAAAACTTATTTTTTAACAACCCTATTAAAAATAATATCTATTAGTTTTTGTGTCATATTACCAGAAACAAATTTTCACTAAATTTCTTTACTTAATTTTAAACTTATAATTAAAGACAAAAGTAACCTATTTATTAATTAGTTCAAATTAATTTCATTAAATAAAACACTATGTTAGAACAACCTTCAAATAAATAAAAATGAGCATTATTTAAACTTACAATTGCTACTTCAACAGTCTCCGTATCCCACTCTTGCATATCTGCGTCAATTGCAGAGTCTCGACTATGATTGTTCCCTACTGAATTCAGTTGTTTCATTCTGGATTCTTTCTCCAACTGTGCTTCTATTTTCTCTCTGAAAATAAATTAAAGATTTCACTCTCCATTAGGTGGCTTGTGAAAATATTTAAAATCGATTTACAACAAATAATTTACTGTATATTTTGTGATATAATCTGCACCTTAAATACAAAAATAAATTACAGATATATCATATATAAAAATGATAGATTTAAAGGGGGGGAAGGAAAAAAAAGACTTTCCCATGTACCAAAGTAGCTGCCAACACAGGTAGCAAAAAATCCAGTACATTTTACGAAATAATATAAATTTCCTGATAATTGTTGCAAAAAATACTTTTACAGGGATTTTCATAGCCGTCAAAATAGAAAAACTGCAATATTTTCCAGATATGGTTTCACATTAAATGATCTTAAAATATTGTGTTTATTCATAATTTTGGTCTGGCTTGCCAATTATAGGCATTTAATTCATCAAAGACAGAGATAGTTAACTGAATTTTATAAATGAGGCTTGCTTCCTTATGTACTAGTGACACTTATATTACATTCAAGCAAGCAATAATCTGCACAAAAATTCTATTTCAATAGGGATTTTTTTAAGGAAACTCACTCAATTTTATGGAATTTTCTAAAATGTACAAAAACCAGGAGAATTTATATAAAATCAGTAGACCAGGAAAAACTGGCAAAATCCAGTAGTCTACTTAAAAATCCAGTAGAGTTTGCCAGAATTTAAAAATTTCTATAATTGGTCAACCAGAATTGATTGTCATATTCATCTTTCGTTATGCAATTTGTAATAAACAAAATACACACATTATACCCCCTTTTGCTAGTTAACTCAGTTTATTAATTAAAACCCGGGTAAAAACTTTTGCATAAATTACTTCAAAATACAAGAATATCACAATTATGATATAAAAGGGTGCATGCCATAAAGAAGCGCCTAAACATTACATAAATACATACAAATATATTACATAATATAAGTAAAATTATGCAGTAAATGAAATTTATAAATGTAAAACAACTTAGTCTAAAACATCATTAGAGTTGGTTTTTACAAAAACTACAAAAAAGTATATTCAAGAATTAAAATTTGATAATAATTTTACATTACTATGGTTCATTCTCTACAAAATATCCTATTTTGAAGTAGTGAAAACAAGAAAGAAAAAAAATTGTCAGATATGCCTAGTTTTTCTTAATAAGATACAGGATAAGAGAAACAGAGCGGTCACGCTTTATATTTAAAAGAAATACTGAAATTATAAGTTTTTATTGAAGTGAGGGAAAAATAACATGTGTGAGAATAATAATTTTATTAATAAATGTGTTTAACATAATAATTTTAATGAATATATTTAAATATATGTCCATCCTTACTGGCTTAAAAAATAATTAAGTAAAACAAAAATATTTTATTTTAACTAGTCTTTAAAAACTTAAAAATCAATCCCTCACAAAAGTGTCATTTTCTCATATTGAACGAATGAGGAGATAACATTATTTGCTTTTGAAGCTTATACACATAATTAAAATGACAATATATATTCTTAAACAATATCATAAGAGAGAATTAGAACACATAGTAAAAAATTTTTAGAAATAAAATCAACTTCATAAATTACAAAAGTCCTTTTCTCTTACAATAAGGTGTGAAGTGATAAGGGAAGAAATGAGAGCGTCATTTTAACACTTATCTAATTTATTTATTCAGTTTGTTTTAATACACCAAAGAACTTCTCAGAATTTAATGAAATTTGGTTTGCAAATGTATCAGATCATTTGCACTGTTACTAGCCAAATAATGATACCATTCATCTTAAACATTCTGAATCTCTATGAGTGAGGAAATTATATTTATTACAAGTTTCAAACTTTTTTGATAAATAAAAAACTCATTTCAAGACCAAAAAATCAACATAATATTTAGAAACACTACAAGTGTTTATTATAAAAGAATTAACAAGTCTGGGTATTTCTATGAGAAATGTTTCGTGTACTTGTAGGTGGTAAGAGTTGCGGGTGAGGGAATGAGATTTCGTAATTTTAAAAATTAATAAAAAAAATTTATTTCAAATAACACTTAAAACTATACATTGAACAAATAACTTTCTAGAGAAAAAACTGATATATCCTTCATTTACATCATTTTAAGCCTATTTGCAGAGAACTAGCCAGTTAAAAAATAATCAAAATTGACAAAAAAAATTTCTGTTTGACTCATATGACTAAAACAATGGTAGGAATAAGAAAAAAGGGACTTTAGTAGATTTTTTTTTAAGGGACTAGGGAAGGGAAAAAAAAGGGATAAGAAATAGGTGAACTAGATTAAATAAATAAATACCTCAATTCTTTTAGTTCTTTTGAAGCTTCGTTCTTCTGTTTTTTAACATCATCTGAATCTCTTAACGCTTCGGCAAGGTCACTGACTGCTCGGTCTCTCTCTTTTCTTAATTTATCACACAAAGATCGGATACTTTCTCTCTCAAGAACTATCTTATCTCTTTCACTAAAAGCCCAATCTCTACGTCTTTTGCAAACTTCTGCTTCTTGCTGGGCCTCTGTAAAAAGTAATATTTATTTTTAAGAAATTTAAATCTTAGAGTATACAAATTCTAAAAATATTAATAACAATTAAAAAATTTTATTAATAAAATGCAATTTCTTAACTACAAATTGAAATTAAATTTAACTGATAATAGAAAAAGAGAATTAGTAAAAATAGATTAATTTGATAAAATGACATTTAACAATAAAATAAGTAAATGAAAATATTACATTTCTAAGCTACTAAATTAATTATGTAAGAGCTTTAATTGAGGATTTAATGTCAATTACTTAGTTTCTTACTAAGCATTTGGGTCACTTTCAAGTCTTTTGAAAATACTATTTATTTATTTTTCACTTCAAATACTTAGGTCATACCAGAATGTATACCTTTCATTTGGTTTTCACTTTTAAAGATAAAAATTAATACAAAATAATTAAAATAAAATTTATGAATTTCATTAATTAGTTTGGATAAGAAAATTTATCTTCAAATAGTAGTTACTTTCAATATAATATGTTTAAAATTAAACAAATAAGCAACATCACTGATTAAATATATTTAATAAATGATCAGGTAATAAAATTTTTCAAGTAATTAAAAGGTGAACACTATAGAACATTCAAAATTTTCAGCTTGAGTTTAGCATTTGTTAATTTTTTAATTTATTTATTTATTTTTTGAGATACATAAACTTTTATTTTTGAAATGTACAAACTAATCTGCTCAAAGTTAAGCCTGAAATTTTCACCAATTTTTAAATAATTTTAAAATTACTTATTAAAAAAAATAATAAGAAAAAAAAGTTTAAAATAATAATGTTGTTCCATATGTAATGATTTTCATTTGCGCAGAAAATGAGGCAGGGGGAAGGATTTTAAAAGTTTACACACTCAGGGATAAAAATTAAGAAAATTTAGTAGCTGATCCGCGAAGGCCCAGTAACTGTAAAATATTATTCACTTGTACATATTTTCACTGGTCCGTATACAAGCTCCTTATAAATAAGCTTCCAATAAAATTTATTTATTTTGGTAATTTAAATTTATGAAAGGAATACAAACCATTCAATTCAGTGTTCAGCTTCTCCACTTGATGTCTTAAACTCTCGATTTCTGAATTAGCTTGATCCAAATCATCTAACCATTGGCCATGAGTTTTGATCATATTATCATGGGTGTTCTCCCACTGGTTGTCGCGTTCTTTGCGAGAAATATCTCTTCCCACAGAATCCCAATGAGGCTCACACTTTCTTCGATCTTTATTCCGGGGACTTTCTTCTCTACCAGTAACATAATCTCCGTACTTTTCTCTCAAATCATTGCACTCTTTAAGAGCCCTATCGCGATCTTGGAGGGCAGATGATATTTCACGCCTTAATGTTTCAACCTAAAATTAAACAAGAAAATTTAAGCTTTTCCAAGATATTTTAAATCATGCAAAACGGAATCATCATATACAGTCTAAATCCTTATATTCAAAATAAAATTTTGTTTATCAGGGTTCATGCTCTACTTTAAAAATAAAATTCAAGGACTTTTTAAGACTTATTATAAAATTTTCAAAGACTTAAATTTTAGTAAAAGATAGACTGAATTTTAACATTTTAAACTGAAATGTTTTGACAATAATAGTTAGTTGATAATAAATGTTAGATGATAATAGCAATATTGAAAAATAAGAATTCCATTGCTCTCTCTTGACTTTGGAAAGTGATCTAAGCATAAAAAAAGCAAGGGTGGTTGATATCAAGTCAAGAATAAAATTCGTGATGAATAAAAACGTCGGATTTGAATTTTACATAAGGCCTATTTTAAGATAGGTATACAACCTCTGAATAAGCAAAGATTTGGACAAGTCATGAAGAAAAGAGGAACATTTCAAACAATCTATACAAAAATAAAAACAAAGTATACTTAAACTTATTTGTAATAACAAATTTACAATTAGAGTAAAGGAAATAGAAAACATACTAATTAAAACTATTAAAAGATATTTATTTGTAAAAAACTCAAGCTACTTATATGATATGTAAAGAACAAAACTAGCATTAACATATATACTAAATAATTTCTGAATGTGTGTGGTAAAATATAATTGAAAAAAGAGCCAAATATAGAGGACAAAAATTAAAACAAAGCTGAACTTCTCCAACGTAGTCACTGGGAGGAAGGGGGTGGGGGAGGGAGTGTTCTACATAATACTGTGATATCAACTAGATATTTAAAAACAACTCTGCCGGGAGATTTTTATTTAATATTTAAAGTGGCAGAAGCATTTAGACAGTGAAATTTAAATTGTTCTTAAATATAATTAATTTTGGTCATTTTGACTGTTTTAATTAACCAATCATACTTTAAAAAAAATTTTCAGTAGCATCGATCATACGCACTTGATATGATCACATGCACACGAATCGCAACGAGTAGTTTTCAAATTGTGTATAAATACGAAAATCGATGTTTGATATTACAACCGCGTGATAACAAATCGCAATATTGGATTTTAAAAATGTGTGAATACGAATAGCGACATTGGATTTGAAACTTGCGGAAAAACTAATCGCGATATTGGGGTTTAAAAACGCTTAAGTACAAATCCCGATATTAGATTTTTAAATTGCGTGAATGGGAATGCGAGTACGATTTTTGAATCACACGAAAACGAATTGTAACACTTAACTTTTAAATCAGTTAAATGCGAAGATCGATGATTGATATTAAAATCGCCTGAATAAGAATTGAGATTTTGTCAGAATCCGGCGCAGTTCCCAATATTTAAAACTTCTAAAATCAGCCAAACACACATAAAATCCTAAAATCAAACAGTACACGCCATCATCTGAAAGGCAGGAAAGTCATTCTCTCACACTTACGAGCGTCAAAAGTTAAACACAGAAATGCAGGAAATAGGGCTGTTTTTGCAAGTTTCTGATACTTTTCCAGGTCTTTTGGAATTTTTCAAGGATTTAACATCATTTTCAAGTACTTCTAGGGGCCCTTGAAAATCAAAATGAAATTCAAGTACTTTTCAAGGTTTTTTCAAGGCCGCGGGAACCCTGTGTATGTCTTTTTTTCCCCTGCATTAACACATATTTTTGAATCAATGTGTTAGGCTCTCATTACAACAAACTAAGTCAAGCTCTTATACTGAAACAAAATTGAACTAACCAGTAGATCATTAAATAAAAATGTTCTAATATGCAGAATGCAAAATAAAAATATCAAACATCTTTAGAATTTTTTATATAACGATTGAATTGCCACTTACTAGGATAACATTTTCACAATTCAAGGGACTAAATTTAAAATACTACAACTAATTTGTACAACATCATTTTAAGTTAGGAAATCATTCACTAACCCATATTTTCTTTAAATGAAAATGCCCTTTTTCCGACAGATTTAGATTCTTGACTATCAAGATGGAGGAGAGGAGCTGCAATCCGAGAAAATATGCCTCCCTCCCCCCATATTAATTAAACAGTTGAAAATTTACCTCTCTTAATGTTAATATCGTTAATAATGTTAATATCGTAATGTTAATTCGTTCAAATTTTTGGTTGCTAGGGGGAAAATTTGGCACCTCGGACTTCTGAGACTCGAACTTTCGAGACTCTACTGTATATATATATATATATATATATATATATATATATACAGTGGAACCCTGATTTTACGTTGTCCGTTTCGTATGTTATCCCGCATCTTGCGTAATTTTCTGCTGATCCGTGAAAATTGCCTATACCGATAATGTTAAAAAATCCCGGATTTTGCGTTACCCCTATTATGAAAATCCCGCTTGATGCGTTTTTCTACCAACAGATCAAATTAATTTTTTTTATTCTACAACTCTCACACAAACTTTTTTCTAGTTTTTTGAACAAGAAAAACTTGCTTTTTCAGCTGTATGGAGCAATTCTTGCATTCTTTCTGTTCCATTTGTCAATAGGGAGGGGGGTAACAAGCATAAAAACTACAAAGTATAAAAACTCTAAAACAATTTTTACTTGCAATTGTAAATCAAGAAGCAAATTTGCAAAAAATTGTTAGTATTGAACGAGTTGTAGATGAAATTGTAGCTAAAAACAAAGAGGAAGTGAAGATTACTAATCTTTTCTATTAATTTAACTGGTAGGTGTCGATTTTTAAAAATATGCATAGATTTTTCTTAATCCCGATTTTACGTTATACCGCTTCGAGTGTTTTTTATCGCTAGTCCAACCGAAAATGTAAAATCAGGGTTTCACTGTATATGTATATATATATTTAAAATAATTATGAATTTAATGTTTATAAAATTTAAAATTCACAAAAAAAGGAAATTTAAATTCTAAGTATTGAAGAGAAATATAGGTGTTAAAATGTATTAATTTCATACCTATCAATTAACACAGTAATTGAGAAATATTAGGTATAGACCAATACCTAATATTTCAAAGTTATAAGATTTATTTCAATACATCAAATGTAATGAAAAAATTATAAATTTTAATAGAATGCAAAAGTAAAATGATTTTTTGAATAGTATTAGAGGGACAGGAAAATAATGTCATTTTTGTGCATTTGATATTTGTTATCAAGATTTTATTTTTAATCAATAATGTATTTACCTTTGTTAGCAACAACCTTTCAATGCCGGATCGAAAAATGTATTGAAAAAAATTAATTGATTTTTAAGACTAATGAATATTTAATGCACCGGAATGACATTACTTTCCGGCCCCCGTAATATAATTTACAAAAAAAGTATCTTACTTCTTCAGTAGTTGCTTTATTAGTTCCCTCAGAACTCTTTGCCCTTTTTTGAGCTTCTGTAAGTTCCTCTTGCAACCTTTCCATCTCTTTATGCACGGTATCACGTTCAGACATGATGAGAGAATATTCTTGCACAGCAGCATTTCTTTCTTCTGTCAGTCTGGCCAGATCTTTGGTAGCTTTGATCCTCACTGCCATGGCTTGGTTAATTTCTTTCATAGCTTCATCACGTTGCTGTTGCACCTATAACATACACAATCAAGAATCACAAAATTAATTCAAAATGTACTTTACTCCTGTACATGAAAAATTACTCCTCATTCTCCTCTTTGAGTCGTGAAAAAAAAAAATTCTTAATTTTTATATTATTCAGTATTCAATAGCTAATAAATATGTTTGATCTATATTTAGAAACATAATATTTAAAGCATATCTTAAAAATAATGACATATTTAATGTCCTTAAAATGAATAAAATAAAGGGACTCAGAAATATAAAACTATATTTCCAAACAAGTACAAAATTAATCATGGAGAAACAAGAATTAAGGGGAAAAGATTATTGCACTATCAAAACTACATCTACAATTCAAACTAATTATAGTATTCATTAAAAAAAAATCATTGTAAGCAGTTATTAAAAAAGAATTTCAAAGCAGATTAAATAGCAATATTTGTCTCAGAATGAATAAAACAATGATCAGCTCAATGCAACTATTTATCAAATTCTTAAAGAGCAGTATTAAGCATACATTTTCGTTAATACACAAAAGTTATGTAACTTTATAAAAAAAAAAAAAACTAAAGATAAAATTAAGCTAAGCAAGCATCCAATTGAAGAAAAAAAAGAGGAAAAAATGGAAAAGGACATGAAATAAAAAAAAGATGAATGAATGTGCTTGTAAATGAATTAAGATTATTTACAGATAATTTATAACATTAACTAATAATACTTTTCTTAAATGCTGCTTCATGGAGTGAAAAGACTCAAATTTAATATGATATATAATAATTTAAAGGACAATTCCAAGATAGAAAGGATAACATAACAAAAAAAATAAGCATTTAATAATATTCTTTCATTAATAAATTTTTTATTTATTTATGAACTATTTTAGATTTAAAAAAAAAAATTTATGTTTTAAGTGCTTTGTAATAATAAAAAAAGTTTATTACAATTTTGAAATAATTTGTATTTGTAACATCAGTCAAATAAAAATAGTAACAACAGTCACAAGAGCTTTTCATTTATTTATCAATTTCAATAGTTTATTTCATTTGTACTTTGAATGCTTCTTGTTAATTTGAAGTTTTTTCTTTAATAAATTTTTAAAAAATAAACACGTTATTGCTTATAGAAAAAGAAGAATTAAATATATATATATATGATGCTTTACTCCATGTCCTTTCTATGTAATGTCAGTCATATTTTATATTTTTATTCTAAATAAAACAGTTACAATTTTATTCCTCTTTCTGATATCCGTAATAGCATTAGGCTATTGAAAAGCATCCTATATGATTTCTAAAAAAAAAAACCATAAAAACCTATCAAAATGAAACAGCTGTTAACATAAAATTGCTCCATAGCATTTTTTTTACATAATTTTAACAGGAGTAAAATAAAGGTGCAGTTATTACTAATACAAGAACAAGTTAAAAAATTAAGTATTTAAAAAGTGTTCCTATCAATTGAACAGTGGAAATAGAAAGTAAAGAAAAAAAATTATTTACATAAGATTATACTACTTAAAAAAACTAGAAATATAACTATGAAAGACTGAGGTAACAAAACTGACCATAGAAACATCAGTTTATTATATGGTGGAAACAATAAATTCAACAAAAAATTTAATGAGAATCTCCCAAACACACAATCTTGGAAAATCCAAATTACTAACATCTGTCCTTAATCTTTAACAATCTAGATTTTAAGATGATTTGGATTGGATACATAGATTTTAAATATGAAAAATAAAATAAAATATAAATGTAGTAGTTTTTCAAGATCCTCACAACTATAACAAACAAAATTGAAGGGGAAAAAAAAAACAACAGAATATTGATTTGAGGAGGAATCTTATGCCTGTAAATCAGTGATTCTGCTTATGCGCTACAGTGTATCGAAAATTGTAAAAGGAAACCCCAAAAATAAGCTGCTACACGAGCTCTCTCACAAAAATAAAGACTGATGAGCATGGAGGCAAAATTTCAATTAAACTTTAAATGAAAAAAAAATTTTTTTTTCTTCTTTGTATTAGCGTCTGAAGAAAAAAATAAGAATAATTCTGAGCAACATATTACAACGCTACTTTTCCTTAATGCACAGGTGTTTGATCAGTACTACTTAAAAGCCTTGACTGCTCAAATATAACTTTTCTTATTTTGAATTTTTTTTAAAACTTAATTATGAATGTGTATCTGTATTGATATGTGGATAAAGAAGTAATGAATTCATATTTTAAATAGAGACCTGTTTTTAAAAATAAAAAGGGACCCAAAAATTCAGAAGTCTTATTTCCAAAGAAGCCATAATTTCCAGTCTAGCAGAATCACTGTTAATGAATTATTTTCAACTAAATGAAAACTTAAGTATTTATATAATCACCTTTGCAAGCTGCTCCCTAGCTTCATTTCTTTCTCGTAAAGCATTGTCCCACTGTCTGATGGCAGCAGTGCATTGCTGTTGTAGGCCGTTCCTCTCATGCAGAGCAGCATTACGCTCATGAACTAGATCTTCATAACGCTTTCTCCAGCAACTCAATTCCTCTTGAGTAACCTCCAACTTAGATATTGTGGCACTATGTGATGCCATAAGATCAGCATATCTCTTGTGAAGACTATCATACTCCTCCTTCATAGCTTCACACTTTCTCACAGCATTTAAGTACAATTGATGAGCAGCATCCCCTCCATTTTCTGTCAACAATTCCTGGCAAATAAATAAATTCAATGAAAGAATCTCAACTGCTGTATGGAAAACAGATAATTTCTCCCAAAAATGCTACATTAAAAACCAGCACTTACCCGAAACAAAATTTGAACTGTTTTAATTTAATGATATTAAAAATAGGAAATTGATACGAGGGTCATCCAGAAAGTAAGTTTCCCTACTTTTTTAAAAAAAGAACTAACACTTTGAGGAACATATTTATTGGCAACAAGTACAGCAATGTTTCAGCTATTTTTCAACAAAGTCACCACCAGAATTGAGAGACTTGTCGTATCGTGGGATCAAATTTTGTATCCGTTGTCGTAGAACTCTGCCGCCTGAGAATGGAAACAGCGTGTGACGAAAAACCAGACACCTGAACACAAAATTCAACGCTTAGGACGCTGTCGGTACAGAAAGTGATGTGCACTGTGTTCTGGGACAGGAAGGGCATTAAGCTCATTGACTTCCATCCACGTGATGAAACAGTAAACGCTGACCGTTACTGAGAAACACTGCGGAAATTGCGACGCGCCATTCAAAACAAGAGGCGTGAAATTCTTATTGCAGTTGTAGTGCTCCTTTATGGCAATGATCTTGCTCCCAGCGATTTTCACGTTTTCTTACACCTCAAGAAATTCCTGTCCTCCGGTGAGAGTTTTGGCAACGACGAAGAGCTGAAGTCGTCTGCCACACGCTGGTTCTATTCACAGGCGGCAGAGCTCTCTGACAGAGGGATACAAAAGTTGATCCCACGATACAACAAGTGTCTCAATTCAGGTGGTGGATATGTTGAAAAATAGCTGAAACATTGCTGTACTTGTTGCCAATAAATAGGTTTCTGAAAGTGTGAGTTCTTTTCTTTAATAAAATAGGGAAACTTACTTTCTGGATACGCCTCGTACAACACTATTTGCCAACCCTAATTGTTTAAGAAAAGCAAAAATCACACATATTTGAATTAATGTAAAAGTGGATGCCTTTTCTTTTAATGAATCTAAAATTTATTGAGAGCTTAATGTATTGTTTTTTTCTTCTTTTTATGTAACACTAATCATTAACTACACAAATAAATGTTTTTATTTTGTTAGATATTTTGTGTAACCTGTGTCAATTTGATTTTACGGTGCAGGTGGTTAAACCAATGTTTAATTCCAAATCATAACATAATAACTATCTTCTTAGCATAACATAATAACTAGGTCCAAAAGATCTACCTTTATGTAGAAAACATATCGAATTTTAATTGATACTAATTATTTGTTGGTTTTGTATTTCAAAGTGCATTCAAAAGAAAAATATCACAACTAAAATTTACAATGTTTAAGAAAAAGTTTAACAATTGCAATTGAAGCAGAAGACTGTCAATTTTTGATAGTATGCCTGTCAAAAATTGATTCTCAATGTAATAATTAGAAATTTTGTTAATAAAGAAGAATTATATATATGTATGTATTTGGGGGAAAAATGTGCTTAAAATTTAGTACTAATGATGATTTGGGGAAAGCATAATTAAATAATGATGGTAGTTATCTGCACTTTTTCTTCTAATATATTTTGTTCAAAAAATATTTGGACTGAAATTAAGTTTATTAAAAATAAAAATTAATATTTAAACATTAAATTATTTATAATCATTACATAACACTATAAAATTCAAACTTTTTACAAAAGACCAATATGTGGTATAATAGAATTGGATAGTTTATACTAAAAATAATAAATCCAAAATAAAAAATTTTTTATATATCATTATCACTGATGAAATAACATACATGAGGAGATATTTTTTCATATGAAATTTAAAATGTAAAATATTCCAAGTTAAATTCACATGCACTGTTTAAATTATAGTATAATTTTTTCCAAACATACTTTCAAAGAATAAATTTCTGTCTACATAATGTAATAAATTCAATTCTTAACACATAAAATTCTATCAATACAATAACTTTTATCTGGTTCATATATGATTTCTCTGTTTTAAAGTGTCAATGCAATTCTGCTATTTAACCAAAGTGTAAGCTAAGCACAAGGGGAGGGAAGACAATGACGATTGCCTCAGGGCCTGGGGCTATTGAGGACCTGGTCTATTTTTTAAACAGTTCATTTATAAGAAATTTGCTAAGAATTCTTTTATATCTATATAAAAATTACAATTTTGAAAAAAGAGTATTCAAAAATTCCACTAAATCTGAAATGGAACTTTTTGTTTTTTGAAGCAAGGGCCTTAGGCCTAGTCTTAGCTATGCATACTGTGTAAAATAAGAAAGAATGGTTCAGTGTTTCAACCTTAAGTTTTCAAGGTAACAAACAAACAAAAAATAATCAAATAATTATCCAGAAGATTGGTTTAAGTTTTCTCAAAACTTCAAGCCTTCTGCTTTTATTCAGTAAAGTCTTAATTCACCTTGTTATTTCATTAGCAAAATTAGACATAAAAGGAAAAATATATTTTGCTCATCAACATAAAGCTACTTATCGGGAAAAAAAAAAAAAAAAAAAAACTAGAAATAAATTTATATTTTATTTCAATTCATTTAAATTTTAGCTACTTTATATATGGAGCGAAAAAAATCTCAATTTATTAAAGAAATTAAAGTACTACCTGTTGTCTTTGCAATTCATTAACTTCTTTACGATCTTCTTCCCTAAATCTCTTTAACCTTTCAATTTCTTGCTCCAATCGGTGTTTATCTGCTAATAGTTCATTATACTGCTTCTTTAAAATAATTGTTTCATGACGCTGATCTTCCATTTTTAATGTAGAAGCCTAAGTGAAAGCAAATTATTTAATGGTGAGGAAAAGAAGAAAAAGATTTCCTGAATGATACAATGTAAAAATTTCTGAATTTCTTAATATTTAAATTTAAGTTTCCATATATTTATAACACATTCATCCTAATATATCTAAAACAGAAATGGACAACTTGAATTAAAGTTTTCACAGGCAAATAAGATTTTAGTAGTTTTATTGTTTTTGCAATAAGAATAGTGGGGCACTAATAATTTATTATTAGCAAAATTATAATAAAATATTATTATATTAAAATTCTAATTCTCAACAAATATTTAGAGAAAAAACTTTATATCTATGAAACTAAAATATAAATTTTTATTTTTTACAAATCTGAGGAAATTAAACACAAATAAAATAGCTTATAGCCTAACAGAATGTTCTATAATAGTTAAATACTTGAAATAATAAAAAAATTACAAATTAAACTTAGACTTGATATACTTGATTTAAATCTGACATATACACATATCAAAACAGACAGACATAGACAAACAGATGCAACAGTTTTTTTTAATTATTTATTTACTATTGTTATTAACCATGATTTAATAATGAAGTTTTCTATTCAGTTAATACTTATCATGGTATAGACTGATCAGAGACACACCAAAGTTAAGTAAATAAAGTAAGAATAAAATTGCATAGCAATGTGCTCCTTAAAAACAACAAGAACATTTGACAATAAACTCATACTGAAACTGTTAATCAATCGCAGACTTTCAACAAACATCCACTTTACCTTTCTAAAAATTCAATAACTGGAAAAGGTTGGAGCATTTTTAAAGCTGAAAAACCATTTTGATATAGTTATTAAATTACATAGTATCATTTACTACAGGATAGTGTTGATATAACCTGCATGTTTATTTTATATTGGCTCTCACTAAAACTAAAGATACAGTCAAAAATATTACTTAAATAAATTTTTAACAGGGCAAATAGAACACGCTGAACTCTTTTTGAACACAACAGTATTGTTCAAAATTATGTTGCCAATCTAAACTATATAATCTGATTAGCTTTACTGAAACATTTATAAGTTGAAAAATTTATGAGTTGGATATGGGTTAATTTTTAGCATTTTTCTAATCAAAGTTAGTAAAATAATGAGAGTGTATTGAATATCACAGTCATACCTTTGGCTTTGGATGATAGAAATCAGTGTCTCTCAGGGATATTTCTTGTTTGTGAATAAATTCATTTGTGGTGTATCTATGTGTATCATTGACTTGGTGTAAACTGTCATAGTCTCTAGAGTTCAAAGAATGATCGCTTGTACTAACACCTACAAAATAAACAAATATATGTATAAGAATGTTCATATTGCTCGGATAAATTCTTTGAAAGAGAATAAATGTTTTGATAAAGTAAAATACCAGTATTTTTACTCAGGGTACTGAGTGATGAAATCATGCTGTCACCACTAGTTGTTAGTCTTCGGTAGGAGTTATCACGATCCCCCTGTAAGAAAATTAACTTGTTTTAATACAAAATCATTTACATTTACAAAATGTAGTAAATTTGTTGTCATATGTGTGATTACATTTTCTAAGCAATATGAATGCTTCATGCAATGTATGATCTTGGGTGGAAATTATCAAAAGAGAAGTGGAAATTCATTATTTTGTTAACAAGGTGTGTAATTTATGGCTAAATGTGGCTTCACATAAAACAGACAGCTTTACATATACAGGGGTGATTTTGGTCCAACTCAAAAATCCTGAAAATTTCTGGAGTAAAATCATTCAAAAAATTTATATATTTATAAATTTAAATCATGGAAATTTTCAAAACATGATATTCTAAATGAATTAAATGCAGCACAATTTAAATGAATAATTATGTATAAGTTTACTTTTATTTCTAATCACATTTATTATTCTACCAGAAAAAATATTTATAAATGAAAGAGATGCCAAGTATAAATTCTAGTTCTAATATTTTTAAATAAAATATACAAGAATTTTTATATATAAATGTGATTGATGATTTCTTGAAACTTCTGGACTTTGGATTTCCGGAAACTCTCAGATCACGGTTTTCTGGAGCACAATCATCCCTGCATATAAGAAAATTGCTGACCATTATAAATTTTTTTAAATATGTTAATTAAAAATTTGGAACCATAGTGGCTCTGTGGATAGAGCGTTCATCTCCCAATACGGAGACTTGGTTCGAATAGCAGCAGTGGCAGTTGGATAAAAAAAATTCAGAGTTGATGTAAAATATCCTCAAGCTCATTAACCATTGGGCAACTGTGAAGGTTTTCTCTTTCATGAACGAAATGCGGGTTAAAAGTCCTCCACGAAGGCTAGGTTCCAATGCTTGATCCTGGAGTTTCTTAGTCTTTTGGGTAAGGTTCAAAATAGAGAGTTGAGAGAGTACTACAGAGTTGAACATTGATAGTCGTAAACTCAAAATATAGTACTTACGTATTAACGCAACCAGGCCAAACCAGGCACTTGACCTTAAAAAAACATCAGTGTAGGATAAACCGGGCAAATGTATACCGGGCAGTGGCACTTGACCTTAAAAAAACATCAATGTAGGATAAAGCAGGCAAATGTATACCGGGCAGTGGCACTTGAACTTAAGAAAACATCAGTGCAAATCGCATACATACAAAAAACATAACATACAAATCGCGCCAACCTGGTTGCGATAATACGTAAGAACCCAAAATATAGTAGGTTCTTCAACGCTGGTTATAAAAATAAAAAAATCTAAAAGTGGTTTTAAATTGTTTTTTCTCAGCTACATTATTATTATTATCATAAACTTATAAAAATAGTTTTTTCTTTTTGAAAAAATATATGAAGACATTCAAAAATATCGGCATATAATGAAAAACATCTTGAAGTATGCCTTTTTAAGATATAGCATTTTCTGAAGGATCTTTCTTTTTCACAATTAGAGAAATGTTTGTTAATAGACCAAATTTCACTTAAATAAACTATTGCCAGCTATCTCCACTTTTAGTTTGGAACAATGCTAGAATGAATTGATGAAGAAATATGATTTTGGCAGTCATTTGCAAAGTACTACTTAAGAATAATAAACTTAATCAACAATATTTCAAAATGAATATTATTATTAAAACAGAACAGTTTGTAAAATGAAATAGAATACATACTTTAGAATGACTACGCCGCCATCCATCTCTTTCACTATTAACAATGTGAATATCTGTTTTGATATTTTGAGATAAATCGATATCTTGATGAGAGCATAAGGACTGAGGAGCTGAAGATGGGCTGTTTCTAATTACATCATCACCTAAACCTAAAATCATTGTTGAAAATTAAATACTTCTGCACATAAAATTATACATTTATTAAGGAAGTACCAAATAAACTTAGATTTTAGCCAGTAATTCTTCCTTCCTGCTAAATACTCGACTCAGATAAATGAATAAGTGTTCAGCTGGTTGTAATAATTACTTTTAATTTTCCACTTATAAGATGTTCAATAGAAAAATCTAAGTAAGTGAATTAGTATAAATCAATTCAAATTTGGGAGACTATCATCAGAGGTATTTCCACATATATAACTGTTTACGTCAAATGAAATCACTGTGTGATTAGAAATCCTCAAAGTTAAATTGATTATCTGGTTCTCTTTTTAGTTTCTTGCATACAAATGCTATTCCAAAGGATTTTCATATAAGTATAAATACAGAAATCTTTCCCAAATAATCACTAAAGAAATGGTTAACCATTAAAATGTTATGTGAATCAATATACAACACAGCAAATATTTTAAAAACATTTATCAATTCTTCACGTAAAAAAATGTGGCAAATGTTCATAAATTTTCTTTTAAAAAAATCCCAATGAACAAAATAGATAAAATAATTTGGATAAAGTTTAATAGAATAATAAACTTACACAACAATATTTAAAAATGAATATTATTATTAAAACAGAACAGTTTGTAAAATGAAATAGAATACATAGTCACATTTGTCAACCAATATGTGAAGAGCAATGTCTTGTTATGTTAATACTTTTCAACTTTTAAAAATTGGTTGATTTCAGAAATCATTCACTATATAAAGAGGTTTAGACATCTTAATTTACCTTAGCTTTAATTGAAGCGGCAAAATAGTAGAAATTCTCCAAGATAGTCAAATACAACTTGATAAAATAATGGGTAGTTAAAAAAGACTAATGGTACTCATTAACACAAAGTTGAGAGTTTATACTAATAGCATTAATTACAACTTTTTCATCAGTATTTATTTACTAATACTATGCAGTAAAAAATATGAATAGATTGATGCTAACAATAAAGAAAGTAGGATATTTAAAATTTAGTACACAAATATATTAACATTATATAATAAAAGAGTAAACAACATTAAAAAATTATTAAGATACAAATTATAACATCACAAAAAAAAAAAAAAATTATGTTCCTTAAAGCTGAAAATGAAATAATTATAATGGATATGTACAATATAAATAAAATATAAAAGTGTATATACCACTATTTAAAACTTTAGATTTATCTGATAATGTAGAAACAAATTACATAGGAGATATTTGCTTATTTGAATTTTAAGTATTCATTCAATTGAAAAGGAACAGGACAACAAGTCACAGTGAGCACTGTGACCCAAATCTCCATTGAGCCTTTAAGTTTCTTCACAGACCAATGAAAATGATGTCATCAAATGGTTTATTGAGAAATAAATAAAATATAACATAAAAACATTCTAAATGATATAAAATATCCCATAAAGAGTCTCAACAAATTCTGACTCAATATTAACTTACAACTCTTACAATTACAATTCACAAAAAAATCTTAGCTTTTTCAATATACAGTACACTATTTACATTAATTAACTAGATCTCTTATTATAAACAAATATAGATTGTTTACAAAAATAAAGCAATATAACTAAAACATGCAGAATTATTGCATGAGTACCTATGGAATAATATACATTTCAAAGAATATTTACTTTAAGCAAATATTTTATGGAAAAATACTGAATTTATTAACTTTGAAAAGGAAATCTGAACAAAGTGTGTAGTCAAACGTTTTGTAGAAAAAAAATCATATAAAATACCTAGTAAAAAGCATTAAAGCTTATAGATCTTAATTTTTATAATAAACAGATTTAGATTTGAGGTAAAGCTTGAGATATAATAGATATTTATCGAAATATCAATGAAATTAGTAATTCGTTATTGCTAAAAAAAACATGTAGCTAGATATATACCCCACATAGAAATTTATACTCAACATCAAATCAAAATACCTGCACACAATTACATATCATAGAAAATGAGATATCCAGGTTATAACTTGATCTAATCAACAAACATAATGAGCATATCTTCACAAACCGTAGGCATGATCTTTAACAGAAATGTAAACATTGACAAGAAAATAAACAAACAAAACTGAAAGCAGATATACCTACCACTAATTTTCTTGTTACCACCAAGAAACATAACGGTTAATAAATGAGGGTATGTTGTTTCAAGTGCCAAACAAAATGCCTGGAAAGCTTGGGAGCCTTTAGAAGGCAGTAAATCTAAAAGTTTTTCTGCCTTCGCCCCGGAATTATTATATTTCTTTAGGTCGGTCACGTCATCATTAGTCAACACTCCGTTGGTTTGAAGTAGAGGTATCAAACGATCTATATCTACACATTGTAAGAACCTAGTTCTATGAAATTTCAGAAGTTCTTTGTGCTCTTCGTCCATTCCATTTAAGTACTAATGAAAAGTATATAAAATCAACAAATAGTACTTAGACACCATCCATCCCCCATATCCTCTACAAACAAGCGCCATCTTGAATTAGTCACAAATCAGAGTTCAATGACGTACAGAACATAACTGCAACTTTGATTGCGAGTTTGGGAGAAAATGTCAAATCAAATAATTTTTTCCCCCTCAACAGATTCTGCAAAAATTTAACTTAACAAGAACAGTCAATTCTGAACTTTCTTTTTATGATCCATCTGTTACTGGGCTGTTACTGATAGCTTGATCTGTTACTGATAGCTTATATAAATAAAGTCATCAGCAGGAACCGAACCTGCGTCAGTAATGACAAAGTAAAAAAAACGGGCAATATCACCTTGGTCTTTCCTTCTAAATACAAAAAGTGCATGTTCACAAATATACCATATTAAACCATCTGATTAGACTATAAATATTTTCAAAGAGAAATTGTAACTTTGACACAGACAGAATGACAACACAGAAAGGATCCCATAGAATGCGATACACAGCCTTCCATTTTTTCAATCATTCAATTCATTTATAAATGAACTATAAGTAAATAAATACGTAACTAAATAGAAGATTTGTATCTAACTAAACTTATAACAGTTTAATAAATTGAAAGATGCCTTAGCTATTTTCAATATTTTGGATTGTCCGGAAAGTTAGTTCCGGACTTGTTCTCATGCCACTTTAAGGAAAATAAGCAAGAAATTTCCGGACAACCCAATAATTAGAATATAACTTTTAGGTTATAAATAGAAACAACATGTTCAACAAAGCCATCCTAGTGTCAGAATTTTGAGTATTGATCATTTTTCACATGGTTATGTAACACATTGTTCTCAGGTTAAATCTAATACCTTTAGTTTTTGAACAAAACTAAAAGGCATTAGATTTAACAATATACAGTACACGATATAGTTAAATAGTTAAGTTGGCATGATAAAGATTGTATTATGTACAAGCAATTTTTGATTCTAAAATTGATGACTTTATCCTGAAATGTGAAATTATCAAAATGAAATTTAATAAAAATTTAAAAACAGATTTAACATAACTTGATAAATTAGTAATTTTTTAGAGAAAGTCCTGTGCATTTTTTTTAATGCCTTTTTTTAAAAAAATTCAGAGGGGAAAGGTTTTTCAATTAGACCTGTACCTAGAATGACCTTTATTTCTTTAACATATTATAATAATTTTGTAATTACCAAATATTTTTATTGTCTGAGAATAGATAAAGATACGACACTGCAAACAAAGAAAAAACGAAAACATTTCGACGCATTTTTATTATTGTATTATATTTTTAAGTTAGAAAACGGAAAAGAAACCAATAATTTCCCTCGCTCGTTTGCCGGATTTGCGAAATACTTATGTGGTCTTTAAAAATTTTCGTAAATATAATGAGGTCTCCACACTAAAAACATTTAAGAAACCCTGTTCAGACAACCCACAACTCTCGTTTTGACACGACCTTCCGTTTCATTTAACTTAAAAATATCCTTGGTCACTACATAATTATATTAATAAAAATTTTAAAGACGATTTTTCCTGAAATAATCATTAAATTTAAAAGCAAAATTTATCTGTAAGAAAAGTAGATATGTGATGTGACACACCAGAGTTATCTTCCAATGCTCTTAACATGTAATAAAAATACTGGCAGTCCTTATATTTGTAAAAAATCAGCACCCCATTATCAGAAATAAATGAAGGAGTATAACAACCCCCCGTCCCGACAATTCTGTGATATTCAGAGAGTGACAAACGGGATCGAAATCATAAAAAAATAAAATAATAATAATAATATTGTCGAAATTAAATTTGATTTACCTAATTTAATTTACTTTTAGATAATTAATTAAACTTATGATTTCATTAATTATTATTTTAATAAAATTTTAATTTACCTTAAAGATTTGAGAATAAATAATGATTTTTATAAAGAAATACATGCAAGATTTACACAATCCAGTCACTTTAGCGAGATCACTTGTCAAAAGTCGAAATAACCACCTTTTACAGTGCGGACCGCTGCGAGATGTGCTGTGAGAGAGTCCATTAGGCTCTTGAAGGTGTTCACTGGGATGTTGAGCACGCAGACTCCAGAGCCGTACCAAGGTGCGCTAGGCGATCCGGTTGGGGATCCATGGCTCGAAGTGGTCCCACAGATTCTCGAGTGGGTTTAAGTCCGGAGAAATTGGTGGCCAGGAGAAACTCATCGTTTTGATCTTCGAACCATGTACGTACACTGCTAACTGTAAAACACGTCGCATTGTCCTGCTGGCAGATGCCATTCAGAAAAGAAAAAAAAAATTCGCAAGTAGGGGAGGACATCGTCTGCTAGAACAGATGCGTACTCGTGTCGACTCATCGTGCCTTCCACAGTGTGAATGTACCCAAAGTATTCCACGAAAATATTAACCAGACCAAAATGCTCCCTCCTCTTGCTTGTATCCTTCCGAAAATTTTTACACGGTGTTTCCTTTCAGATGTTTCATGCCGTATACGTCGAAGTCTATCAGTCAAATGAAGTAATAAACGTGGTTCATCTGTAAAAACCTCCTGTCACCACTCAGTGGACGTCCATGCGGCACTGGCGTGCAAATCTAGCCTTTGCCGAATTCTAACCATTTTAAAAAAAATCGTATATTTAAAATTCGATTTCTCAGGAATTATTCGACCGATTTCGCTCAAATTTTGTATTTTGCCATGCAAAAAATTAAATTTTTTAAAAAAATTGCATACTTTTCAGCTCAAAATTTTTTCAACTATTATAAATATAATAAAAAAATATATATGTTTTTTATAAGTTAGTTTTTGCATAGAATTATTTCTGGATAAACAAACTTTATAATTGTGTGCAAAAATTTTCCAAATTTTTTAAAAAGTCTCGTTTTTGAAAGTACTTTTTTAAGCATGATTTCGAAACTTAAAATGTCTTCAGTACTACTTAATTAGCACATTTAAGGTTACCCTACCTCCTCAAACTATCGAGTCCGATCTAGAACGTAAAGATCCGATCATTAGATCAAAAATTATTCAAAGTGAACGGTTTTTTTTCTTCTTTTTGACTCCCTGCACATCAAAGAGATGCCACATATGATATTTTCTGCAGAGTGGGTAGAACTTTTATTTCTAACTATAGCAGAAACATGACAAAAACTCTATATTTTCCATGACATTTATATAAACCAACTTAAAAAATTCTATTGATCGCAAATTTAACAAGAAATTAAACTTAGTTCTTAATATTTTTGTAATTATAATCATTTATAGGAAATTTTTCTGATAGTAAAATTCCATAATTTCATCGCTACCTTTATGCAAGAAATCACGAAATTAAATTCACCATTTATCATCATTTTCCTTACACGGTGCATTAAAAAACATAATTAAAAGATAAGAACTTTTTTTTTTTTCTTTTAAGAAAAATTATTCTCTGTCTAACTGTGGGGTGGTACAAGTAACTGTATATTTATATAGGAGAATCGGGTGACCAAAAAATCCCTTTAGTTAATTTCAAAGTTTGAAAAAAAAAACAATTGGATATTTGCATTGAAATGATGAATGTCCAATTTTAATTAATTTGAATTATACAATGAAAAACATTTTCTGTTGCATTTATACAAATACTTGATCTTGCCTAATTCAGGTGTGGGGATTTCAAATCTGAAATTAGTTTTGCTTCAAAAGCAACGGATTTTTTTTAATGGCATTTTTACTCTATTTTTTTGTGAAATATATAAATTTAAAGGCGTTATATATAATAAGGAGTCGCGTAAACGTTACGAAAAACTTCTCGGGGAGTTAGGGCACATCATCAGGATTGAAAACTGCATAGGAAACCATGCGCGGAAATGTCGTTTTATGCGGCTTAGGGGCCTTTCCCTATTATGATTTGTTCGTTAAGGTGCGCACTCAGAAACATTTCCTAATCGGGAAGTAGTGGTGTCTGACATTTCTGAGCATGTGTAACTATGCAATTTCTATCCTGATGAGGTGACCAAAGGTGCTACTAATAAACAAAAGTCAACACTGAAATTTTTCGATTAATTAACACGGTCTAGAATTAAACAACTTTTTAGAAATGAAGCTAGTAAAACGTAGCTTTCCACGAGAATGATTATCACAATGACTTATGTTTTCTTAAAATATTTTTCTTTATTTTATTAGTCTATTTTTACAGCAAAGAGGACAAATATAACAGTTAGTATATCATTTTAGAATAATCAATGGATTTTATTTTCCCCCCATAATCAAGCTTGAATTCTCCCTCCCATCATTAATTTTTTATCTTACCTCGATAAATTTCATTAAAAAAAAACAATCTTATTAACTTTCCCCAATATTTCGCTGGAGGGGGAATACAGGAATAATGGAAAAGTGGTAATATTTTTTATTTATTTTTATCAAAAACTATTTGTTACATTTTTAAGAAGAAAAAAAAAAAAAAAATTAGAAAAATTAATTTTAAAAGCAAATTGAAAATAGTATATATTGATTGGAGGACTGAATTTAGACCACTGACTTTCTCTAAAGACAGATTTCAGTCCTGAGGACTGAAGAGTAACACCCGTGGATGTACCCCCAAAGTTCATTGCAGCATTTATGCAACCTCTGGTTTCATATAACGTTTTTAAACTTAACAAAAAATATCGATGGAAAAAAAGCTGTCGCTTGGAGAGAGAAATCAATGACAGTTTTAAAATCTGCGATACGAAAGCACTGTTTAACAATCTCATGTAACAGAAAAAAAAATTGTTTCTCATTTATTTTTGAACAAGAACTCCAGGTTGCATTTGGTCTTTTCAGTTTAAACTTTTGTAATTTGTAGGTAACTCGTTTATAATTACTAAATTTTTTTTTGACTTTAAAGTGTGGATTTCTAACCATTTCTTGCATGGTATAAAGATCCCAGCCTTTCACCATATTTGAAAATAGCGTTTTTCATTAAAGCAGTGAGAAAAAAAAAAAAAAAAAAAAAAAAAAAAGGAAAAAAAAAAAAAAAAAGACGAGCCCCCCGAATTTAATGATTGGATCATCACGTTCTAGAATTCGAGCTTAATGGTTCGAAAGGTTGACCTCAAATATGCTAATTAATTAGTGCAACCGATATTTTAAGTTACGAAATTAGACACAAAAACAAACTTTTTCTTGAATAAACATAACTTTTTTAAATGGATTCGGATTTCTGACCCCCAAAATATAGAAAGCCACAATCTGGGAAATATGATCTTCATAGTTTGGTGAGGAGAGTGAATAAAGTTTGAACCCCTTAATGTTAATTTTTGCATATTTCGCCAAATCCCAAGAACTTTTTAAGCGAATTGAAAGATTTTTGCACACAATTATAAAATTTTTTTATCCAAAGATAGTTCCAAGCAAAATATATATATAAGTAAACATTTATTATTATTTAATTTAATAATGGTCCAAAAAATGTTGAACTGTAAAATGTAAAATTTTTTACATCATAAAGTATACAATTTTTTACAACATTAAAGTTTGTAAATTTACATGGCAAAATATAAAATTTGAGCAAAATCAATTGCGTAGTTCCTGAGAGAGAGAATTTTACATACACTTTAAAATTCGATTTTCAGAAACTATTTGACCGATTTCGCTCATTTTATATCCTTCCATGTAAATTTACATACTTTGAAATGATGTAAAAAACTGCCTACCTTACAATTCAAACTTTTTTTTGGACTATTATTAAATAAAAAAATAAATATTTACTTTTCTGCATGGAATTATCTTTGGATGAACGAATTTTATAATTGCGTGCAAAAATGTTTCAATTTGCTTAAAAAGTTCTCGAGATATGACGAAATGGGCAAAAAGTAAAAGATAACATTAAGGGAAATGAACTATGAGGGTCAGGAAACTATTTAAAAAAAAGGTATGTTTATTCAGAGAAAGTGGTACGTTTTTATGCCCGATATTATAACTGAAAATATCGTCTGCACTCATTAATTAGTATATTTGAGGCCCCTGGATTCATAAAGATTGAGTCCAGGGGCCTCAATTGAATCGGAACGTGAAGATCCGATTATTTGATCAAAATTATTCAGGGTGTTTTTTTTTTCTTTCTTTTTTGGCGAACTGTACATAAAGAGTTTTTGAAAAAAAAAGGAAAACTTTTTATGCTAACCTAGAAAGAATCAGACAAATTCCTTAACTAAGTAATTGAAATGTTTCATTTTCAACGTTATAATAACTTTAAAAACACTTAAGAATCTTAAAATTTTCTTTTATTCCCTTCAACGAATGAAAGAAAAAAAAAATTAATGAGAAACTTAATAAGAAAACTGCATCGAGCAAGTATAAATTCCTAAACAAAGTTTAATTTTGTGCTGCATATGAATGAAGTTAAAACAACATGAAAAGAATTCTCGGTTTCAATACCGAAGAATGTGATTCATTATAGTACTAAACTATCATGTTTGTCTATGTGATGGTATTTGTGCTTTTATTCTCATTTTAACTTTATTGAAGTATAAACCCATTTCTATCAGAAGAACGAAATTTACCTTAAATTGATTAGTAAAACTAAAATAATTTTTTATAGGCTTTCATAATTTATTTGAAGTTAATAAAATGATGTTAAATTTTAGAATAATTCTTTCCTTTGTAAAATGTTAAAAAAAGATAATTTGATTTTCCTTAAGTTTACTATGGTATAAAATATATCATATTTTAAAATATATTTTAAATTGTAATAAATGTATGAACTGTGATTGAATAATTAAAAAAGCTACAGTACAATTTTTTCCCCTTTGAATCTAATACAAGATAATAATTGATTCTCTAAAATCATAATTTTAATTCATTGCTAGAGTATTTTTTAATACCATATATTAATAGGCTAAAACTTTACATACATTTTTTTATACATAGTTCTTTTTAATTTGGTGTAGACTAAAATAGAATATTGATATTGAGTCATTTTAATGATAGAAAAGCAATTTTATAATGCATTATTAAAACAAAATAGAAAAATATGTGATGATTATGATTTGAATTGAATAGCAAATTTGAAAATACAGATAAGCTAAATAAGTTTGTTTAGTCAAAATAAGTTATTAACCCTGTGAAAGTGCACTAGTTATCTTAACAGAAATATCTTCAAAAGTTAATATTATCATATTATTTTTGTTAACAAAATACTGCCTCATGACAACATTAAAATAGAAGTAAATAGAAAACAATAGAAATAAATGCTCAAAAATTTATTGCTCTAACAAAAAGTCTTATCTTTCTTGACAACTGAAACATTGACATCAACAGGCATGTATGCCACATATAAGTAAGTGCAGATCTTAATTTTAGGCACCAATAAAATATGAAAATTTAATTATCGTACTAACATTGAAAAAAAAAAGAAGAAAAAGCAAAGACATTAGGATTCCTTTTGCTTCACAATAAGAGGACCTAGATTGTCTCCGGTGTCTTCATTATGTTTAGTATGACTGCCATCACAATAAGGAAACTAAAAAAGAAAAAAAAATGAGAAAATGCATGATAAATTTCATCAGCAATGGTATGGAAGATACAAAAATACATTGATTCATAACAGAAAATAACATTAAATTTATACAGGATCTTCAGTAATGAAGATCCTGCAGATTTTCAGAATCACTTAAAATAAGTAAATGGGTGGTTAACTGCATAAGTCAAGCACAGACAGTACTAGTGACCAAAATTCTTTATAACAATGACGGAGTTATAGTTTTTCTAAAATAAGAACTCTTCCAGACATTCGACTGGACCTGTGGCAGTGACTATGGTAACGAGGTATGACTATTTCAAGTAGGGGTGCGGGGTCTCTGTTTTAGAGTCGGCGAGAGAGAGGGAATATCTTCAGTCTATTGTGTTAGTCCTAGAGTGAAGCTACCCTCCTTAAAATGTGCCATTCTTGTTTCCATGGCACCAGACGGCAGAGACTTTGTGGCAGGAGGAGTTCTTAGCTTAGACAAACTATACTTCCAATTTATTTTTATCTCTAAGCTTAAAAATTATACCATTATAAATTGTTTGTATTGTTTTAAATATGACATGCTATTTACCATTCAATTTATAACCACTCTTAACTTAAGCTGGAAAAAAAAAAAAAAAAAAAAAAAACGAAGATAATAGTTAAAACTTGATAATCCTTACACTCCTTTTTATGGTAATGTTATTTTCCATGAATTGATTTTAGGTTTGCAATCTTTTATAATTTATTAAATACAGAAATTCTGATTAATGATAATGCGTAAATTTAAATCTAGTCTTCATAGTAAAACTTCTTTGGTCTGTATATCAAGGCTGTTCACAATCATCTCATAAACATAAGCGGAAGAAAACACTAGAAGTGCTGCTGATTTGGTTCCAGTTTTAAAATCTTATTTTAGTTTACACTTAACTAGTCTATTATATTATATTAACTGCAAATTATATTATTTGTATAATATGCAGATTAAAGTAGACAAGCTAAATATTAAAATTCTATATTAATAAAAAAAACTATGCTTTCCCACTGCAGGATAAGAGTTTGATTCCCAATGCATCGTAAGGAAGCAGATTGCAGTTTAATCTACCTCGAGACTACGCATACACAAATGAAGTCTATTTAAAATGATAACATGTAAAACCTGGATACGAATTTCCCATGAAAATTCCAGATATACTTAATTAATAGAATCTAAAAGCTTCATTTTTCTCTTACTTAAAAAAACAAATAAACATAATGGCTAGCTTGGTAACATAGCTTTATTTGCAAATCTGAGCCCCCCCCCCCCCCCGAGCCTGAAAAAAAATCTATTGCTTCACGATCAAGAGGTAAAATATACTTTGAAACAGGGTTGGGGTTTCAGACATCCTAAACTGGTTTTAAACAGGACACGTAGGTTTTACTGTCTTAAACTGTCCAAAACCTAGAACATTGGTAAAAGGTAAAAATTTTATAGGTGTAACCAATGTACACATAATTACATAAATCAATAAATATTGGATACCTTACAATTTACTTTAACTTATTAAAGGAAAATAATATGATAGGAAAAGATTAATAACTTTTGAAGCTGCACAATTCATTGAATAACAAAAGTGAATACCTTGTCCTATAAATATACCTTTAAACTTTTGCAGTCGTATTAAGTTTATACATGGGTGTCATGCTGGTTAGAATTAATTTACTTAAACACAATTTAAAAAATATTATTTTGAATTCTACATATCTCCAAAGCTTGCTGACTTAATATAATATAAGACCAGTATGGTTCCTTGCTGTGGTGGCTGAGAGTATAGTCCGCAAAGGGTTACTACTGATAAATTATATCTTTGCATAAGGATAAATAATGTAATATTAAAAAAAATAATACCTTTTTTAATGAAACAAAAACTTGTCTTCATTTTGTGTCTTGTTTAAATATTAACCTTTTATTTTTCACAATATTTTTTTAAAATTGTGACACAATTTGAAGGAAAAAAAAAAAAAAAGAGTTTTGGACAAAAGACTTTTGAACAGGACGGTTTAAACAGTGGATTAATTCATTCTGCCTTAAATCTTGCCAACTCTGCTATAAAAAAAACCCTTTAAATTCACATGAAGATTTTTTTTTCATTTCCAAGCACGCTATTTAGACTGATATAATCTGCTGTTACCAAGTCATTTAAGGTAATAATAAAGGAGGATTTTTTTTTTTTTTTTTTAAATCAGGGTGGCCACTCAAATCAGATTTCAAATTTCCCTGATTTTTCCAGATAAAAATCTTAAAATTTCCAGGTTTTTGTTTCTTTTTTCTTATAAAGTGTAGGATGTGTACAAGAAAAGTGTCTATATTATAAAATATTTTATTCAAAATGTTATTTTTTTTAACATATCATCTTGAAAAAAATAATTTATTTTAACAATTTGGCAAGATTTTTTTTATTTATTTTTTTATGTTTTGGTACAAACTTTTGAATCAAAAATCATATATTGACCAAGAAAAGAGTACAATTAAATATTAATATATAGTTAGTTCTTAAAATTTTTTTTTTTTTTTTTTAAATTAAAATATGTTATAAAAGGTTAAAATGAAATAGAAAAAATTAGTATTAATGCAACAATTGTAACAATTTGTCAGCAAACATTGCTGCTAGCGATTGTGATTGGTTGGTTTGCTGAGAAAAAATAATTCACAGATTTCTTTGAATGGGAGTACAAAAGCTTTCAGAAAAAGAGTGCAATATAAAATCTATTATTATTAAATTATAACCAACTAATTTTTGGAGAATTTTATAAAGTTAAAAATAAAAAAACATTTTGTCAAAATAGAAAAGAATTACCACCAAAGCATCGGAACAAACTGGAGCCATAAAGGGATTCAGCCCAAGGACAGAATTTAAAAACAGAAGCTAATCTCCTAATCCCTTCTTCCACCTCCACCACAATCTTTCCTACATTACACAGTCCCATGGCGGTCAAAGCTTTCTACATTCGTTTTGCTACCGTGGGAGAATTTTATGTGGCATTCTAGTTTAACAGAGCTGTAATTGAGCAAATTTTGATGCAAGCAAAGTATCGCTAAGTTGATGAGATTTTAACTGTTTGGCGATACATTTCCGTCTAAAAAAACTGGGTATAATGGATGAAATAACTTTAATTAAGAAAATTAGTAAACAATTTAAATTAGTGAAATTAAAAAAAAAATATCAAAGAAAAATTTCCAGCTTTTCTTTAAAATTCCTTGATTTTTCCAGGTTTTTATCCAAATTTCCCTGATTTTTCCAGAATAAAAAAAATCCCTGATAATTCCAGGTTTTCAAGGTGGGTGACCACCCTGTTAATATTGGCAAAAGTACAATACAAGCATCAGGAATTGCTTCAATATGCAGTAATATTGTTTAGCAAACGTGTAATAATGTATGAATTATGCTATTAGTCACTTTACTTTTTGGTCTTATCTTTTTAACAAAATGACAATAAAATACAAATACATAAGGATAGAAAATACTTTACAAGCAAAAGTAAGAAATACATTGCATGATAATATTTCAGAAACAAAGAGTTACTTTTTTTTAAAATTGTTTATATTTGATATGGCTAAGTAGAAATTAAATAAACTGAATGTAAACAACTTGTAAAAAATTATAAATTAAATATGGATGGCCAAAAAGTTCACAAAATAAACAATCCATACAAAAATAACTTATTTCATAATATTAAAAATTTAAGAAATCAAACAGATGAAATAATTTGATTAATTAAAAAACAAGAGGGTCAACAAATAACAAAGAAAATAACATCATACTTTGCTAGATTTCCAACAGCGACAGAATACTCTCTTATTTCCAATATCTTCAATGTCAACAGAATGAACAACTTTGTTGCAATCCATATCAATTTTATTATTAACTCTCCCTTTTCTTTTCATAATTGCAATTGTAGCATAAACTGCATATCCCAAAGCTGCAGCACTGACAGCCCATGGCAAAACTTGTTGCACGTTTTCATTCACTGAAAAAAAAAAAAAAAAAAAATTACGAGGTTAGAAGGGGGTGACGAGGAACTAGGTAAAATAGTTTCTTAGTTGGTCTTTACTTATTAACTTTTTGAAGAAATATATGAATATAAAAATTTTCAATTTAGCAGTATTTATATTTTATAACATAAATTCCTAACCTATTTTGACTCACTGCCCACTTTTCAAGATAAACTTTTTTCAATGTCCCCTTATGAAATTTTTTAAAGGGGTGATTAAAATTTTCTATTAACATTCATTATTTTCGATATGGTATACCTTCTTGAATTTTCCAACTAACCAATAATTCTATATTTAGTTTTTTATTTATTCATGGAATTACTCTTTTGTATCACTGCAAACTTCTAAGTTGAGTATAAAATAACTTTTAGAAGAATTATTATTATTTTTTAAATATCCTTAATTATTGGTAATTTTTTTAAACATTAAAAAAAAAACATTTTTTTTCACGTTAAAACTGAGAATAAGCATGTTGAAACTAATTTATGAAAACAATAAAAACTCTTCAGATTTAATTAAAGCTATGGTAAATAAATATTGATAATCAAATTGATATAGAGTAATAATTTACAAAATTATGATTTAAAAAATTAAATTATGATTATTAGCTCCAATCAAAATTCAGTTTCCTAAGTTATTAATAGTGTAAAACTTTACCCCCATTTGTTTTACAATGAAAATTTAAGGGTTTAGCTTAACACATGTCTAATATTTTTGTAAGTTTATCATATTATTACATATACATATGAAGACTTGAGTATTCAAAGTATGGCTTACAAGCTTTTGTCAAGATAAAATAAGTTCTATAATATATTATCTAATGATCCTTAAAATTGCTATAATATAGAAATAGTAGGTATATATTCATATTAGTAATGGTAAGATTTCTGTATCGAGATCTGCGGAGTTAGGCAAACTTTTACGTGTTTTTTTTTATATTTTAAATTTCAAATCCATTAAGCTCTTTGGCAATTGTAGCTAGTGTGACAGATCATGATACGGAAATATCTGTTCAGTAATAAATAAGTTACAAATGACAAATCAATAGGGTGACCCGGGGTAATTCACGTTCACTCTGTTTCTGGGGTAAATAATGATCACCTAAGTTTAATTTTTTTTTTTTTTTAAATTTGAGACATGGACAAGAATGCTTGTACATTTTACTAAAGTATAACTACATTTACTTAATAATAGTTTTTTGTTTAATCTAATAAAATAAGTATCTTCTAAACTGCTTTCTGTATTTTCCATTTCAAAGATGGGCTTCCAAATGTGCACATTTCTGCAAAGATCCCCCTGATTCTCTTAATAATAAATATTTTGAGTTACTTTCTTTTTCTTTGATATAAGAAAAGTGTAAGCTTTTGTTTAATTGTTTCACATCTACTGTAAACATTATAATTAATTATAGGAAACTATATCAACTGTTGCCCCTTCTACATGGGATAATTATTGATCACTGGGGTAATTCCTGATCACTATAATTTTTTCTTATAAGTAGTATAAAAAATAGCTAATTGTCTTTTCTTAAATAACAGTTCATATTTATTAAGTGGAACAACTATAAAATATATTTTAACTGTAATCACAAAATTTGTTTTTAACTGTATACAAGACAAATGTGTTCTGATTTGCACTATATCTGGTTTGTCTTACTTTGCTTCTATCTTAATTTAATGTGTGTACATTGTTAGAACTTGTAAGTTTATAAATTAGCCTAATATAAATATGGTGAGAAATTATATGCCTAAAAAGGATGCTAAGCTTCTAAAAAGCAAAATTAGTGCATTTCTTTTGATGATTGAAAATGAAAATTTCAGTGTGAGAGCTGCTGTCAGAGCTGTTGACATACCTTACTTAACTTTACATTCTCACTTAATGAAGTTAAAATATCCAGCGAAAGTAACCTACTGTTTGTCTAAGATAGGTACTCTGACCGCCACTAAGTCTGCGGCAGTCTGTTGCTATGGAAACAAGAGGGCATTTTAGGGAGGGTAGCTTCGATGAAGAGGTTTCCTTTTCTCTCGCCGAAACCAGTCCTAAAGAGGGACCCCGCATCCCTATTTGAAATAATCATACCTCATTACCACAGCCACCGCCACAGTTCCAGACGAATGTCTGGCAGAGTTCCTATCGTAGACAAACAGTATGTGGGAACTCTTTCTTATATTCCAGCAGAACATGAGAATGAGATGTGTGCTTGCCTAAAATGCATGGCACAATGCAAAGATTTTTGGAAAATTTATGAAGTGTTAATCATTATTCTTGCTTTTAAATAAATTGTTTTATTAGCTGCTTAAACATAATGGTTTATTTGTTTGATCTTGATGTTTTATTTGTTAATTACTATTGTATAATTATTTTTAAACAGCCCCTTTAGTATAAAAACTGGTGATCAGTAATTACCCCAGAAGTGATCAGGAATTACCCCAGAAATACAAGAGAAGGGGTAATTCCTGATCACTAGAAATTTTAAATCTTTTAAATTCTAATTAGATTTTCAAACAAAAGAAGGTAGCATATGACTCATCTCATATAGCCTCAAACTTCCAGTAAATATTAAAATTCTATCTTGAATAGTTTTTTCACAAAATAGATGTTTGCATTTTTTGATCAGGAATTACCCCAGGTCACCCTATAGGTTAATTGTAAAACAAATGCTTAATTATAAGCTGCTGCAAATATATAATATTAAACATATGCTGAATTATAAGTTTCTTCTTTAAAAATTAACAAAAAATACACTAATTTTAAAAAAGCTATTTTCTGCTCAGTAATAAATTAATTACAAAGCAATATGGGTAAATAGTAAAATAAATGCTTTACTATCTACTGCAAATATATAATATTAGCTGCTAATATATGCTGAATTATAAGTTTCTTCTTTAAAAATTAACAAAAAAAAACTGATTTTAAAAAAAGCAATATTTTTTTATTAAAAATAAATGCATCAAACCAGAAAATTTAATTTTATATAATCACAATGTACTTACTTGTAGTAAAAACAGAAATATTTAAAGCTCAATTCAGGAAAACTGTCTAGGTGTAGAACTTAAAACGCAGAGGCAATAACTTTTCAAGAACTTTAATCTTAATTAACGACGTTTTTTTTTTGTATCCTTTAACCGGTTAGTTATGTAATAATGAGAAGCAAGCACTAGAATCACAATATCCCGATAACATTCGATAAAAAATAATAAGTTAAGATGAAGATAAGACTGACAAGACAGTTACGATAATTCCAGACAAAATACAAAGAAATTTTCACTTACACATAGTGATAACAGCTCAGTACTCTAGAAAAATTTTATATTATTACTTTGGAACTTGTCGTTAAGTCGTTCTGAATATTTCTTTTGTTTATGTTCCGACCAGATAATATATAAAAATAAAAACGAGATAATAATAAAAAGTTTCCGAAGGCTTATTTTTGTACAGACTAAGGAAGCGTTTACACTGCAAGTGATTCCCCTAGATGCGTGTGGGAGAAACTGCTCGCCAATGCGCAAATTATATGCACGAAAAATGTTCCTTAAAATTAAGTTCTAAATAGAATAATTTATTATGACGTCATATGTCTAAAAAGTACCTTCATCCAGGAGTAAATGCAATCTTTATGATTACTCAATTTCGATTTTTATTCTGAAAATGAATTACTTCAGGTATAAAAACAGTTTATGTAACGAAAAAGCAGTTCAATGGAATATTTTTATTGGACTTGTTTTAACAAAGAAAAAAAAACATTTTAATAAAAAAGAAAACCCAAAAGCATTTGATGTAAATTATATGATTCTTTGAAAAGGAACAGGGTGGCCACTCAAATCAGATTTCAAATTTCTCTGATTTTTCCAGTAAAAATCTTAAAATTTCCAGGTCAGCGTGCTATATATATATATATTTTAATCATTAATTTTAGATGGGTACGAAAAAGGTGTCAATTTTATGAAGTAGTTCATTTAAAATGTTATTCTCAATATATCATGTGGAATAGATATGGAGAAAATAATACATTTAGTATTGTAGAATATGTTGTTTTTAATGAATAAATTTTTTTAAAAAATTACTAAGTAGTTTTTGCACAAAATGTAGCAAATACAGAGTGACCCTTGGATAAGTACTGTTAAATATATTTTCATTAAATAAAAGAAAATAATTCCATGCGATTATACATCAATAAATTTTTATATTTATTTACATTTCAATATAGAGCCATTTTATACTGTATTTGATCCAAACAGTGCTCTTTATAAAATACATTGATATAATTTTCTTTAAACCAATATCCAGAGTCAAATGTTTAAATAATGTTGTTTGTCTTGAATTAGCATTTATTTTAAGAGATATCCAATATTCGTAAAGGCAAAATAGTCAAATTTCTTGTTGCATATTCTATAGAAAAACATATTTTGTCTTATTAGAATATTAAAAGAATTTCAATCTAACCACATGGCTTCTTAGTTTAGATTAGTCAATTGTTTTTGCTTTTACAATTGGGTAATTCCATGGTGTCGAACATAGAAATTAAAAACAGAAGCAAATATCCTAACCCCTTCTTTCACCTCCACCATAATCTTTGCCTTTCCTAAATTGCACAGTGCCATAGTCTGGTTAGAGATCAAAAATTTCTACAATTGTTTTGCAACCATGGGAGAATTTTATGTGGCATTCTAGTTTAACAGGGTTATAATGGAGCAAATTTTGATGCAGGCAAACTATTGTTAAGTTAATGATATTCCATCTGTTTGGCAATACATTTCAGTTTATAAAATGGGGGTATAATGGGTAAAATAATTTAAATTAAGAAAATTAGTAAATAATTTAAATTAGTGAAATTGAAAAAAAATATTAAAGGAAAAATTTCCAGCTTTTCTTTGAAATTCCCAGATTTTTCCAGGTTTCTATTCAATTTCCCTGATTTTTCCAGTATAAAAAAATTCCCTGATAATTTCAGGTGGGTGGCCACCCTGAAGAAAATACATACATTTGGGCAACAAAAAAAAAAAAAAAGCAAGAAAATCAATCCTACATAAATTTTCTGAATTGAAATTTCATCTAAATTATTTAAATTTAAGAGACAACCTATAGCTAAATTTTGTAGAATAAAAAAAAATCATACTAAAAATTATATGAACATTCACAAAGTAACAGTAAATTATTTTTTAAGACATTGAGGCATAAATAGGGTTCACAAAATTTTTTATTTTTCTGATTTATATATATAAAATTTTTTTATTATTCTGAATAAAAGGCATGGTTACCAATTTGCTTGTTTGTTAAAATCTGAAGTGTATTGTAGTTTCGGTTTAGAAGTATTCAACTTGTTTAAAGCTCTTTTCGACTTTTAAACTCTAAATAATTTGGCCGATATTGACGGTATCACAGAATAGTAAAAATTTTTTACGTCATTTCTTTAAGTGATTTTTAAATCGTGTTTCTAACTTTAAAACAAGCTGTGTTGGAATATTGCCCAAATGATTAAAAAAAAAAAAAACTTTTGATAAAATACTACTTTTTCATGTTTACTCACTGAACACCCTATCTACACAAGTTAATATAATGTAATAAAACCTTCTTTTTATATCTTTATTAAAAAAGAAAATATTTATTTCAGTATAAATTGACTTAATTCTATTTATGCTCTAGAGAGAGCCTGCTATCAGAACATGGTACTGGGTGCAGTTTTCAGGAGAACTCCTCCTGACACCAGTCTTACATTGTGGCGGGTACCACGGCTACGAAGAAAAGTAACTTAGAATAGGGGTGTGGGGTAAATAGTTTTGTCTTCATCCTTGCATAAATCAGCAAGAGTAAAACAACTGACACCTTTATTCCTCCATCAGAAATGTGCTCTGGCTTGTAACCATAGCAGCAGACAGCCCAAGAATTTCAGCCTGGAGGAGTTCTCTGCAAAGCCGAACTATAGGTTGTCACAGCATTTGCAAATTATTTTCTTCTCAGATTTAAAAATAGCTCAGAAGAAAAACACAAATACCATATTAAGTCATAAACTAAGTCAATTACTATCTGTTATCAGTCCCTTATTAAAATTTGTCAGCCAATCTGCACACATGAGCTAAAGAAAATTGAAGACCATAAAAAATTTCAATTTTCTTCAATAACAGAAATTTTGGAAAAAAATTAAGGAAATTTTTAAATTCCTAAAAAAACACTGATTACTTGATCAGAGGTTGCAAGGGGATTTTTACAAGTATTATTGCATAAAAAAATGTAATCTAAATTAATGTAATTTTTTTAGCATGTTTTGTGTATAATTTTCATATACCTATAAATTTACACGTTAGATTAGGCCAAATTTTAATAATAGTAGTCTCGGATTGTGCTGATGATAAAATGTACTGTTTAAATCTAATCTGATAAAGAAATATCAAATAATAATCAATCGAATAATGAACAAGATTTTTTTTATTTTAGGTTATAACAAAATGACAAGCTAAATGTAAATTTTGCAGTGGCTAAAAATAAGCAAGTTTCACCCAAATATTTACAGCATATAGTTAGTAATATTTTTTTTTTTTGTAATCAATAGAATACATAGCATTAAATAAATTCAGCTTCCAAGCTTTAATTTATTAGTCACTATCGGTATCACTTTCATTACAACCACCTCGTATTGTTTTCTTCTTTGCATTCATGAATATACTCTTAGGCTTTTTACTTGATCCAGGTGGTGCTGTTAAATCACCATTGTAGTTTATCACACCAGCTTGAGCAATACGCCACTCCATCATCTCCGTTGAGAAGTCATCAACACCTCCAAGGTCATCAAATCCAACAATGTAATCAACTATTTTATCATCTTTAAGAAGTGCAATAGTGGGCAAAACTCTAATCTTCAGTCGTTGAACAATAAAAAAAGATTTTTCAGCGTCTATTTTGCAGAATCTAGTTTCAATATGTTTGGGAGCTAAGGCCTCAAGATGCTTGTCCACTATTTTGCAACGCATTGTACTGCTTCGGTAAAAGTGACAAACAACCCTCTTACTTTTTTTGCAGACATCAAAGAAATCTTTTTCATGAGGTATTTCCGAATATACACCATGACCACTGGTCACTAGTTCTTCTTTTTGTTTTATTTGTTTTTTGAGAGCCAATGCTCTTTTACGCTCTACAGCTTGAAGTTCTTCATCTTCCATTTTTTCAAGTTTTTCAATTTCTGCATCGATTTGGTCTTCAAGAACTTTAGCAGTTTCTATTAACCGCTCTTCGAAGACCTGCTGCACTTGATTCATGCTAGAAATAAAGTAGGTATTATAGACTCAATTACAACTTATAACATAAAGAATGGTTATTGTTATAGGCTATAATGGCTACTATTTTAAAAACTTTGATATTCAAGGTATTTAGTAAATTTTGTTGTAATTTTTTTAGTATGGAAATTTTTACTGAAATGATATAAAACCCTCCAAATGCCCTGTGGCTTTTAAGCAAAAAGTATAAAGCACACTGAGATAAAAGTGTTAAAAAAGAAAGATGTTGATCTTTAGGTAAAGATTAGTGTATTCACAATTATTTCATACTGCTATTTAGTTACAGCCAGAGTTGGCAAGCTTTTGATATGTGCCAGCTTTATAAAGGATTTTAACCATATGTAATTTTTACATCAAAAAACTAAAAATTGGAATAAAAATTATCATTTATATTTAAATATATATTTAAATATATATTTAGATCATTTAATAAATACTTCTATATTGGTTGTACTGAATAATTTTCTTTTATACTTAACCAAAAATCAAATAGATCTGTAGCATGCGTCGGTTTAAGCAGATATATTTGTTTAGTTTAAAGGTTGAAAGAAAGTATGCAGAAACTATTAAATGAGCATGAAAACTTCTTTCAGCTAATGAGACGGGGTGAGACCCGGGTGAGCTTGCATCGTCCCTATTGTATACACTAAAATAGTCAGGGGCCCCCATCAGGGGGTAAGGTGGGCGCAGGATGTGCCCACTTAAAGCTTTGGGGGGGGGGGGAGAATTTTTACACTAAATAAAAGGAATAGTTCGGGGGGTTGGTGGGGGGGGGGGGAATTTAGAGGAGAGAATTATTATTATTTTTTTGCGCCTAAGAGCTTGGGGGCCACTGAAAATAGTAGGTATATATATATAAAATATTATGGAAAGAAATTTTTATGAACATACTGAAAGTGTCAGGTATAAAAGTAAATGAAAGAAAAGTAGCGTGCTTAACTACAGAACTACCCAATACTCAAAATTAATAGGCATTCCTTAGTATCAAACATCAAGATAATTCAAGTTTTCTAAAAAGTTTTAATATTACTACAAGAATCTTAAAAATGCTTTGCAAATAATGCTAATTTCATATTATTTAAGCAAAATAGCATAAAATTCTTTACTAGAATAAACATTGTCTAGGGAAAAAAAAGAAAAGAATTGTAGACTAATAATTTTAGAAGTGTATACCAATTATTATAAAGGAAATCAAATAATATAGTAGAACCTTGATCGTTTCTTATGGGAACATCCTTTGCGATGATAGATAAAAGAAGACTTTGAAATTTCTTACTTGATATTTTATATTGACCCACACACGAAAATACGTGAAAAGTAATAAGGAAGCAACAGACCGTGAAAAAAATTAAGTTTTACTGAAAGAACTTTTACAATGCAAAAGATAGATGAATAAACCCATTTATCTGTCTAAAATATTAGGAAATTTTTTTCAAATACTATTTTTTCTTAAAAAATAATAGTAAAAATAAATAAATTTATGACATTTGTTACAAGTTTTTTTTTTTTTTTTTTTTTTTTTTTTTGTAAATTCATGTGAATACAAAAAGATCCTCATTGCTTTAAAGGCTGAGAGGCCCGGATTTTGGCACTGGCTGTGGTTCTGTTTTACTGCGTTCATTGATTACACTATGAACTTCTTTAGTTTCTACAACGATTTCTTGAATCAACAACACAGGTATCAACAACTACATCAACTGATGCATAAACATTAAAAATGATCCCAAGCTGTAATAAACTCTTATTTTCTTCTTGTAATGATTTATTCATTGAAGATTCACTGCGAATTAAAAATACGCCCTTATTCAGAGGTGTCCGTAACATAAGGTTTTACTATATATATACATATATATACATATATATACACACACATATAAAAACTAAAGTTGTAAAAAAGGCCTCAATTTTTCAAACAAAACTTTAATGCAGAAAATAATATTTTCTCGAAAAAAAGCATCCATAGATTGTTAAAAGAAATAAAGTTTATCAGTAACGTCTTTAAAAATGATGGGTTATCATAAAAGCACAAGATTATATACAAAAGCAAAATAGAAAAACAAAAATCAATCTTAATTCTTGAAAGTAATTTTTAAAGCTGAACAGCTTAGTTGTTTTCCAATTACCATATTTTTGAAAGCGAAAAGAAAAAAAAAAAAAAAAAAAAAAACAAAGAGAAAAAAAAGTCTAATAGAAACCCTCTTAATTGCTACATCATAATAAAAACAAAAGTTTTTCAATTAAGAAATAACTAGATAGAAACAAAACCAAATATCATTTAATTTTTAAACAAAAAATTTAAGACTAAAAGTATCAATTTAACTTTTTTACATTAGAGATGTTAACTTTTATTAGAAATTAGAAATATATTAGAAAAAGAGTTTGTTGCAGCATCTTCTGTTTCTGTTCTTATTTTTATTCGATGTTTATGTATGCTGTTACTGTCTATAATCTGCCATTTGAAATTTAAAAAAAATATATATTAGAAAAAAGTGACGATAAAAAAATGTTTATTAGAAATTTTTTTATAAAAATGCTGTCATAATAAAAACACTGATAAAAGTTATTAAGCAAAAGAGAAAAAGAAAAAAATCTTAATAGATCTTGAAACTTAACTTTAACATTGAAAGTCTCAGTTTCATATGTTACTACTGGTATAATCTATATTAGTTTACAAGAAAAAAGTGACAACAAAAAAAATAAAGTAAACCATAAACTTACCATCAAAATCTTGTGCAATAATAACAACACAAAAGTTAAAAAAAAAAAAAAAAATGAAATTGACTTTCCTGAATATAATTAAAAAAGTTAGCAGTACAAAACTCATGGTTCGTATAACGTATCTAGTTTAAATTCTTTAATTTTGCTTTTCCATTTGTCTTCCAGAACAAAAATTTGCAAGTTTCAGTAAAAATAATTTCTAATAATGATGAAGAATAAAAATTTTTTTTTTTTGATTATTACTTATTAAATCTATTTTAATTCTTAAAAAATTTTTCTGTGAAAAAATACTTCGTCGCACACTTGGCAAAAGGGCTGAATACCCGAAAGTGGCAAAAATATAAGATGAGGGAATGATGAATCAAGGATCGAATGTACAATTTTAAACTATGAAAGAAAAACTATTTTTGGTGTTTTTAGAAATTCAAAAGGTTTTCGAAAACTTAAGACAGTACATGCCACTTCCTATTTGTTCACCCAAGTCTTCTAAAGAAAAAAAAAAAAAGAATAAATTATTAATTTAATATCCCGATTTACTTCAATGGCAATATTTCAAAAATAAATTATTTAATTTGAAAACTTTCGAAAATTTAAATAGATTATTTTTACGTATTTGTAAAAAAGCTGTACCCAGGATTTTGAAATGTCAATTGTCAAGAGTGAAATATTTTAAGAATTTAAATATTGTAATATTTTAACTTTGGCCACGAACCTAGTGTAGCCAGTACTGATAAAATGTATTAAAAATAAAAGTAATAAACACGACAGAGGTAGAAATTAAATAGATGTAAGGTCTAATAACTAAAAGATATCACCAGCACGTACATATTTTTACTGATCCACTTACATGTAGCTATCAGACATTTAGAAAGAATCTGGAATGTCGCAATTATGAAGAAATAAAATATTTTGTAGCAAAACACGCAGACCAAAACATGAAACGGAATATCAAAAAAATCAAAACAGTATACCACCTTTTTTATTAATTATTGGTCTGAGTGAACTTTTGGTAGTCTCAGACAACAGTTAATTTTAAGTCCCGCATTCATTTATATGTGTATATAAACTAAGAGCAATTTTAACAGGAGGATCATGTTTTTATTTATAATAATTAAAAGGAGACATGTTGAATAACACCACATATATACAGGAAAGGTTTAATTATTATACCATTGTTTGTGAGTAAATTTGCTTATTTATTAATATTTTTTAACTTTAGTTAAAATATTATTTTGTAATTTTTATTTGTTAAATTAAAAATTTCTTTCCAATTTCATAAAATGAGTAAGTAAGAGTTATACAATAAACTGGTAACTGTTTTTAAATATCAGGCACTAGTTTTCAAAGTGTACTTAGGTTATTATTAACTAATAAAAATCATTGATGGATCTTGTAAAGTACAATTTGATCTGTAATTTAACCCAACTACAAATGTTCATATTTTACATTCAATCTTAGAAAGAAATCCAGGATTCACTGATTCATTTTTTTGAGAAGAAATAGAGTAATCACAATATTTTAAGTGATGAGCAAATATTTGAAATCCCTTCAATGCGGTCTGTTGGATCCAACACCTGTGATATTAATACTTATTGATTATTATTTTAGATAAGCTTTTTAGTAAGGTATCTGAACAAAATCATGAGACAATAAAAAATTAACAATTTTAAGTTCAACAAACACAAAGCGAGAAGAACATCATTCATGTGTATAAAATCAATCAGCAGCGATTTACACAATTCAATTTTTACCATAAATGGTAAATTGATTTAACATGTGAAACATTAAAATTAGACGCTCCATAATGATTACGGATAATAACAAAAAATAAACTTACTTTAGATAGTTTTTATGAAGAACTTTTACTTGATATACTTTTAAAACAGTTTCTCTAATTGTTTACTTAGAATATTTATTATTTATTTGCAGATGAAGAGGATGAGATCATGTCATGAATTTGCGGGAAGTTTGAAGAAAGAATTAGGGAAGTTTAGTGGGTGCGACTGATTTTTCTCCTTTTTCTCTCTAAAATTTTCCCTGTCAGTTTCCCTTTCAAAATTTAGGATGCGTAGTTACAAATGCCTACTCTATAGTTTGAAAGCGTCATCTTGTGAAAACTTAATCAACTTTTAAGAGAGGTCTACACCTTAATTATATTCATTTTGAAAAAATCGGTACGTAATTGTGTGCTGATTTATTTATTGTTTCTTTTTAATGGTTAAGAGGAATTTTAGAAATTATATATCCTCCAACAAAGTAAACTTAAAGCTTTCTTCTGCAAACACTGAATTGTTTTTTTAAATATTGTAAATCAATCATTTTACATTATTTTGTTTAAAGATAGGTAAAAAACCGTTTTGTTGATAACACTCGCTTTTTTTAATTTTATTTACGTAAAATTTACAAAAATGCTTAATTTTTTTATTTGTGATTTTAATTGATCAAAGAGCTAACTCTAAATACAGTAATTAGTGAAGATGATTACGAATTTAGACACAAAGCGTGCTTTTTCTTAGTAAACATGTGTTTCTCCCCATCCGCGAATTCAGTTTTTTTTAAATTTTATGATATATAGGGTGGAGATAACTGCTGTCGGATAGGTAATTTTACTTTTGCTCTATTCGGTATATATTTGTAACTAGTTGGTCGGACCAAATAACTTTTTTAACTTTGTTTACAAAATAAACTCAGCCGGCGAAAATTCACTGGAAAAACTATTGTTCTTATAATTTATGTTATTAATGATCGATAAAATTTTGAACTGTAAGGAATAAAACTTTTTATGTAATAATGTAATAAAGAAATGTTAAAAAATTTTTTTTTCAATGTTATTAAAGAAAATATACAATTAATTATTTATTTTATTTTTTTTATTTAATTATAATTATTTTTTTTTGCAAAAAATCTCCCTTGGGAAAAAGAATTTTGGATTAGAGTCGCAGTTTTTTTAGTTCTTCGAAATTAAATCTAGTTGAGTATTATGGCACGAAAAACGTTAAAATAATGTAAAGTACATCTCTGCTACTGAGATTGCATCTCTGCAGGTGATATTTCAATTTTGAGACAAAATTTTTTTTAGACTGTTTACTTTTTCTTACTCGAGGACTGTACTAAAATAAACTTTTAATTTTTTTTCTTTCTCGAAAGCAATTTTTGATGTATTTTTCGATCCGAGGAGTGGTAGTGAAACGTGAATGAAAATTGTAGTAACTTCGGTACCATTTTTCTTATTTTATTCGACAGATTTTATATAGCAATTTCCGATAAAAAAAAAAAAAAAAAACAAAAAAAAAAAAAAAATAAAAAAAATAATCGTGTGGCATTTGCATCAAAATTACATTGAGATAATACTCAAATTTTAAACTGATTGTGATAATGTTTGAACTTTAAATGGCTGTATAACATAAGTTAAATATCTTCTTGCACGATGAGATGACGCACGATGACGAAAGAAGAGAGTTTAAATTCCCAACTTTGCCTTGTGCCGGCGGAAGTCATTTTCAACCTCCGGACGATGCTGAAAATGGCTCCCTTAGCTCAATTTTGGAAAACTTATCTTAAAATAAAAGACCTTTTGAATTGCCTCTTTGGTGTAGTAAGCTTTACTGTGTAAAATTACTTTTTATATCTTAAATTACAATATTAATGACAGAAAATAATAAAATCAATCAACTCTGAATGTTGATTTCAGAAACACACGATGAAAATAAATAACAATTAATGGTTTTAAGGTTAAAGAAAAAGAAATCAGTTAGTTTAATGAGAATATTATCTCAAGTATTTGAATATATATATCTATAAAGTTATATTTTTAATGAATGTAATCTTTTATAATACGGAAATAAATATATAAGATTGAACATTAAAATGCATTAAATGTATTTTTTCGTGCCTTAGCAGACGCAAATAGTTTTATAGAGACTCTTCACAATCAATTGTTTCTGCGGTTTCATTTTCGATGGAAATTATTACTAAAAAACTCGCTTGCATCTTTCGTATACCTTAAATAGGTTTTCATAGTTTTTATTTTGCTAAAAGAGCGTTCATTACTTGTAGTAGGATTGTTAACAAAGTACTTAAATTATCCAGAAGGTTGGATGTAGATGTAGTTAATTTACGTCGCACTAGAGCTGCACAATGGGCTATTGGCGACGGTCTGGGAAACATCCCTGAGGATGATCCGAAGACATGCCATCACAATTTTGATCCTCTGCAGAGGGGATGGCACCCCTGCTTCGGTAGCCCAACGACCTGCACGCGAAGTCGAGCACTTTACGGTAGAACAGTTTAACGAGGACCAATACCCAGAAGTTTGGAAAAACATTTTTTTTTAACTTGTTGCAGTCAAGCACTTTTCAGTAGAACAGTTCAACGAGGGCCGATACGGCACACCCTCGGTTCCTCCACGGCATATCAAAGCTGTCACACACCATCTCTCTAACCACTGCCAGAAATGCTAGACTTCGGTGATTTACTGGGAATTGTACCTTATGTTCAACTACAGTTTAACTCTGGCTACTAATATTTAACTCCGTAACCTTTTAATTTTGAACCCAAGCAAGAAGACAAGGGAACTTTTGAATTAAGTATTGGGAGAAATTTGCCTTCGTGGAGGACTTTTTGACGGAACTAATCCGCATATGTTTTACATGGAGAGTAAAACCACAAAAACCTCTCACGGTTAGCCTTGCGGAAAAGGGACTCTAACCAGTGGCGTAGCGAGGGGTGGGCAAGGGGGGGGGTGCATCATGTCCCGGGCGCTACTCACAAAGGGGCGCCAAATGGTCCGCAAAATAAAAAAATGCTGGATAATTTTTATTTTTATTATAATTGATTTCTGGAAAATATGTTTTAAATTTAGTGCCAGTGTAATATGATAAATTGTTATTTTGTAAATAAAAAGGAAAAAAAGGAACATTAATAGTCTAAATCAAACTGTAATAATATATTCATAATAGAAATGGCACGTCTTTTCTACTGGCAGGGCTGACGCGACCTGTGTCTGTCAGTCTATGGCATCTACGCTGTGTGGTTACATGAATTATCTCCTTTCTTGATTTGTCTGATAAAATGATATGTTATAATAAATATTTGCAGCGTACAAAGTACACACATTTTTTCTTTCAGAACACTATATATTTTTATTTCTATAAACGCAATGTAGCTTACGCTTGTTATTTTAAAACGATAACAATAACACTCTAATGTACTTATATGTACAGTCACGGTAAAAAATATCCGGAAAATAGCAACTAAAGGATCGTCTATTTTTTAATATAGATACTTCTCAGACACACAACAAATACAGCGTTTTGCCGTTTCTAGGAAAGGACAAAAACGCCGTATTTGTTGTGTTCCTGAGAATTATCTTTATTAAAAAATAAATGATTCTTTATTTGTTACTTTCCGGATACTTTTTTCCGTGACTGTACATATCCGTGACACTTGCAACAGGTTGTGGAAGTGCGCAACAAATTAGGGAAATACCCGAAATATTAACGTTTAACTACATGTTTACGTCATTTAGCGTAAGCGCGTATTTTTCAGTTTTGCGTCCTTGTCATCGCGCTCTGCTTAGAATAAAAATGAAATGTTATTAAATATTAAATGCTATATATTAAAAGTTTAATGTTAGCATAAATTATAGTGTATATTTCACTGTGTTACTACCTTTCAAGTTCAAGGCATTCTTGGTAAGTAATAAAACAAATAATGAAGCCATGTTAAAAAACTAGCACTTCAAGATGGTACAAATTAACTAAAGTAATTCCAAGTCCAAGTAAAGATAATAGGTAGGAAACCTATTATCTTTACTTGGACTTGTAGCTTAGTTTGATTCGCTACTAGCAAATAATCTTAAACATGCCACAGAAACTCCAAAAACTGTCTCATATTTGTCAACACAGATTCAAAATGAATTCATTCATCTTCTGGCATCTACAGTTCGAAATCAACTAATAAACGATATCAAAAGAAATAAATATTATGGACTTTTGCTTGATTCAATTACTGATATCTCTCATCGTGAACAAATGTCCCAAGTCTTTGGGTATGTAGATGTTGATTTTATGAATAAAAAAGTTTCCATCAAAAAATCTTCTTTGGGTTTTATTGAAATACATGCTAAAAATGCAGCCTCGATCGAAAATATAATTTTAGAGAAATTAAATTCCGATGAAATTTCATTAACAAACTGCAGATCACAATGTTACGATAATGCTGCCGTGATGGCAGGTCCCACATCTGGCGTTGAACAAAGAATAATGGGTAAAAAATCATTAAGCATTATTTGTAAATTGTGATAACCATTTATTGAATTTAGTAGGAGTTACTGCAGCTAAACAAGATCCAATTATTGTTACATGTTTTGGAATAATTGAAAACATATATCTCTTTTCTCACGTTCAACGTTACGACGGGAATTATTAAAAATGCTTTATAAAAAACTGTCAAACGTGAATCTGAAACACGATGGAGCGCCGGAATACAAGCGGTTATCGTCGATGGTCTAGAGAATATAGTAGAACTATTGGAAAAATTAGCAGAGCACACTACCACTACAAGTGACACCAGAAGTGAAGCTACAATTCCGTTGCAAAATATACTAACTTTTAGTTTCAAAACTTTAGTTCATTTCTGGTATGAAATCTAAAGGAGGATTGATCGTGTGCAGCTCAGATTACAAGATCATAGAATGAATTTTAGAGAAGCGCTCCATGATCTTGAATCATTAGCGACTTAACTAGCCGAAATTCGACACAAGCTCTGTGAAGAGGCAATAGAAAAAAGCGAAGTCTCTTTGCGAAAATGAGATATTGACACAACAATACGTGTAAGAAGACGGCCGCAAAATGTCTGGATAATTGGCTAGAGATGTTGGTCTTTCCACAGAAAGTGAAATTTCTCGCGTTATGAAAAGCGTTCTTGATAGTCTCCAACAAGAAAAATATGTACACGATTTACACGATTAAGTGACCTTAATTTTAAATTTGGATTTCTACTAGACATTGAAAATTTATTGAACGAGAATAATGTTGATAACGACCTTGAAAAAAATTGTAAAAATTTGAATGAATTTTATAATACAAATTTCAATAGAATAGAACTCTTTATCGAAATATGTGACTGCAAAATGTTACTCCGCAGTAGAAGAGAAATTGAACCTAAAACTACATTAGAATTTCTTACTTTTATAATCTCGTATGGAGAAATTTTTTTTCCAAACCTGAGAGTGGCACTTCAAATACTCCTGACTATCTCAGTATCAATTGCTAGCTGCGATCGCTCATTCAGCAAATTAAAATTAATTTTGACATATCTACGATAAACGATGGGACAAGATCACCTAATTCACCTAGCATTTTTAAGCGTGGAAAGAGAAAAATTTGAAATGACCAACTTTGATGATATTATTGATAAATTTGCTTCCTTAAAAGCAAGAAAAATTTATAAATAGTAATTAGTTTTATTAATGTATTATAATCATATTATTATTAAATATATGTATCTCCTTAGAGATAATAAATATTTACTTTTTTATTGTTTTAAAATTACGCGTTTTCAAAATATTTCTTTATAAATATGTAAAATAAATAATAGGTATCTTTTGAACTAATTCTAGAGGATCGTGTACATTTCAAAATCTAGTCTTGTTTTCTCAACTGCATTTTTTGTCTCAAATTTAAAGCCTAGCTTGAGCCTATGACTTTATTTATTTTACTTTATTTATTTATTAATTTGAGAGTATATTTTACATATAATATTATGTGGTTTTCGAATAGGGAGGGGGCGCTAAAAAGGTGTTTTGCCCCGGGCGCGAGTTAAGCTTGCTACGCCACTGTCTGGTTTAAGAGTTTAAGTAGCAAGTCGGTTATCGTAGTTTTCAATTTACGTTTCATCATTGCCGAAGTAATTATTTCAATTCACGCTCAATGGCTACGTATCACCACCACGGACGTGGCGGAAAGCGGCTCACTGAAAGACCAGGACGTGATTCTAAGAAAGATGAGGAGTGCACCGGTACTGCCACCAACGTTGCCGAAGCCGAACAGACAATCTGGAAAAAGTTTCCTGACTTGAATAGGAAAATGGAAGAATTTCGAAGGAAAGTGAAGGAAGGTCAAAGGAAAATGAAAGAAGATCAAAGGATAGCGAATGAAATGATTGAGACAACATGCAAAATAATTCCTCCCATGTCTGAGCCAAGTAAGCCTGAAATGCCAACAACTTCAGTTGATGTCATTGATATGGAAACTTATGAAGGCGGCCAACTTTTGGAACAGACGGGAAAGGAGTCGACCATAGATTCAGAAAGCTCAACCAAAAATATAACAGAACCCCCATTGAAAAAGATGAAAAAGAAGAAGAAAAATAATGTCAAAAAAGCCGAAGAAAACCTAACCATGATCACAAATAGCAGCCCTCCATCACAGCTAGATGTCGCCACTTCCTTGCGGCAATTTGAAGCCAATGTAGATTCTGACTTAACCCAACCCAAGGAGGATTATAATACAGCTGCAGCTCCACCCTCATCATCAGAAATTTGAACTACCAATCAAGTATATTAAAGTTCTTGTCGGTGGACTTACAGCTGGCACCAATACAGAACATATCTCCCTTGATTTGGCCAAGACAGGCATTTAAACACAAAAAGTTATACAGTTTAAGAGAAAAGTGGGCGAGGCCTATAGGCTCCTCGCATTTTTTCTCACAATACTAATCCATACCGATCAAAATCAACAAATCTTCTCAGTAACCAATATTTGTGATCTTCCGGTGAAAATTGAAAGATTCCGCGGAGGGAGAAGCCTCATATAATGCTACAACGGTCAGAATTTCGGCCACACGCAGCGAACGTGCAATTCTCAACCAAAATGTTTAAAATGTGCCGACGATCATCGTTTCTTTCAGTGCCATAAAGACAAAACTACACCACCCAAATGCTGCAACTGTGGAGAGGCACACACTGCAAACTACACGGGATGCAGCATCCGCCCCCCCCCCCCAAGAAGGGCTTTCGAGCAATTCCATCAACAACGGTAGGTCAAGCCCATAGGCTGGTCTCAATCTAACTAACAATCTAAAACTTTGACTAAACTTGAACTCTTTTTCGAACTTTGAATTAATATCTATAGTACTTTACAAATTTATATTTTTGAATGTTTCACGCTAGATGGCGCCACTATGGGTTAGAAAAATTAATGTAGAATCTTCATAATTTTGAATCCTGATCATGTGTATATTGGTTTTCATCAATTTTAATGCTCAATTTCAAATTTCTAAATGCAATTAATGTATATATCACAGATTAAGCTTATATCTCATGTTTTTTGACCTCATCATGGCTGTATTCACTTTGTTACGACAATTAATGCGAATCATCGATCAAGTTGTACATAATTCTAATCATGGCTGTTTTTTATATGTTACCACACTGTTACATATCTCAAAATGTTTTTATTCATTGTAAAATATTTTCATGATGAATGGGATCTTTAGTAAAATTTATATGTAAAGAACAGTAACTACAAAGAAAGTTAACCTAAGTATACACGATTAAAAAAAAAACTATAAATATATATTTCAAACAAATAATATTTTTAAAAAAGAAAAAAATTGCGCCACTCTAACCTGGAGCTCTGGGTGATCGCCCACCCCTTTCACCAGCCCTGACTTTGCCTTAGTGTAAATAGGTATAGTTCGTTCACCAAGAGTTGACACTTGGCTCTACCTTCTCGGACGAAGAGTTCATTTCAGCGCGGGAGTAAGAGGAGAAACGTCTCCACCTATATTAGTCCCTGGTCTCCACTCTTGAAATTGAGACAACCCTTAATGCGCGCCAAACGCGAACAGTAAATTCTTTTTTAGTCACTTACTTCGCTTTATCACCTGCTATTATACCTTTCCTTACTCTAGATAATTAAATACATTGCAGCAAAATATCTCAAAAAGGACAAACTATTCACTCAAAAGCGTGAAATATCATCAAATTTAGGAAATATTTAATATTTAAAAAATGCACATAAAGATTGCGAAATAAATATTTTTGTCATACGATCGCCAAATATCAACCTTGTTCAGGATTGTTCACATCCTTCTCTCAAAAATAGCGAAATAATATCATCGGATACCACGTGATGAAGGCGGAGCCAAGTGCCAACTCCTGGTGAACGAACTATACACATCGTAATGATGTGAGATTCATGTTACGTTTTAAGAATTTTACACACGATACGTCATTTTGAAGTTATTTAATATATAAAGGGAATTTTTATCGCATAGCCAACGAATACAGGGCGTTTCAAAATGACCACCGTGTAATATACATTTTAGAACCTTTATTAAAAAGCACACTCATTTGTGATCGTAAATTAATATTTAATTTAATTTGCAATAATAATAAAGCAAAACAATTAATAAAGCAAAGATATAATAAAAATTTACGGGATTCCAACTGAGGAAGCAGATACTGAAAACATGAAAACCTGCTTGATTACCAGAGGAAGAGGAGAAGGATTAAAGGGGGATGATTAGAAACATCTCCAAGTTTAAGCAGGTATCTGCTGGTCAAACTGGTTTACTTTCCCTTTGCTCCTTTTTTAATAGTGTTGCTACAGTTTTCGATGTCGTTTTTGTTGCTCTTTTGCCTAAATATTAATTTGCGATACTTCATTTTCCCGTTTTTCATGCTTCCATTTTTGACTTTATTTTCGACAAGGATTCTAGCAATTACATATTACGGACATGCATACGAAGCAACTTCCATACGAAGTTAAGAAGTATGTTCATCTCTTTTAATAGAGTTAAAGCCGATTATCTCTTTTCTCTATATACTATAAAACGAAAATCTGTATAAGTGTTCGAAAATAGTTTAAAAATGGAAGCACCGATTTGAATCGTGTGCTTTTTTACAGCTTGGAATTCTTTTGGGATGTTTAGTAAACAACGATTAATTTCCGTCCTTATTTAGTTCGGACACAATACTGAAATACGAAATTCCATTTTCGAAAAACGTTGTTACAGATTGAACTTTCCTTACTATCTTTTAAATGGCTTCATTGACTGGCATGGTTGATTTTTGTTACCGATTGCTAACATTGTTTGGATCATTATGCGACATTTTCCACCGCTCTACGTTGAGTATATTATACAGTCAGATTTCTGTTTAACTAAGTTGTTAAATCCCGATAATAAATTCAATATATGGAATATTCTTTAAGTAGAAAATCATCTTTCGAAATACTTAAACAACACAAAACAGGTTTTAAATTTATAAACACTTAGACATAGTTAAAATGGAAACTAATGCGGCTTTATCTTGGAAACTAGTATCTACTTTTTATTTTATAAATCTTAAAAATAAAAGAAATCTATATGGATAGAAATAATAGAGCAAAACATTTTCCAGTGCTACACTCTCATGCTAAATACATTTTCGATAAATTTATGTATAAAATTATAGTTGCATTTATTATAAAAGTAATTTCAAACATACATTACCACATGCATTCTGAAGTTTAATTGCTACTGACTTTGTGAAATTTTTGCAGGTCTTTTACTGGTTCTTTGTCAGGGAAAGGGATTTTACTGCTTCCTGTACTAGCTAAGTGGCTTTAAAATCAATTCAAGGTCATTTCCCCCATGAAATATGTTAACAAGTTCGAAATATTCTGAAATATTTTGGGAAAGTGGATTTCAAAGAAAAGTTCGTTAAAAAGTTCGTTTGTAAATTAAAGAGGAAAAAGCGAAACAAAACATGGTAGCGATATTTGGTGATAAATGTAGCTGATCGTAATTAAAGAACACGTTTAGTGACATTTTACGGTGAATTTGTGAGTGAAAACAAGTATATATATATATATATATATATATATATATATATATATATATATATATATATATATATATATATATATATATATATATATATATATATATATATATATATATATATATATATATATATATATATATATATATATATATATATATATATATATATATATATATATATATATATATATATATATATATATATATGTATGTATATATATATATATATATATATATATATATATATATATATATATATATATATATATATATATATATATATATATATATATATATATATATATATATATATATATATATATACTTGTTTTCACTCACAAATTCACCGTAAAATGTCACTAAACGTGTTCTTTAATTACGATCAGCTACATTTATCACCAAATATCGCTACCATGTTTTGTTTCGCTTTTTCCTCTTTAATTTACAAACTTGTTTTACGATTCTCACCATTAAGATGATAAAACTAGAAGATTTATTTTTTAACTTTTACGTTCACCTCAATGTTAAATTTTATTTACTCCAAATATTTGGTTTGAAAATTTCAATATCAAAAGTAACGAACTTAACTTCATAATCACAGTATTGATGCTACGGTTCTCTTGCTTTTTAAGGACTGCACGAACCCTGTAGAAACCATAAAAATACAGATGTTTACTTCTACCAGCATAAAATTCTTGCCAAAATAATGATTAAGATCCAAAGGTAATACAGTATAACTAATGATAAAAGCTTCAGTGACTTCAAAAAATATGAAGATTGGTTTCGCGGGATCTCATTTAGTAGCACAGTATATTAAATCACTTCACGAGATATTAAAAAAGTTTTACGTAAGATAATGGTATCGGCTTTTAGATTGAAACATAATAATTAGTCTAAATCTGAAAAATCAATGTACACTGCTGGCCTTAAAAATATTTTTAAGGAAGTAAAAAAAATTCCGTTTACAATTGAAAATTCAAAAGTCAAAAGAGAAAATGGAATGTTCCCTAGCATCAGGAATCAAAGTTAAATAGTTAGGATGACAGCTTTTTCTAACAAGTTAACGTTTCCGTCCTGCTCTAAATTGTTTGAAAATGTATTTTTTATTTATCTATTCCTAGATTTATTTTAGATATATTTTAGGGTATACTTTAGTAGAGAGTTTATTTAAGGTTTATTTTTACACCTTTATTTGCTCAAAATTATTTAATAATTCCTTAAAATATATTATTCAAGCTATATGATTAATGTATGCATAGTATTATAGTAAACGGGGATTTTAACGCATATCTTTATTTTTGATACCGCTATCAACAAACTAACGGAATATACTTAAATAATTAATCGTAGTTAAATTTTTTCTCATTTTAGCTTTCAAGCAAATATATGTTTCGTTCAAAAACATTTCAATTCTGGAAATAACGAAATTATTGAGAAGGCTCCTTGGAGCAATGTCATTTTTATCCTCTTATGACGAAAGATAGGAAAAACTTGTAGCCATATTTTCTGTAAAAAATATGGTAACCCTCTCTCTGCGTATTTTTAATTTTTTTAAATCAAAATAGGTTAAAAAATTTCACATTTTTCATGACATATTTCAAATCAGATGGTGATTCTAAAAAAAGCACGGAGTCTTTGGAATCTCTTCGGAGTCTATGGAAAAGCTTTGGAATCTTTTTACAAATTTAAATTTTTAGTATTTGCTGTTTAAAATAAGCCCTTTTCCTGATAACAAATTATACTATAATAATATCTTGTGAATTGTGCTAAATTTAAAAATAATTTTAACAAAGGAAAATTTTTTAAACATCTTTTTTTTTAAAAAGAGTAGCTTTCTTAAAATTAACGGTCTAATATGTAAGATTAAACGTCAAAATAAAATGAATTTGTTCTTTTAAAAAAACAAAGCAAACAGTTGCAGTTTTTTGAGTTGTACTAATATGCATTTACTTTTTACAAATCAAACAAACAGGAAATAATAAAGTAAAAAAAAAAAATAATATGCTTGTTCAGTTTTAGAGAGAAAGGGTGCACTTACTTAATACAATCAGTCAGATTTTGCCCCGAGTAATTTTAATATAGCAAAATGTTCTTAAATTTTATCAGCAAACTGGCTATAGTTTAGAAACTAAAAAAAAAGTTTTTCATATTTAGAGCGAGTGTTAATTTAAAGAAAAACTTCAAGTACTAAAAAAATTAAACAAAATATATTAGTATATCATCTTTAATAATTCTATTCTAGCATTTATTAGTATAACATACGAAAATATTAACATACCAAAATTAAGTATAAATTAGAAGCCGACTTAAAAATAAACATCGTATTTTACAATTTAAAAGAAAGAAAAATAGGAACGATATAGAATAAAAACAACGAAAAATCATGAATGAAATTTACGCTAGGCTTGCTTGTGAGTACACCGAATTTAGGCATTAATATCTCCATTTAAATATTTGTTTCATTGTCACCAAATAATTTTTATTAAAAAAGTAATTAAGTTTCATTTTTCTCAGTTTCTACTTAATAAAAACAAATGAAAGTTTCGATTTCACAATAGAAAAATACCTAGATTAATATGGTATAAAAAAATTCATGGCTCATAATTCAAACTTTTTTGTCCAGTATTAAATTAAATAATAAAAACTAATAAATAATTACTAAAAATTAATGTTTGTATGAAATTATCTATGGATAAACGAGTTTCATTAGTGGGTGCAATTTTTTAAAAAATTGCACTGTTTTAAGGATATGACCAGAATCGCAAAAAGTGAAACTAACATGGGCACCAAACTTATAGCCGCACTCTTGGCTAAACTATTAGAACCACAACTTCCAAATTGCAACTACCCCCCCCTTATTTTGAGGGTAGGAAATTCAAATATGTAAAAAAATATATATGCTAATTAAAATAAAGTTCGTTTTTGTGTCTGATTTCATAACTTAATTAATATTTTGCGCTAATTAAATATCATATCTGAAATCACCTCCAGGAGCCATTAAGATTGACACTTAGTTCGTGAAATTCTGATCATTAAAACGAAAGTTATTCAGGGTGATATTTTTCTCATTATGCGCACTTTGCAGCATAAAAATTCCACTGCTACAGTCCCAGGCCATATTATTAGATGCATTGCAAGATTCTATGTAAAATTATAATTATCAGGTGATACTAAACAGTTGTATTGTTTTTACTTCGATAAAACCGGTTTTGCATTTGTTTACACTCCTATATTAATTGGTTAACATTGTAATGCAATACGTTCAAAATAAATACAAATAGGAAGTATATAAGTATATAAAAAAATCTCCTGAATAAAAAACACCCATTACATGTATGTTTAAATATAAAAGTATTGCATATAAACTCGTGCAAATCATGTACTTATTAAAAAACTACAGTGCGTCTAATTATTTGATCTAATTATTATAATATACTTATATAATGCTTGATACAATGAATATTCTATATTTATATAATATATCGTCTAATTTATCCTATCGTCAAATTTATATTACATATCGTCTAATTTAACCAATTGATACACTATCGTAAACAAGTGTAGACTGGTTTCACTCACATAAAACAATAAAGCTTTATAGTATTACCTGATAATTAAGATTTTACATAGAATCTTAAAGTGCGTCTAATAATATGGCCAGGGACTGTATAATCACACTTCTATAAAACTGTTGAAAATTGTGCTTCTTCCTCTTAAACTGGACTAATTGTTATCACAGATTCACAGTTGAAAGTTTTGTGACCTATGGTGTTGACACTACAGCTAATGTGAGTAACATGCGTTCTAAACTTATAGCAAAACACGCTCTATCACACATCGAATTTTTTGAAATATAATTCCTTCTCGTCTACGATTTTCACTTAGCTTAGAGTTATTATTTGTTTGTATTTTATCGTAACCATGAAATATTTTTGTTTTGTGTACCTGGAAACTTGGATGGATAATTAGTTTGTTCATGTTCTACATGGCCTCATGCCTGTTTTTGTGTTAAGTATGTAATATATAGTGAAAGAATTGAAATCTTTATGAAAGAATTGAGTATGTGTCACTTAAGAGAATTGATAGTTGGCTTACTCGAAGCAGAATGGAAGGATTTAGATGTTGTTAAGGCTGAAAAGCTTGTAACCATATCATCATCATCATCAAAATTTATCTGGGCGCCTGAGGTCGTCAGCGGCCCTTTTCCCATCCATCTTGAAATTTAATTTTTAAGGTGGCTCTTTTCTGTAATTGGAATGCTAATCGGAGGGAAAAGAAAATTAAATAATTTGTAGTTTAGATAAAGTGGCTTCTCTACAAAAGTAAGCTGCCATTGGCCGGACGTTTATGTCTTCTCTCAAGTTTTCAAAACTAACACAATTTATGTGTTACTTTTGAACCTGCGGTGTCACAATTTATTGTTTTTTCAAAAAAATTCGCTATTTACCTTTGCAATATGATTATCTGAAAAATCTATGTTGATTTCGCGATGTATGCTCTCATTTTGGATAGACCATTTTCCTTGTGCTATTTTTCGGAGTATTTTATTCCGGCATCTTTTGAGTCTCTCTAGGTGAAATGTGGAGATGATACACCAAGCTGGAGATGCATAAGTTAGGATGGGACGGATCATTAAGATGTAGAGCAAGCGTTTAAGTCTGAGTTCCATTGCTTGTAGCCATGAACAAAATCCAAATGAATATAATTTTATTACTAGTAAAATAAATGGGGTTTACGGATTAAGAAAAATATACAGTTACAGATTAAAAAAATATGCAAGGAAAAAAAAAATAATAGTGAGCAATTCTGCGATGAAGAAAACGTTTCACACAAAAATCAAACAAATATGTTTTAAAAGAAGTTTTTTTTCTCTCAAAAATGAAAGCTTTTTTTCCAACCTTGTCCTTCGTTTTCTTGTCATTACTGTCCGCACTATAAATATTAATAAATCAATAACTCAAAAGCCACTTAGAAAAGAAAAAAAAAAGCAACAACAACAAAAGATAAGCAACAAAAAAACATGCATTAAATTACTGACACTATTTATCGTTCAACTATGCATTTTTTTCATAAATTGAACAAAGATAAAAAATGAGTAATTAAATTATTTTGAGACATAAAAAGAAGGGTTTTGATATAATAGGAAAAATGGTAATTTATTAATATAAGTATAAATTTAGAGAAATTGAAAGAAAAACTTTTTAATGTCCAGTTTTTAAAAACGAAGCGTATCTTTTGAAAATTGATTAGATTAATCTTGAAGAATTTCAAAAATAGAGCAAAACAACGGCATAAAAATGGCATACTATAGGTTCGATTCTGTAATTAACAACCTTCCTCAGTGTCGGAACATTTTCATCATTTTCTGTTTTTCGACACTGAAAAACGTTCTTGTTTATGGAACCGAAACTGTAGTATGTCCATTTTTGTGCATTTATTTGTACTTCATTCATGTTACATACGTATCATAAAGTATTTCTTACTTTCATTTAGAAACATCTCAAGAGTAAATTGGATAGATGTAGAGTGCCTAAAGTACTCTACATACAGATAGATGTACCAGGTGGTATTAAGAAAAGAGGAAAATTTTTGACTTAAAATAAAATTATTTTTAAGTAAGTACAGAACGATACTAGAAATTTTTTTTAAAGCAGGATAATATTTTTCAGAAATGTCTACTGCTGTTGCTTAGTTTTCTAAATTCAATAAAATGATACTAGAACGATATTTATTTTAGTTTTTCAATTATCTACTTATAGCACTATTTTTTTTAAAAAGAAAAATATTATTTGCTTCATATTTTTTAAATTCTAGTACTTTTTTTAATTTTTATTAAGTGGTAATTTTAATTACCTTAGTAAAATAAAGTAATAAAATTGTGATATTTCTTTTTATTTTTTATTTTTACATGATTTTTAAGTAGATCTATCCACAGATTGTAATTGTGACCTGAATCAGAGAACGATAAATCTCCAATTCAGTTCTCCCAGAGGTATTGATTTGTTATGGGAACTTGGAGGACTTTCCGACCCCGACAGATTTAACGCACACCACTCACAATATAATCTACGGGAATTCTTTGGGCAATGTGGTACGATTCTCACGAACACGAGCCCAACGTCCTACCAACCGGGCTATCCCGGCCCTAGAGGAGAATAATAAAACAACTCAGAAGTCGGACCAATTATGGAGAATAAAAAGATGAAGTTTCTATCGTCTGAGGAGTCCCCGACCAAAAGGGTATTTAACTGATTTTCTCCACTTTTGTGAGCCGTCCAATGGTGCCCCAAAATTTCTTTTTGAATTGTTAATTGAACTTTAATTGATTTGTAATTGTAGTTCACATTTTTAATTGTTTTGCAATTGTGATTGTTTTGTTTTAAATAAAGAAGGTTCGTTGACTTTCTAACTGAAGGGCTGTTCTGTGGGTCGAGGTATGGCGGATGCCTCTCTGCTGCAGTAGGCCCATTTTTGACCACGGTAGCAGTCATTTTGGTGCCGCCCCTCTGCGTGTCTTTATTTAGAGTTGCACTGCTGACAGGTCTCCTTTGCTTGCCAGCGTAATTTGTGTTGCTTTTTGTTGGTAGGAACTCGAGGCCTTATGCATGATTTCCCGCAATTCTTAACGCTCATCCTGGATGGACTGCCTCGTGTGACGAAACATTTCATCTTGCTCATGGGCAGATGAAATGCCTGCCAGCACCTGCTAGAAGACAGAAGGCTTTCGCGCGTATTACTATAAACAAGAATATGATCCTTTAGTAATCCGAACATTGCAACATATTTCGTATTTCCCCTTATTCAGCAGTTTAATAGCCCGAACGTTGTGACTTCTTTCTTAATTTTTACTCTCTGCGCATTTTATGCTCGTGACATCGGATTACTAAATTGATACGTGCGGAGGCCTTCTCTCTTTTAGGAGGTGCTGGCCTGGGTACTTTATGATAATTTAGCATGCTTTGACACATATGGCTCTAATTGCGATTAATGTGCCTCACTACTTCTTTTTTCTTAACACTGAAGATACATAAAAATTTGAAAATAGATTCTTCACAATGAACTATGATTTTAAACTGATGATTCACAAATGTGTGCTTTCGAATAAATTTGGCGAAAATTTAATTATTTCTTTAAAGGATATCTTTTATTCATGGATAAATCACATTTCCCCCCAAGTTATGTATGTTATACTGTTTTATAAACAAATAGAAAGCTATCACTTGAAATTTAACATCAAAGAGTTTTTTGAAATCATCAAGTTAGGTCACGTAAAAGTCAGTAATCTTATTTGAAACATCACTCTTAACAAGCTTACGCACATTGAATATTTTTCTCGTCTTATAGGATAATGTGTAAGGGAAAGACTCACTCATGCCTTCGCATTTATTCTCAGCGCATTTGCAGTTTCCTCACGTTTAGGAATTCGACTGGAAAAAAACTTCTTTACCAGAGATTTAAATATGTGTAGTGATATAGCTCAATTCAAAGCCTGTTAAATGCAATATATTTAAAATTACACTAATTCTATTTCATGCGATCGTGAATTCGCGAACAAAGATACTAAATTAACTGAAATTTCTCAGGATTTCTTTTTTTGTAAAGATTTTTTATACCTAATTTAAGTCTGTTTTTTGATTGTGGTCAGAGGAAATAACAAATATTATGCCATATTCATAACTGTTAGGTCAAGCTTCAGGAAGTTTTTCCGATGGCTTTTTCGTCACATGAAATAACGATAATTGCGCTATTTTCATAACTGCTGGGAGTTCAGGACTGTTAGGTTATGATGCATTCATAACTGTTAGGTCAAATTTAGCCTATGTTTCAAGCTTATCCAGTGTCCTCTGTGCTAATTTTAAAAATGGCATAAAACGACAGCATGAAGAAAATCCACAGTTTTGTGAAAACTTAAATTACTTATGGTCTAATTTGTTTTAGTTTCAAAAGATTACGAGGTTGCTCAGGGGATTTTCAAAAAGTTGACCCAGGTTCGAATCCCCACGGTAACTGATTGATATGAATTAAGCACTCGACTCGCATCGACCATAGTGCTGACGAAATATATCCTTAGTAGTAAACGGATCATGGGTTAGAATCTCCTCTGCGGTTGATATAATCGTGAGAGGATTGCCTGATTTTTCTCTCAATGTAACGCAATTGTGGGTTAGTTCCATCAAAAGGTCTTCCACGAAGGCTAGTTTACCCTGATGATTGATCCTGGAGTTCCCTTGTCTTCTGAATTGGGTTTAAAATTACAAGACTACGGAGTTGAACATTGATAGTTGTAAACTAAGAATCGGAGTGGGCTTTTACACGCCCATTATAAAATTAAAAAAAAATAAAAAATAGCGCTGGGCTCATAAAAATTTGAAAAAAATTAAGAATTGAGTCATAGATTTTGATAATTTTTTTCTAGGCTTAAAAATCTCGCCAAATTGGCATTTTTTTTAAAAAAAGGTTATTAAATTTGAAAGTATTCAAGATATTTGTCCATTCCAAACCGTAAATAATTTTTACGACAAGATTGCATTTATATTTTAAAATTATAGTTTTGTCTCAAGTGTAAGATCCTTAAAATATGGCTTTTTTTTTTATTTTCCTTGACGAAAAAGCTTGAAGAAAGAGCTAATGTCTAATTCTTCGCGGATTCTAAAATGTATAATTCTTCGGGGAGCAGTGCTTAATCTTAGAATTTTCTGATATTACGGAATACTCTTCTTAATGAATAACCAGTATGGGTTAGGTCTAGAGTTCTCAAATCTCACGAGGTTCACACTATGCCACATCAAAATTTTTCAGATTAGAGCTCTGTAGCAAAATGACTGTGGCAAAAGTTACCACACTTGGTGAAGTTTCTTTCGTATCTCGATATCTTACTCCGCCTTAAATTCACCTTAACTGCTTCGAATTGTCTTTCGATTCGTCATTTTACAATTCAAATGATCTGTAACTGTGCCAAAGCTGCGAAATTTTTGATTATCTGACTCAGCACTTTAGTTATAAAAATGTAACTTAGTTTTTAAATTTGTCTGTAAATTTTTCTACCGGAAGCTTCTTTGCTGTACATTTAGTGTCAATTATAGATATCATAGCTTTCAGAATATAATTTACAAAATACATGTTTATTACCCATTGGCAAAATGGGTCTTGGTTTGGATTTGATGGCGTCATCACACTTTTCAACTACAATAATCAAGAGGTAAACAGTGCGCATGCGTCGTCATTGCATGCGTTGCTATGGCGACCGCTGCTATTTGATAATTTTTTTAGAATTCTTTTTTTCACTTATAATTTGCATTAAGTTAATGAGTTTCATTTTGAGATATGGGACTAGAGTGATCCCATAAATACTTCTTGAGTTGTGAATAAAAAAGAATTTCATCATTTGAACGAAATTTTTTTAAAATATTTTTTTAATTAAGAATCAGAAATTCTAACCTACACTTCAAACTGAATAGCTTTCAATATTAATTCAGGTGAATATCACAAAAAAACAGGGTTCATACTGATTGACATGGTCCGAAAAGTTAGAGCTGAAGCAAGAAAAAAACTATGCCAAGGCCTAAATTTACCGAGGCTGAAAAAGCCAAAGACCGTTGACGGGAATACCTTAAGCATTACACACAAACGGAAAAACGAAAGGATTCCGTTCGCAAACACAAGCATAAATCCCGTCCCTCACAAAAGTACCAAAGTGGTTGAGAGAATAACCCTACTGAAGAGCGAATGGTGGCTCTCCGAACCCCTTTCATGCAAATACGAGAACTGGGCGTTGATCACCAGTTAGGGATAAAAGGATCCATTGTCTACGTACACAATGACGTGCACAAAACCGTAGACTGTCTTTCACGCAATATAAATGATTCATTCACTGTTCATGTAAAATTGAATAAAAGCCTAGCTTTCAAATCATATTTCATGTATGAACTTGTGAATCCGAAACGGGTGTAAGATGCAGCTTACAATCTCCTTTAAACACCATTGTATCAATCCGAAAATGCTAATATTGATCTCGATTGGCTGTTCAATGTCTATTCAGTCATCAAAAGAATTTACACAGAATGCCTCTGAGCTGCATTCAAATATGTCTGCGAAATTGTGTACCGAGCAGTTCAGGATTAACAGTTAAAGATGTCCTAGATGAAAACAAAATAAAGTTTCTTTTCCAAGAAAAACAAATTAGACAGAAACCATTTTGCCAATGGGTAACCTGTGATCGCATTACGGCAATAATTTTTTTCTTTTTTCATTCTGTTTTCACTTTACTCTAAGAAAGAGTTATTCTGTATTCTATCAGTGAAATGCTTGCATGGAAAAAGAAAGTCTTAAAAATGTATGAACATGAAAATTCAGACTTTTTTTTAGATTATTTTAGGTATAATAGATACTTCAAAAAATAAAAATTAATTTTAAAATCGAGAAAAAAATCTAGACGATCTATACGTCTGTGATTCTTCTGGATAAAAAAATAACTTCGATGTACACAATGTTATTTCTACGGAAAAGTTTTTTTTCCTTTCTTGTCTGTCCAATTTCGCTCTCAATCAATCATAGACTATTAACCGTTGCATTTAACCTTTAGACTATGTTTAGCGTAGTTTGACTCTATGCCTTCTATGTAGGAATCATAGTTACAGCATAGAACACTGCTTCCTATTGACGTGACCTAAGTGTTAACACTAGTGATGGCTGGTCGATTTAACTTTGAAAAGACAAATTGGTTTGGACAGACGGAAGTTCCTTTATAAATTCCATAATTAACATTTACTCTAATAATTTTCTTTTATAATAAAAATCAACAATTATCTAAAACAAAACTAACGTTTAATATGTCTGAAAAGCTGAATACAAGCGATATACAAGTATGAACTATCACAGATATATTTTTATGCAAAATTCTTAATATTTTTCCTTTTCAGAAACTCAACTGTAAAAATCTTACGTTAAAATCAAATATACAAGCATCAACGTTTTCTTTTACAATGTCAATTTTATGTGTGAATCGGATTTTTTTATAACTTTTCCACGTTCTTCCAATTTCTGTATGACAGCAGTTTTATCTAAAGATAGGTCACAGATATGTTCTTACAGACTCTGCTTTAGTATTTATCTTTAGACAAATAGACAAGAAAATACATAAAATATGCCTATTATCCATAAAATAAGCATCAAAGAGGATTTAGGCTAAACATTCTTTCACAAAGATTTCCCGAATACATGTACCTATAACTTTTTTTCTCGTTTCAGATTTATTCAAATGACTGCTGCATTTTGAAAGAGTTTGGGTTTTCTTTTAAAGGATTTGTAATCCTTAGAATCTTTTTTAAATTCTGCAGATTGTGAAGCTTAAAAAAGAATTTGCTACTCCCAGTCATTATGATTTTTATATTTCTGTAAAAAAATATATAAATGAATGAAGGAGATTGAAATAAAAAGTATCAATGTCATTTTGTAGTTGATTTTATACATTCTGTGATTTTAGCATCTCTTCACAATTCTTCATTGGCCTTCAAGACATGAAAATTCAATTTTTTTCAAGATGCAATTTATCAATGGGTTTTGAGACACAATTAATTAATAGGTTTTAAGATACAGTTTGAGTTGTAATTTTTTTTGTAGCTAATTTTTTGAAAGCATAATTTGCTTGTCCAGTTCGACATATTTATTGTAATAAAATTGGCTCTAGAGTAGAATCGGGGGTCTTTAAGTGGGCGAAATATTTCAAACGTACAATTTTGCTTTAACCTTGTTTCTGGTTGCAATTTTATTCCTTGTTTTTACACTTTATGGTTACCGCAATTTTTGTTTATCATTACGAGTTTGGTTCTTGGTTTATTTTCATACATATTAATTCAATTTCAAATTTTAATCTCTGTTATTCTTTTAACATTAGTTACTCGCTTGTTATCATTGTCTCTCATCTCTACGCGCATCTCTACATTGTCTCTCTCTCATCTCTAAGTCTGGAATAATACGTATACTCTAGTATATGTATTTTTTCGAACTGAAGAAAAATGATAAGAAAGCGTTTATTGACAGTTGTATGCAAGAAGGTTTGATTGGTACATATTATTTTTATCCTGTTTGTATGAAGGATATAAGTTTAGTTGAACGAGAAAAACGAGCGAATTTTTAGCAATGGGTTTTCGTGAAAAAGGTGGAAATGCTCATCGTTGTAACACAGTCTCTGAGAAACGATACTTAAAATAAACGGTACTTAAAAATGAGGAGCGAAAAATAAAATAATTCTGACTAACAATAACTAATAATAATGTGAGGCAAATGAGATGAATGCGAGGTCAAGAAAAATTGTGGTTTGTTGGCGTAGTTTTTCTAGAGAGATGTATATTGATGTATGTTTGAGAATGAGTGAAATGATTTAAGTTCAGATCCTGATATGGTAAAAGAAATTGATGAAAGAAAATTCGGTAAGAGAAAATATAATCTTGGTAAATGGAAGTAAATGAAAATTAGTATGGTAAATGGTATTTTAAAAATTAGTGGTTTTTTTTAGGTCATAGAAGATCGTACGACACAGACTTTGCTTGATGTTATTACTTGGAGTAATTATCATAATTATCATGTCAGATTACTAAAAATCTATGATTGACTGTAAAACGAATGTTTCTATATCGTTTTTTCAATCATTTCTTGAATTCTGATGGTGAATATACCAACAGAATCGAGGGCATGGGGATCCAAATAAAGAGGGAATTTCGCAAAAATTTTTTTCCTAGTTTTCTGAAGAAAACTTCGATATTTATTTTGAAGAATTTATTTGAAAACTTCGATACCGAGAACAGAAGGAAGCTGATTCGTTTCAGGACTTTATGCAACGTACATAAGAAAAGAGCGTATAAAGGAAAAGAACGTATAAAAGAAAATTACTTGTAAAAGACACACTCATCTGACCATGTCGAAAAGAAATATTAGTGATGTTCATAGATAAGAGTTATTTTCCTTGTTTAGAAAGTATTGTGTTTATGATATTTGTGTTATGAAAAAAAAATTAAAATTTTTCTAAACTTTTTTTTAATGTAGATGTTAAATCATTACCCATATTTAAATGTTTTAAATATTCATTGTTATTACAAAATATTTTAATGTGTTTCAGTAGTTGATGAAAAAGATGTGTAAAAAGCATAATAAATATCTATTGTGAGAGGGGATCTCGATAGTAAACTATTACCACAAAATGAATTTCTCCTATTCTTTTTAACACTAGAAAACGTCCTGAAATTTAACTATTATTTGATTTAATTTAAAGATACGATTTTGAATGTTTACTAAATCGTATTATTAACGAATCTGTCTTGTTAAAATATTTCCAACTCATCTACAACTTGATTTTAAGATTAAGCTCTTCTGGAAAATTCCGAAATACATAGTGCAGAGGAAATTTATTATAATACCATTTCATAATGAATTCCTACATTGTGAATTAGAATGGCGATAAGAGTAGTTGATGCAATGATTAAACTGGAGATGAATTGGATGAGAATAATCCATGACGCAAGGAGTTGGTGAGTGACGTAACATAAATTTGATGAATATTATTCGATTGTGAACTTTATAATGCATCTAAGTCAGTCATATTCAATGGCATTGTTATCATGTTAATGAATCTAAATAATAGCTTCAATCTGCGTAAAAACAGAGTAAGGTATTGTGTAAATAAATAGAGTTATTGTCCGTGAACAAGGGGAAATTTAAACGCATATATAATTAAATAGCTGTTTTCAAAGAGACCACACTTCATAAAGAGTAGTCGCTCTTATCTGTGTAATTGATAATGGGTAAATAAGAACTGAAAGATACATTCCGTTAAAGCTATTATTCACAAATGACAGAAAGTTTTAGGCTATAAAAATATAGTATTCAATTACATAGCTTAAACTTTTAATATAATTAATGGATTGTATTTCTCATGTTGATATATGAATAACATTAATGTTCGTATGGTATTTAATATTGTCTTTATTTGTACATAAAATTTCAACATTTTAATGAAGTACATTAAAGGTGATTTCGAATGCATATTTTCTGCTAAAATGCACAAGTAATTAAAAAATTTAAATTTAAGTTATTGTTCTCAAATTATGGAATCTTGTAAGCTAGAAAAAAGAATATTATATTCCATTAGTTTCCATTGCTCAAATTCTACATTTTATAATTGGAATATAAATCTACCGTTTATTCATAAATGCTGACCATTTATTGTAGTATAGAAATTTATTTTCATTATTTATTCATGGATTTATAATATTTATAAAGAAGTATATTTAAAGTGATATAGTATACATTAAGATTTCTACATTTTAATTATTTTATGCATTTCTTTGATCAATTTAATGCATTTATGAGTTTTGAGTATGATTTGATATTTCTTGGAGTATCTATAAGCATCTCGCATTTATTTAAAAAAACCGTTTTATAAATCATTGTTGTAAACATAGTGAGTGCTTAATGTTTGTATAAAAATTTTTTATGTGACAAAATTCTGAAATTAAGTATAAAAATCACTTCTTTTTAAGTAATGTACGTAAAATTTAAAAAATAGTAATACAAAGAAAATTAATTTACTTCATTATTTACTTTAAATTCTGACTATATCCTTTTTGGATTCTATTTGATATAAAAAGATGATATTGACTGCCAAAGAGCACTTTGTAGTTACTTATCACTCATTTTGGCTTATAGTTTGAAGCTATTTTCCGTTTGTTAATATTGTGTTAAAAATCTCTAAAATGAATTTGGTTAAAAAAGAAAAAATAAACATGGAAAAATGACTCAAAGCAACAATAAATAAAGAAAACACAAAAATTAGATTCAAATTTAGCATAAATGAGGAGTATTGATATTGTATTAAAGAATTCCAAAATGTTGTTGTATAAAAAACATGAAAATAAGACTCAAAACAACATTAAAAAAATATAAAATTGTGACTACAATCAACAAAAACATGTGAAAAAGACTCCAAACAACAAAGAATAAGACTCAAATACAAAACATGAAAAAAGGACTAAAAACAGCAACTGAGAAATAACTCATATAACATGACTCACATTTGCAAAATAAAAACTATGTAAAAAAGATTGCAAAGAACAAATAAGGTCTACAAATAAAACATGAAAATAGGACTTAAAACAAGACTAAAATAACTGACAATTGTGATTCTTGCTTTCCCGGACTAATTACATAAGAGTAAATACGATTGGTATGATTAAAAACAATTGAATTAAGTAAACTAAACTTAGATACACTCCGAATAAGAGAATGATTTAGCATAAAGTAAAAATTTATTCAAGTGTTTACTGTTATTTGTATTTCTAGAAACTGACAGTTGTATGCCTTTCTGGGTTTATAAAGAGGAAAATAACAGTTTTGGAATTCCTGGCGCGTTTTATCAGGGAAGAAGGTACTAGTTGGGGCATTTTGGCTGCCTGCCCGGGTAAACAAATTAGAAAAGCAAGATAGAATGTTTGAAGAATAAGAATAAAGTGAGAAAACAAGCGTAAAACAGAACATTCTTTCCAAAGTATCTTAATTTAATTTATATTTTCTTTTGGTTGACAAGTATATGTTCTGACTTTGGGTGACGTGCTGCTTAGCAAAAAGTTCGACAGAAGAATTCTTTTTAAAGTTCTGCCGTGATGAGAATACTGTTTAATGTTCTCGAACATAAATATTAAGATATTTCTTATAGTTCGTAGCTATCTTTTCGTAGCTATCTAATTTGAATTTATAACTTATTTTGAATGTATCTAAAGATTTTTATTGGATTATATTTCACTTTGCACTTTTATAGCATAACGTTTTAGTCATAAATTTAAAAAAGGTTGAAACTGAGGGGTTTTAACACTTAAATTTAAAGTAAAAAAAAAAGAGAATCAGAAAAAAAACAATAAAAAATAAACATGACAATGTTTGGGTTTTGCTATCGCTTCTCGCTTCAAGTTCTTATGACTTATAGGATGAAGAAATGAAATATGAAGTTTATATTACTTAGAGGAGAAAGAAATGAAATGTAAAGTTTGTATTACTCATAGGAGGAAGAAATGAAATATGAATTTTATATTACTTACAGGAAGAAGTAATGAAATGCCAAGTTAATATTACTCACAGGAGAAAGAAATGGAATATGAATTTTATATTACTTACAGGAGGAAGAAATTGAATATGAAGTTTGTATTACTCCCAGGAGGAAGAAATGAAATTTCAAGATTATTTTACTTACAGGAAAAATAGATATATTTTCCTCAAAAACATTTACGTAATTTGATTGGGTTTGGCATCTTGGCATGATATCAAATTGATTAAAAACGATGGAATGTTTAAATATTTTTAAGGAAATTTAACGCATAAGCACTTAACACAGCACATACTACCTAACACTTAAGATGAAATATTATTTCTTAATGAGACAGTAATTTTATTAAGATATAATTTGTAGAACTGAAGAAAATTTAAATACTTATGTTATAATAACAACTTCTAAGAGCTTAAAACAACTGCTAAGAAAATTCGTCTTAAAAAAATGAACTAAGACCAAAGTGATAAAAATAAAGTGTAAAACAAATGGCAAATTATGGGTCAATTCAAAGGATATGGAAGAGATAAATACATTTACATACATTGGGGCAATTGTTAATACTCATAGTGGTACTATTGAGAACATTAAGAGGAGGATAAAAAAGACTCTGGTCATTTTCATTATACTTTTCAAGGTATAGAAATCACGATGTTTGAATATGAAATTAAAAAAATATATATTCAAAGCAACAGTGAAATCCATTTTTCTTTAACACAGCAAAACTTCGAAACTAAGAAAGCAGTAGGGAAACAAAATAGATGCTTTTCAAACAAAATGTTTCAGAAAAATATTGAAAATATAATGGCCGAAAAAAATAAGCAACATGGATCTATCGTATGTTCAATACAAAACCATTAACAATAGATGTAAAAAAAGAGACTATGGAATTGGATAGACCGCATATTAAGAAGCTAAAAAGAACGAGTGAATCACATTGAAGTGGTCACCAGATGGAAAGAGAAGGAAAGGAAGGCCGAGAACAACATGGTGAGGCATGATGACAAACGAGAAAGTTTGCCGTGTCCATTGGAATGCTGCCAGAGAGATCACTCTGGACAGGAGAAAAGGGAGGGCAGAGATTGTGGCTTCATGCACTTTTCAGACGTAATGAGTTTCAAGGCAAAGTATTATTAAAGAAAGTTGAGAAATCTCATTATTTATAAAAAGAAATGCTTTAATATTTGCAAAATGGAGGGTAAAAAAAAAAAAAAAAAAAAAAAAAAAAAAAAACGAAGATAATAAAATTTTTTTGTAATATAGCATTAAAATATTTTTTTTAATTGTTATATAGTATAAAAAGAAAGGATCTTTACTTCGCATTGATAAAAATACAAAAAAAAATATCGATATCACAAACACTATCAAGATTAGTATCAATAATATATCAATAATATTTGATACTTCATTACATCGATACTGAATTTCGAGTTTCGCTTTAGCTTATTAATATCAACTATTGTATATATATATATATATATATATATATATATATATATATATATATATATATATATATATATATATATATATATATATATATATATATATATATATATATATATATATATATATATATATATATATATATATATATATATATATATGTCAGCTTATTAATATTAGCGGTTGACCTAATTGTAAGGAGACTTCGAGAATTCATGTAGTGATTATATTTATCTTAGCTATAGAAAAATACCCATTTATAAACACTAATTTATAATACCTGCTATATCTAATTAGTTTCTAAACATCGGTGTTAAATTTATCTGAGTCTCCGCGGGCAAAAGTTATCTAGTTATATTCAGCGGCCTAATCTGGCTCGAGGGCCTCGAGTGAATGGTTATAAACATAAAAGTTAAATAGCTCATTCGAACATTGCTGTAATTGGACTAGTTTCATTATTTTATTGTTGACAGCAGACATTTCCCCCTGATTGCTTAATATATTTCTTCAAGTTTGAAAATCACCATCTCTTGATTTAATTCTCATTTAAACAAATTCTCTAAGAAAAAATAGTAATTTTGTATTCTTCTTATTCAGTGTAAAAAAAAAAAAAATCAATGAATAACAGTGAGTTGTTAATAGCGTTTCAGGATTTTTTGATAATATTCTATTATCAGTGTTCTATTATTAAGTTGTCATCGTTATTTTATTTTTTAACTGACGTTAAACATCCGACCCCATTCTGAGTTTACGACGATCACTGTTCAGCTCCGTAGACTTGTAATTTTTTACCCTACCTAAAAGACAAAGTTACTCATGGATCAATATTGGGACTTAGTAAAAGACTTTTTTGCTGATGTTGGAACTAACCCACATTAACGTTTCTTAGAGGGGAGAACCAGAAAAACCTCACACGGTTAGCCAGACGAGATGGGGATTTCTAACCACTGATTCGTCTACAACAGATGATATTTAAAATCAGCACTGCGGTCGGTATGAGCTAATTAGTATCAACCTGCTACCACTGGTATTCGAACCTGGGTTACCTTATTTGGAGGTGAACGCTCTATTCCCTGAGCCACGACGGTTCTGTCAGTGTTATTTAGCAATGTTAACAATGGTTGTAGACTTTTAGAGCCGAATTGACGGATTTATTTATACCGAGGTTATATTATTGTCTTCAATTAATCTGATTTAGTTTCTATGAATGAGCTAGTGGTCCAATCATGGAAATGAAATAGAGGCTAATATTTTGAAAATATTTCAATTTGTATTTCGAAATTCGTGAACTTAATCTTGAATCTTGTTTATCAGAAAAATTAATTTTTTTAAAATGAAGTAAAAATCTGTTGGCCTTTTATTTCAAAACGTTCTCGACAATTATTAAATAGGATACGTGAATTGTAAAAATATAATAAAATAGAACAAATAAATAAATAGTCATTAAAGGACAACGAAAATATATAAAAATTAAAATATAACAAATATACTAAAAAATATAATAAATAATTATTAAAAGTTGTTTTTTGTATGAAATTACCTATGGATAAAGGAGATAATTTAATACTGTATGAAACGAAAAAAATTTATAACTGAGTGCAAAAACTTTTTAAATCGTTCAAAATGTAAAGGTATGGCGAAATGCGCAAAAAATAAAATTTAAATTATGGATTTAAACTTTCGACCGTACACCAGCTATTGGGAGCATTTTTTCCAGGGTGCGGCATCCCTCCATATTTTAAGGATCTATAATCCAAATCCATTAAAGAAAGTTTGTTTCTTTCTCAACAAAAGTGTGTTTTAGGGTATTCATTTCGTAACTTAATATATAGTCAGCCCTAATTAATCAACATAATTAAATTGGGCCCTCAAACCATTAGGATTCAGTGTTAGTACGTGAAAATTCGTTCATGTGATCAAAAGTTAGTTTGAAGTGATAACTTTTTATTTTAGATATAGTTCAAAGTCATAAACTCTCACATTTGATGATTTTAAAGATTATTTTATTTAAATGGCTCATAAATCGAAATTTTCCTCTAAGTCTTTAAAAAAAAAGTTATAGTTTTTTCATCAGTATCAAAAGAAAGTATCAATTTTCCAGTTAATACTCTTGAACGCAATTATCAATTTCAACTGATACTACATGATAAAAACTTCATTTGCCTCAAAAAAATGAAAAATTGAAAACAATACTCGATATGTTTCACGCGTTAAAAAACAGGCGCTCATTTTCAAGATTTGCCATTCGTGAAAGTTTCTCGTCTTTGACTCACACATTGTTTCAAGTTTAGCAAATTTTGAAAATGGGAGCCTGTTTTTTCAACGCTTGAAACATATAGACTGTTATTTCCAATTTGTATATTTTTGAAGCGAATTAACGTTTTCAACAAATAATATGCATCAATTTCTTGGGATTACTTGTTTAAACAACTAATACTATAAAAAAAAGTATAGAGTTTCGACAGAAAGTATCGATACTTTTCAAGGAATGGTCATTTTTAAATATCACTAGCTCTACCTTTCTCCATCATCTCTAATATATTCAGCTCAGTTAAATTTTTATTTATTTATTATTAACTTAAACTACTAATTTTTTTCTTTAAATAAGGATTAGAATTTTGTTATTAAAAAAGTAAAAATACTATAAATATCGTACTCATTTATTGAAAACAAGACTAGCAAATAAACTCATAACTGTGAAATATTAGTTTTATGTTCTTCATCATTTTCTTTCACTTTGCATCCTTAATAAATTACGTGACACTTTGCGCTTATTGTATCAGTATTATAAATTAAGTCTATTAGTTTTAAAACTACGGCAAAAGCTTTTAAAACGTAAAAGATAGATGCTAAGGTATTGAAACACATGTTTCGGGGTATAATGCATTAATTTGCTGTCTGCTATTAATTAAGTGGTGTAATTAACTAAATTGAGATTAATGTGGCGTTATAAATAATTCATTGATATGCCAGAAAGCATATGATGATTTGTAATTTATGGTCGAATCATTATTATAAATCATGAATTTGTTCAATTAACTCCGTCAGCCAGAACCATCGGTCATGGGGTTTCAGCGGAAATTATCGCTTGCCGAATGAACATTAATTTATTTTTATGGATATGAATTTGTTTTTAAAAGTCTGAGTGATCAAATATAATAAAAACTTTATTCTTCAACTACTTGAAAAATGTGCATAAGTGCAAAATTTTAGAATTATAACTTCAATTTACAAATAAATATATTTTTTCATTGTTTAATGGACTCTACGATTTCAAGAACATATGGTCTACAATTTTAAGAACATATAGACAGTAAATATGCTACATGTTTGGGTGTATTATCCATTCAATCCATTTTATCGTAAAATCCATTTTTACCCTAAAATGACCCATTTTGACCCTAACTGATCCGGGATCCTTTGATCCGGGATTTTTAACAGTGCACTTATATATAAATATACACTATTCAACACTTTTAGTTATTGATTTTTTTCCCATTAAATACTCAATTCTGAATTCTGATTGAATTCTTCAATCAGTATATATATATATATATATATATATATATCTTCCTTTATATTTTACTTTCTGTTTTTACGTGTTTTTTTTACTTATTGTGTTTTATTTTATTTGTCGTAATTTTTGTAAAAAATTTTTTGAGTGCTCCTCACACTATTATATTGATATATTTTGCTTTGGCTATATTGATACAATATTAGAAAGCACTCTTTTTCGGATATAATCGTGTGGGCTGATGAAAATATTATATCTTTTATTTTCCGGTTTTTTAAAAAAACTTTATCCTCTTTTTTTATTATTTTTTTTTAATTAATTCTTTTTCTTTCCCCAGTTGTTTTTTATTATTATTTCCCCCCCCCCCCTTCTTTTTCATTTGTCTGTAATTTACCTTTGTTTTATCTTCATTTTGAACATATATATATATATATATATATATATATATATCCTTTTTTAAAAATAATATTTCTGAGTTGACGACTAAATTAAAGTTCTTTATTCTATATTTAATGAATCAATTGTTTTATGAAACACAAACTTTAATTGGCATGGTTAGTGTATTTTGGCGATATTCAGTAGGGAAATACTTTAGTATAGGAAATACTTGTCGATAACTCACAAGCATAAAAAATAAATGTCAGTGTGGGGACTACCGGGCAATGGCCTTCGTATCTTTGCTACGTTATTATTCCGGTTAATTTGAATATTACTGGCAATAGACAGCTACTGTTAAAAATTTAGAATTTTTTTTATCAAACAAAACAAAGTATTAGCCTACTATTTGAATAAGAAATCGCTTCCAACTAATACTAATAAATCATAACTAATTAAAACTAAGGAATAATCATATTTCTCACGGTATCGGTCTGTAATTTGGAGTTGCATACAATTCATAGTCAATATGAGATGTATTTAAACATCTCATGCTTAACCATAGTCCATTTTTGGTATTGTAATCGATACCAAATTTCCAACTTTAGCTGGTAATATATACATACGAAAAGAAAATGCTTATAATCAAGTTTTTTGTTGCATATCAAGTTCTTGAAATAAAAAAACTAAATAACTTTCTTCCCAGCAGCAATTTAAAAGTAAAACTAATAATAAAAGTCTCAGCAATCCATTTTGAAGCGTGTGTAAATCGTATTATAAGTTTTAAAATATAAATTTTCTGCTTTACAAGCACTTGATAACATTTAAATAGCGAAGAAATCTTTTTAAGGACGGAAAATGTGTATTCCAATTTTATTTCTTATTGGAAATATCATGAATAAAATTTACTGTTAAATCAGCCTTTCTTTAGTCATATTGTAAAGATTACTATATTGGTTAAGCGTATAGTTTCAAAGAGTTAAAATAGAATTTTCAATATAGACGAGTCGAAACAAGTTTTCTAAAAGCAGTAAGCTATAAAGTATTATGTTATTGCGAAAAATACTTTACACGAATTTTTTCTTCGTTTCTTTGTAATGTAACCCTCAAGGAAATAGATGTTTTACTATTTCTATTGCATCCTATATACATGCAAAGATATGCATTTTTCAAGTAACAAAAATATAAAGCAACTAGAAAGTGAGAAAGGGATTTAAATTTTATAAATTCTTACAGAAAATCTTATAAAGTATTTTCGCAACGCGTTTCAATGAGTTATAAATATATTCTGATTTGAAAATGAAATTGTATCCCTACAATATAGGGTAAGGAGTAAAAAATTTTTTGACCTTATTTCAGAATTTATTTGTTTTGAAGTTTCCGATTTGTTTTAAAGTTTCCAATATTTATTGTAAGTATATCAAATAAAAAAACTGCTACATTTTCTGAATTCAGGAAGATTTCTTGTCTAGAAATTTCAAAAAATTGAATTTCTTTATTGCCGATTTCGATACCTTATAATATAGGGTATTTGTGGTCAAAACCGTTTTGACGGGAAACTAATCGATATAGTTGAAAAACGCGACCAGAAAAACAATTTACAGGGTGAGCAACACACTCAAATTTAACAGAGCATCATATGTACTATGATCCAACACATGCGCTTAAGAAACAAAGTGAAAGTCAGCAAATACATCATCTGTAAACCGGTTGTTGGACAACTATAGTGAGGCTTTCAGGGGAACTCCTCCAGACATCAGTCTAGCGTCGTGGCGGGTGTCATGGTTACGAGGAAATGTCACTTCGAATAGGGGTGTGGGGTGAAAAGTTTTGTCTTGATCTTGGCATAGGTCAGCGTGAGTAAACCAATCAACACTTTCATTCCTCCATTGCACCCCATTAGAAATGTGCTCTAGCTTGTAACCATAGCAGCAGACAGCCCCGGACTTAAAGCCTGGAGGAGTTCTCTTCAAAGCCACACTATAAGTGTATGGTTGGGTACGGTGCCTCCCGCCAATCACCGTTTTATTTTTACTTTCTATGTCAACATGTGTTAGCAGATATAATCACCATGGATGATATAAATGGTTTCTCAAAGGAATATATTTATTAACAGTACAACATGGTTTATCAATGGTGTTAAAATGTACAGCAGAACAGCAATAAATAACAAAAAGAAAAATTTTCTTCTCCCCAACACCAGTAATGGTGGGGAGGAGAGAAGGTGGAAATCCATTTTAAGAACTTCAGCCTCTGTGCCTCTAAATATTGCTTTTTCCTTCATACACAGGGACCACATAAAACATTGGGGGACTGGTTTGCATTATGCCTATGAAAGTTAGCCTTCTTCCCCTATGTATATTCTTTGGTTCTGCTTCGTCGAGAGATCATGGATGGTGCAGTAGACAATTAGATTTATATATAAAGGCCTGCCAACTGACAATTTATTGAAAAGATATGTTGGTGTGGACAGTCAAAACAATAACGAAACTTTAAATTCGCTTATTTGGACGTTTTCGTCAAAATTTATCTATTACGGTAAAGATATGGACGAAATTGTCAATTATTTGGCCACGGTGATCTGCAGCGATGGTTTCATGCGGATTGACAGAATGAGGGATGTAACGGGTTGAGAATTGGCAACATGACGTATTTGAGTTTTGCAAAGGGCGCCCCGTCGATCTCCTTGTAAGCTTGGAGAACTGCTTCTACCTAAACTGCTCGTCTACCTTCAGCAAATAAGTCAACTTTGCGGCCTTGGAGGAAATAGTGGTCACCAATGAAATGTATGAGTTTGAGGAAGGTGTACAATATGGTTCAGACTTCACCAATTGATGGTAAGTTCCAAAAAAACGGAAAAGAAATGCTTTGCAAATTTTAAACGCGATTTTCCACAAAATCATTTTTTATCGGGCATTTGGATTGCAGAAAAACTGCTCAATCGAGTTTGATGTCACTTTGAAAATTTGTAGAGATTTGATGTGAATATGGTTGAAACCAACAAATAATTGAACTTTTCTGAAACTTAAATTTGTTTTTTATTTACGCTTAAATGTAGAAAAAGTCAATTTTTGTTATAATTTTCTCAAATGGCCACCATTTTGTGATTAAATGACATTTTTCAGATAGTTTTAGTCCTAACCATAGTTACATTCATATGTAATGCTTAATTTCTGTTCTCAGCTGATTAAGATTATGCATTATTTCAGATCCCTCTCTCCTTTTCTCATTGCTCCGCGTGAACTGCCGTCATTTTTATACGCTAATTAATAATTATTTCGGACTAGAAAGAAATCAACATGTAATTGAAAGGTGATGAAATAAAACCAGGAAATCATTTTATAATTTTTCCTTTTATTTCACTGATAATAAAAACAACAACTTAAAAATGAGGTTTAACCATACGGTGAAAATTTCCATTACAGAAAACTTAGCATTTCATCTATAATTCTTGTTTTGTTGTCGCTAAGGCATAGAGGTTGCGATTGTTCTTGTTTGCCAGTGGCACCATCTATGACCAAGAATTCAACTTCTGCTACACTCATACGTCACACTCGTTTAGAAGGCAGATCCATCCACAGATCATAATTTTCATCTGCACCAGAGAGCGATCAATCTCCAGAGGTATAATTTGCTATGGGAACATGGATGCCTTTATGACCCGACAGATTTTGCGTGCAACAGCCACCATTTGCTACATGGGGAGCCTTTGGTCGGCAGGTTTCGAACTCTCACTCCCGTGAGCGTGAGTCCAGCGCCCTACCAACCAGGCTATACCGGTCCTCACTGTAATTCTTTGTAATCGGTGAATAGGCATGAGTTTCTTGTTGTCGTCTATAAAAACTGAAGTTCGCCATTAAAATATGTACGTATGTTTATAAGTGTATAATAAGGATATTTATATCTTAATATTTAAGTTTTCGAATAGTGAATTAAATGATTTTATAATGAATGGTTTTTATTTGCTTCTGCTCTGCTAAGCCTAGTTCGGATTCTTATCTTTTCGGATATTCTCTCTGTGCTAAGAGCATGTTTGATTTGCAAGCTAATTATTTTTCAAGAATTAGTGAATGTATGCATCCCTAAATTAGTGATTCTTAATTCATATTGTCTTTAAAATTAACTTATATGTATCTTTACGTGAATCTTATGACAGTATAAATATCATACAACTAAAATTATGCATACTTTTTATAACAAGACCTGGAATTTGTCAAATCAATTCAACAAGAAGAGTAAATTTACTTAGTAAATAATCGACTAGGATCTTACCCTCTAGGCTAGTATGTACGTACTAGGGTCGATAGCTAAGCCTTGCTTGACTTCGATGCTCATATCTTCAGAAAATTTGTTCATAATTTAGTAAACTCACTCAATATGTGTAGCTGAAGTCTTCGGCCATCGACAAAATCACCCCAAAACTTATAAAACACTAAAAAAAGAATACAACGCATCCCCCCTCCTGCCTGTTACGAACTATAAATGAAATCGAAAACATCAGATCTTGGAGTAAGCTTCATCAATTAGTGGTGTTAAGATTTAACTACATTCTCTAAAGTGCACATGGAGGCTCGGTTTGATATTAACTTGAAATAAAGCAACCATTCACATAATTTTTAGAGTTTTTCAAAACAGATTTCGGGTGACAGTAATACACCAGAGCTTTTACAGTGCATACACTAATTTTTGGAATAAAATTAGCTTGTTAATAAAACATACACACACTACAGAGAGAATATTAAGATAAATTCGAGCATAAGGAATCATAGCGGATAAAAATAAATTTAATGTAATTGATAGATTTATGTAAATCTTTTAATAAGAACATAATCATCTTTATTTTACAAATAAAAACATACATGCCTTTTACAACAGTTCAATCCTGTTTATTTTAAATATTGAACAGCGAAAACAAACTTTCACTTTTTCTCGCTCGATATTAAACAATCTATAAGGTTGTCAACTGACGATTTTCAAATGCACGCCGAAATTGGTGAAAAAAATTCTTGATTAGATTACATACATCTGAGAGTGGTGCAAACTTTTTAAACGTTTTAAATGTTTAGATTTAACTACACTCTTCAAAGTGAGTATGAACGTTCGATTCGGTATCAACTTGAAATAAAGTATTTATTCTCACAATATTTCGGTGTTTTTTTTTAAACACAAATTCGGATAAGTATTATACCACAGTTTTTACAGAGTATATGCGTACAGTGTATATGCGTACAGTGCATATGCGTACAGTGCATATGCGTACAGTGCATATGCGTACAGTGTTTATGCGTAGAGAGAAGCCTATAGGTCTCTCTCCACGCCTGCACATGAGCGTATTTTTAACTATATTCAATTTGTTTGATAAAAAAAATATTTTAATTAAAAATAGACTTTTAAAAGGGTGAAATGGTGTTTATTTCATAAATTTTTTTGATACAATCCAGGATAATTCCTTTTTCTTTAATTCCTCAAATATTTTTTGAATAAAAAATTTTAAAAACTGTTTTAAAATTTATATTATATTTAATAAAAAATTGTTGTTTTTAATAAATATTCGAGATGTTTCTGAAGTTTTTGTTCCTCCTGAGTAAACAAAAGATTCCTCATGAAATTTTTTTCTCTAACTTAATTCATTTAAATTTTTGAATTAAAACAATTAACAAAATATTATATATAAATAACAATTACAAATCTTATGAGTAATGAATAGAATTATTAAAAGTGAGAGATTTATTTCTAAACGCTTATTACGTTATAAGAATGAGACTTCAAACATATTTCATTTAGCTTTTGAAAATATTCAAACACTTTTTATGCTTTTTGTCCAATAAATGCATTTCCCATTTCTTTCATAGACGAGGGAATAAGCAACTCCCTCTTCAATCAGAATATTTTTTTGAAAATGATTCAGAAAAAGCAATTTTGAATTTTTCTTTTTATAGCTCAAGAATTTTTTTTTAGATAACCATGCTAGATTTTAAACCACAATTTCTTTTACTTTCTTGGATTTATTTAAATAGTCTAACGTTTATAACTTCTCAGAAAACGAAATTCAACTAACAAGCCGTGATATTAAATTTGGGAATTTCATAATGTGCGCCATGGGCGTCAATAATAATATGGTGATTTTTTACATTTCTCCTATATGAATTAGTTCTACATTCTCATTAATTTTGCATTTAAATACATTACATAAGTGTTTTTTTTATTCAGTTACCGTTGATTTTAAATAAATATTGTTTTAGAAACACGTTTTAAAAGAAATATTATAAATAAAAAAAAGTGTGTAGTATCAGACTACTTTAAAAGAATAAAATTGGTGACGTAGAACACGCGTGCTACCATGTAATGTTGTTCATTGAATTTATCTGACATAGCGAATATAAAATAATTAAATATTTAAATAAGTGCAATAAACTATTTTTTGAACAGATAGAAAATAAATTAGAAATTATCACTGATGTTATTTTTAAAATATGTAAAAAATTGGATCGTCTATGGTCTAATTTAAAACAAGGGCTAACGTTTAACCAATTAGAAAACTCCATTTCGTTTTCTGCTCATACCATTCGTCGTAGAATGTTCGAATGCCAAGAATAACTTTTCTCGTGCTTCAAACTATCAGTATGCTAAATTTAATCGATTTCGGTTGGATGGTTTAGGAGTATATAAAGGATATGCACACCCACACATCCTCACACAGACATTCATTTATATATGTACAGTTTCAAAAGTTCTCAAAATCTAATACTATTAAACATGTCTTTACAGATTTTTTAATTGTTTTAGTTTTTGTGTTTTGCTAATTTTTAAAAATTTAATAATTTTGGATGAAATATAATTCTGATAATTGGAATTTTAATAATTGTATAATTCTAATATTTCTGATAAAAGAGAAGTACAATTTTTTTGAAAATATAGTTATTAAATAGGGTACTCGTGACAAGTGAATGAAGTTTACGATGGGTACAGCTTAACAAAATAGTTATTTCGATCAAGTTTCATTAATGTCTATTTTAATTACACTCTTTTTTAAATAAAAAAAAAAACGATAAAATTCGTTATTTACAAAAGTGAGATTACGGAATGAAAAAAAAAAAATAACGATTCATTAAAAAAAATTGTAGGATTATTCCATTTATTGTTATTCCCAAAAAATGAATGAGAATCGTACAATTTTATTTCAGAATTTTCTTTTTTAAATTACTTTTCCCAAAAACTGCTTTGCAGCAAAATTTATTGGAATAGTAAATTGCAATTAAACTAGAGAGAAGTTTTTAAGTAGCAGGTGCTTACGGTTACATAAAAAAGATTTATTATGTAAATCGATGTTGCTATGAGATCCTAAATATTACTAGCAATACTTCTAATATCAACTTAGCATCAGCATTTAAGAAATAATAAATACTTGACTCTATCAGATTTATGAAATATTTAATGTTACGAAAATGCACATAAAGATTACGAGATTCTATGAAATAATGATTTTTGTCATACGATCGTCAAATAGTTAGGATTGTTCACATAGTTATCCAAAAATAGCGTAATGATTGGTTGACTGGATGTAAACAATTACAAGCATCCTAAAACCAGATGAAGTTTAGAAAACTTCCGGTGTATTCCTCCGATTATGTTATGCTTACGAAGCGATGTGTGAACAGGCTTAATATTCTAGGAAGTTTCATTATTGTGATTCTTGTTTAAATTTACGCGTAATTTTACCATTTATAAGAGTTTTCGATAATTTATAAATTCTAACAGATCGTGGACCCAAACAAGTTTAACAAAATTAATATCAAAGCTTAAATGAAGTGTTTTTTTTGGCTATATTTGTGCAAAATAGCACCGTTTGTTATTTTTTTGGGTCAGATCATAGCAAGCTTGCGGAATCTTCCGAATTCATTTGTTGTTTGTTTTGTTGAAAGTTAGGTTGAAAGAATATGTTATATTAAAAACACAAGCATAATAATATTGAATGTTGCGTTTTTTTTTTCAAGATTTGGAGTAAAAATCTGTCGGAAGCAGTGACCTGGAAGTCTTACAACGAATTTTAACCCCTAGCGCCATCTGTGCTTAGCTTTACACGGTCAACCATCCATAGTATCGTCGAATGCCACGTGATGAAGGCGGAGCCATGTGCCAACTCCTGGTAAACGAACAATAGTGTTCCTAGTGCAGGGAAACACTGAGAATGTGAATTTTTTTGCATACTGCTTGGTGTAAAGAAGTCTTCAGCATTTTTGTAATTCAGTAAAATTTGAATTTATAACAACAGTAAGATTAATTGTTATTTTATCATATTCAATCAAAACAGTCAAATAATTATAAAAAAGATGATGCTCAAACTGTTAAGTGTGAAGAAGAACAAAAAAATTGTTAATTGTTTTTTCTTAATACGGTTTAACAACTAGAATGCTTTCCGCGTCATCTAGGCCCACCTTATGAAGCCATTTTGTTCCGTGCAGCTGTGTATACTGTATATACTGTAGCTGAGAGGGCTAATTGGTCAATCTCATGACTGGTTAAGCAGGAGTTCGAGTTCCAGTGCCGATACTACAATATTCTTACATTCCTTCAAAGCATGAAAAGTTTCTAGTCCTGCAACCTTCAATCAGCAATCCTAGACTATTGGAATACGAAACTATGATTCACGCATAAATGGCTCAGCACCGACAGAGCTCCAATGTCCGTTTAAGTTTTATTTTTATGGTTTAGATCCATGATAGTTTCAAACGGTTACAAAATCCTATAGTTTTGTATTAACGGATTTTTAACTGTACCAGTTGTAAACGGTTTCAAAACCCTAAAAGTAAAGAAATGTTCCTAACCATAAACTTTATGGTTATTCGGATGTACACACTGCTGCCGGTTATTTTACCGTAATTTCAGAAAGAAAATTCCAACAGACAACCACAAATACGCGCCAACTCTTAACCGATTGTAAACAATTATAGACGATGCGCAAAATGAGGCACTATTAGAGTTTTCGGAAACGTAAATATTCAATGTATGATATATATACGCGTGATCATGGAGTAAGCGTTTTGCATTTTAGGTGTTTAGAGATTTACACCATTCAAATTGTACATCAAAGCTCTCTAAGTTAAGAAATATGACCTAAAAGCGTACTTTCTCTGAATTATGATAAAATTTTTATGACATATCTAGACTCCAGAACCTTAAATTAAAGGGGGTAGCCATATTCTTAAAAAATATAAAGATATAAAGTATATATTCTAAAAATATATATTCTAAAAATATATATTCTAAAAATATATTATAAAATATAAAAATATATCCCAAGAAAGCAGTCAACAGAACAGCATTATTTGTATCTCTTAATGTCAATTTAACTTTTTGCGTATTTTGTCATGGCTTGAATACTTTTTAAGAGAATCGAAAACTTCTTTTTATTTTTATAAAATTTATTTTTCCAAAGATAATTTTTAAAAAAAATAATTTTTAGGAATAATTTAGCAATTTTTATTAATTTAAAAAATAAACTAAAAAAAAAAATCGAATTGAAAAGCGTGCAATTTGTGACATCATTTTAAAACATATGATTTCAAATGACAAAATACATAATTTGTACGAAATTGGGTGTATAGCTTCCGCGTTATCAAATTTTAAATAAGTCTCATATTTAAAATGTAATTTTTTGATGAATTATTTGACTGTTTTTCCTTTAAATTTTGCATTATGTCATTTGAAATTAATTTCTCTAAAACGATGTAAAAATTTATATACCTTAGAAGACAAAATGTTCTAGACTGTTATTAAGTTAAGTACTAAGTAATTGTTAATTTTTTTTTTTTTACCTTTGGTCAAGCGAATTTTATAATAGTGTACAAACTGTATTCAATTCACTTAAAAAATCTCGACATAATCAAAAAATCAACTTTATTGGGTCCAAATTGGCAGCTGCTCTTCGGCTTAATTAAGACCATATTTTTCCGTTTGGAGGTTCAACAATCTGAATCAGTCTGTAAAAGGGCATGTTTGTTTAAAGAAAGCGTGTCGCGCCTGAATTCATAACTTAAAATATTGTTTGCTGTTATTAATTTGCATATTTAACATTAAGCTTTTACACCATTAAGATAGGGTTTTATTACGTGAAAATCCTATCATTAGATCAGACGTTGTTCTGGGTGTTCGGTTTTTTTGGCGCACTGTTTGTCGAGGTTGAATCTGAAGAAGGTAAAAACCCGAGAAGAAAAATTTATTTTAGTAGTAAACAACGCTTAGCATGTTATTTAAATATTTCAACAAATTAAGTTAAAACTATTAGTTATAGTTAATAAATTGTTTCTCTATCAGCAACATTAATAAATACTTAGTTGCATAAATATATAGAGTTTTACGTCTAGTAAATGCATTTTAATAAACGTTTCTATATTAAACATAAAATATGAACAATGAATCTATGTATATATTTCTCTTAGACGGCGACAATATAAAAAAAAAAAGCCTCATTACAACTCCCCGAATGGCAACGCTAGAAAATCGACTAATGATTGCCGCTAAAAATGTCACATGCCAAATCTAGCTGAGGAGGCTCAACATATAGCGCTTTTAAAAACGGAAACTGAAATAACCAGAGAGAGCATTCTCAACAAATGTGATCTCTTCCGAAATTCACCCTATCAGGTTGTTCAATTCAGTTGCGGCAATCTCATACTTTTAAGCTAGGCGGAATTGAGTAGTCTTTGTTGATAGATCTCTATTTTAGTATTTTGTCGAAAGCGCTTTTTTCATTATTATTTTTTTTGTTATTAACAAAGCCCTTAATCTTTCTCAGTATTTATTGCAAATTAATGTTTAGTTTCTGCAAGTTTTTCTTTTGTATGTCAAAGTTCTAAGACTTATACTTATGTTTTTAACAAAGTTGTGAATCGTTCATGGTTATTATTTTTTAAAAACATAATGTTTTGTTTATGCAGGTTTTTCCATTGCAATTCACTTATTTCAATTATTAATAGACTTAATTATAACCAAAATTTTAACCTTTTTAAAGAGATATCAATTTTAGAAATTTTATCTTAAGATTTTATACTATAGAACTTTTCTAATATGTTTAACGAATTACATGTCATTTATTTGAATTCAAATTTATTTTAATGACTTAGTATTTACTAAAAAAATGTAATTAAAAAAAAAGTTGTTATATGGATTTGAATGATTGTTTTGAATTCTTAGAATTTTGTGCATTTACAATGTACCTAAGTTAATAGCGAGCGAAGCGAGCTTGGTTTGCAATTTTGCGAGATTACGTAGCAATTTTCGGGGGTTGGCGAGCGTTACCGGGCAGGGGGCGCAGCCCACTAGTATTTATAATTATCTTAAAGTTTTTAATCAGACCAATATCTTTGTTTAAGAAAATAATAAAATTTATTTAACTATGAGAAAAAATATAAATTTAGTATTATAAAAAGTAATTTATTTTAGAGTGATGCGTTTAATATTGTACGTTTATGTTAAGAATTTTTTGATTAAATTCAGTCTCAGGTTATTGAATAAACTAAAGCTGCTAAATACAAAACTTAATATATTATTTTAAAAATCAAATCTAATTGTCTAAAAAATGTAGATCAGCAAACACTCAGAATGTAAGCTTATAATATTCTGATAAATTACGTTTGAAAACACAAACACAAAACAATAAGGCTTAAATTTATAACTGTAACTGTTATTTTTTTTTATTTAAATGACTAAACGCACTATTTTATACAAAACAAATATAATAGAAATATAATAGGATTAGGTATAGTATATTGGTTTTAACTATTCCAGAATATCGCATTTTATTATTTAATGAATAATCTATTTATGAATGCTGTGTTATTTTCATTTTTATTTTAACATCAAAGTTTCTTAAGTAAGGAAACTGACAACAATATAGTTTAATAACAAAGGAGTTTTATTTTGAATACAATGTAAACATCAAACAATAATCGTAAGAGAGTGAATAACAATATAAATGTTAGTGTTGTTGAATTTAACTTGAATTTTTTTTTAAAAGAGTGTATTTATTAAAAATTTTATGTCATGTAAGTTAATCATTGTTGATTTATTTTTAAAAAATATATAAAAATTTAAGCAAAAATGCGAACAAATAGAATATTCCATACATTTTTCAAATCTAATAAATTAATTTAAATCTCCAGATTTTTTAAGCATGTAAATGAGAGTTTGCATAAACATTTATGTAAAAGACAGCAACTTTAAACCTTGCTATTGGTTTTGCTTTAACTTCTAACGCTTTCAAAGAGACTTATATAGATTTTTACACCTATTACCTTCTAAGAAATATTCTTGATCTTTTTTCTGATATCTTACAAATATAGGGTTAAAATTTTCTTCTTAACATTTTCTAAGAGATTTTAAGACTCTTTTTTAGACTTTACGATTTTTCCGAAAAACTTGTGAGAGACGTTCGAAATTTTTTTATAAACACTTTCAAAAATGTAAATGGAACTGATTTTATTTTTTTATTTCCAAGTTGATATTATATTTACATACAAGATTTTATTGTGTATAGCATATTCATTGGTTTGATTTTTTTGCAAATACTTGTACTGGATTACTTGAGGGTTGACAAACGGCTGGTTACTTTAAAATGTGCGCAAAATATTTAGAGTTTACGCCAGAATGGCGACATGTCCGTAGGAAATTGTTCTACAAAAGTAAAAATCACCAAATTAAAATCATCTGTTTCAAAATTATATATTAAATTAGAATTGAGTGCATTTTTAAATTAATATATTTTTTTTTATTTAGAATTGGGGAATTATATACATCTCAAACTCAGCATGTAATGTTTGTTATCAAAGCAGTTATATTATTGAAATTGTTTATCTTAAAAAGATACGTCTTTTAATGATAACAATAGAATGCCACAATATCCTCTTTATGATTTTGATTCTAAACGGATCGATGATCTTCCTATGAATTTGAAATTTTTGTACCTTTGCAGTTTTTCTACACATTAAAAAATTTCGAATAAAATTACGGTAAAAAGTATAGATCTTCAGAGTGCCGGTACTTTTTACCGTCAAATCCACTTTTACCAGAACAAAAAAATATGATATATCGTAATTTTTACAGTAATAATTACCGTAAAATCTCAGAATCACTCTAATTAAATAAATATTTCTGTAAATATTTTGGTATTTAACGGTAAAAACGGATTTGCCGGTAAAACGGAATTTACGGATGATGCCGTACAATGTGCCGGTACTTTGCACCGCAGTTTAATCTGGAATATTTTCCCGTGCAAATTTCACATATATTATTCTGATATATTCTTATTAAACGTATATAATGTAATACAATCTGTGTGTTAATAAACGTAATTTGTACAATCTATCTGTTATCATCGTCACTTAAAAATAAAAATAGATTTTATCAAAATACAATTCACTTGGAATATTTCCTATTGTTAACTTATAACTTAAAATTTTCAGATTTCATTTTGAAATATTTTTCACTCTGTGCTGAAAGTCTCAGAGTAGCAACTGATAACTTAATGGTTACTGCCTTGATAACGACTGATAACTTATCACATTTCACATTTTTTACGATATTTACATTTAATTCACATTTTGATGTATAAGAAAAATAATATTTAATCGAGCCTTGAATTCAAACTGCGAAGTGATATGTTGAGATTATTTTGATGCCTACATTTAACAATTTTACGTAAGAGTTTTCCCCTCGCCAAAATTTATCTATTACGGTAAAGATATGGACGAAATTGTCAATTATTTGTCCAAGGTGATCTGCAGCGATGGTTTCAGGCGGATTGACAGAATGAGGGATGTCACGGGTTGAGAATTGGCAACATGACGTATTCGAGTTTTGCAAAGGGCGCCCCGTCGATCGCCTTGAAAGCTTGGAGCACAGCTCGTCTACCTTCAGCAAATAAGTCAACTTTGCGGCCTTGGAGGAAATAGTGGTCACCAATGAAATGTATGAGTTTGAGGAAGGTGTACAATATGGTTCAGACTTCATCAATTGATTCAAACTGGAATTTAAACTGCGAAGTGATATGCTGAATTTATTTTGATGTCTACATTTAACAATTTTACGTAAGATTTTTTTCCCCATCAAAATTAGCATTAAATAAAAAGTTTCCGATCTAAATATGGTTATTTGATATATATACAATGACTTAAAGGCATGTTATAAAAGCGTATAATAATGAATATATTAAAAGGCATATATTAGGATAAAATCATTTATTTTTTCTTTTCTTTAAAGGGGTTTTTAAAATTTTTTCAACATTTATGTTGTAAAGGATCAAATTTTTTTTATTTCTAATCAATTATCAAAAATGGAGAACATTTTTATTGAATTATAAATCTACACTGTAAAAAATGGATACTAAAATTTCACGACACTTTCTTTGCTTTTGACGAAATCGTTTCCTGGTATATGCTCCGAGCGAACAGTTTCTTAAAGCAACGAAATAGCTTTTTCGAGGAAGCGAATTTCCTTTAAAGTAAAAAAATAATTTCGTTATTATATTTTTTTCAGAAAAAAAAAATGCTTATTTGCTAATGCTTTTTCTAAAAATCTCTTCATCGTGGGCATGATGTAGGTGAATGAATGTATCTCAAACAACAATTGACTGGAAGAACAGAGAGATAAATTTCACTCATACCAGAAGCGGGATTCGAACTTGGTATCTTCCTGGTAAGAGACCAACTGTTTGACCACTACACAGGCAGGTCGACATGATCGTCACTTTATTTTCGACAATGCAGTCTTCATTCCAGTTTCGCCATTCTAGTTAACAATCTCCAACCATACAACTACAATGAGATTTCGTAATTAAGGTTCGTGTTTAGTCACAAATCACATGATTTCGTGACGAAATGAGATAATAAGAAATATAAAAAAAATAAGAGCTTTTTTGATGTAATAATAATAGTTTCATAATTTTAAGGAGATTAAGCTAGTAGTCTTCTATAGTTAGTAGTTCTAGTAGTATACTTAATAGTATACTCTAGTAGTATACATTTGAACATTTGAAACTTATCTTATGAGTTCTATTTACTTGCAGCTTATGCGCAATAAATGATACTTATTGTTTTTCCTAATTTTTTTCTGGTTTTTTTGTATTTATTTATTTTGCTGTATATATATATATATATATATATATATATATATATATATATATATATATATATATATATATATATATATATATATATATATATATATATATATATATATATATATATATATATATATAATTAATTCTAATCAAGAAGACTACTAGCTTAATCTCCTTAAAATTTTAAAATTATGAAACTGTTATTATTACATCAAAAAAGCTCCTATTTCTTATTTTTTTTAAAAAAAATTCTCTATTAGGATAGATACAGAACTACCAAGCCTCTTTCCCGGATGAGTGAAGACAAACTTGCAGACTGAGGCAAATTGTGCTACCTTAAACAAGAGTTACACTTTCTGTAGAAAAATGAGATCTGATGTGTTTAAAATGTGGGTTAGTTTTTTGCCACGTTATTCGACTTTCGTATATTTCCCCATAAAGAGAAATTCCTTATTATTCTAGTTGTACATTTTCCCTATGTAAATAATCCTTCATCATTCTGTTTGTACATTCTTCTCTATGTAAATAATTCCTCCTCATACTGTTTTTGTACATTTTCCTCATGTAAAAAAAATATCTCCTTTTTAAAAATAAAACCCTTAGGGTGTGCCAAAAAAGACCTTCCACGCCATAGTCCCTCAAGATTCCCCCACCATAGACCCTATGCAGCAACCATACTGATTGCTACTAAATCTTAAAAATTTCCTTTCTTTCTTAAAAGTAATTTTTTTTTTAGTAACTTAGGTGTACTATCCTCATTTTTACAGCTCTTTTTGCTGATTCCTCATGTAAAATCCATCATCTCCAATCCTCATGTAAATAATCATGTAATCATGTAAAGAAATTTATCATACAGAGGTAAAGCACTACAGTGCAGACGTTCCGTAAAAATTAATGCAGTCACGGTTAAGTTTATTTCAAAATAATGAAATAAGTTTTAAGTAAAATTTAAATTCTCTAGTTTAAAAGGAAATTTAAATTTATTTAGGTTTTCTACAATATTTAATAAATATTAAATCGAAATTGTTCAGGAATTTTAATAACACCAAGATCAGCAACTTCAATAAAATCCAGTGAAAAATAATTAAAAAGTAAATTTAAAACATTTGCTTTCATTGAAAGCTTACTTTATAAAAACTTAGCAAAACGCTTAAAAAAATACCTCATTAAAACCTGAATTAAGAAGCAGTGATGATGAAAGAAAAAAACCATATATATCATAACCAAGAAAGAATATACCCAAAGGTATAAATTAATTACTTTCTTCCTTCTACCTTTATTTCAGCTTTCTACACTAATCTTCAGGGAAATCTTGAGGAAGGGAAGAAATTTTATGAAAAGATATTTTTATTGGATAAAGCGACAGTAAAAAGAAATATGTGTTTTTATAAGCTTTTTTTTTGTCAATATTATCATAGTCTTACCTTTTTTTTAATTTCTGGATAATACCATGTTTGTTAGGTTTTAAATTTTTTTTGAAAATAACCTTCTTAATGAAGTTTTAATCCTCCTGCCCCCCTTTTTTAATAAATCATAATAGAAACAAGTTTTTTTTCAGATAATAACAAGATGTTCAACATATAACTTTAATCCTCGTATTAGACAGGAAAAATAAACACCTTTCTAATGAAGTGAAGTAACGTAATATCCATAATAATAAAAATACAAAAATGTTTGTTTAATTTATTATTCAAAATTATTTAGAAATATATTTTTTATTAATTAATTTAAAATTCAGTAACTAAAGCCAATTCCTCAAACACACTAATATCTATTTAAATAATGAAATAAATAATTTAATAAATAAACAAAATATTATTATAATGCAATTAGCATGCACATCGCGATATAAATGCATATTTATACAGAGTATTTCTTAACTTTCTCAATTAAAACAAAAAAACAGCTAAATCTAATATTTAATAGAGAGAAAAAGTAAAGAATAATGAAAATCTAATGATTCACTAACGAAAAACCAAGGATCAAAAACATCAAAACTTGTTTGAGCATATTTTTTAACTTCATATTTTAAAAGAATTCCAAAAATATAAAATGTGGTTGGTGATTATGGAATATCCTGATTATTTGTTCTAAAATATTATATTAAATGCCATTTTCTTAAAACATTATATTTCATATTCGTAGGTACGTTAGCTTCCCAATTTTCACTCCTCTCACTAACTAACTATTTATATATATATATATATATATATATATATATATATATATATATATATATATATATATATATATATATATATATATATATATATGTTACTGGCAAAGTATAAAATACATCTCCGATTCGTTAAAATGTCATTCAAAAATAACAAATTCTAAACGTCTTCCGATTTGATATTAAATTATTCGTGAATATAATTACATTTATTCGATATTTTAATACTTACTGACGATAGATTAGAAGAAACATCAGTGTTTGGAGTATCGGGCAAATATATACCGGGCAATGGCGCTTGACCAGTATAGGGTAAATATCAGTGTAGGGTATATATATATATATATATATATATATATATATATATATATATATATATATATATATATATATATATATATATATATATATATATATATATATATATATATATATATATATATATGTATATATATATATATGTATATATATATATATATATATATATATATATATATATATATATATATATATATATATATATATATGTATATATATATATATGTATATATATATATATGTATATATATATATATGTATATATATATGTATATATATCCATCTATCTATCTATCTATCTATATATCTATATATATATATATATATATATATATATATATATATATATATATATATGTATATATGTATATATATATATATATATATATATATATATATATATATATATATATATATATATATATATATATATATATATATATATATATATATATATATATATATGTATATATTTATGCCTGGAAGAAATAACATTCCCGTGTTAGTGTCTTTCAGTTTCAAGCCACTGAAATGCTCTTTGTCATTTGATGAAGACATTTTATCATTTGATAAACACATTTTGATAAACAGTATTTTATAATCTATGCCATTTTAAAGTGTAAAACAGTTATTTTTTTAAAAAGATATTAGTCTTTCAGTTATGAAGAAATATGATAAACAAAAAGGTTTGAATTATATTTATTAAAATACAATAATTATAAATCAATAGAGATACAATCTATGTTGATACAATCTATTGCATTAAAATAATTTTTGAAAGTATTGAAACTGTTATTAATTATTGGGTTCATTATTGGAAATATCATTAAAGTGTTTGAAAAGAATGTTTGAATTGATGAAGGATTTTTTGTTAATCATTTCCTTATTTATTATTCATTCTTGCTGCTTCGTACAAATTTAGATAAATTCTTTTGTAAATGTAATTAATGAAAATCAATTAGTGATATGCAAAATGTAGTATTTGTTATTAACAGTGTCTGGGCATTCTCAATTTTTCTTTTTATAATCTGCATCATTTATCTACACGAAAGTATTATGATTTCACTTTACCTACCTATTGTTTCGGTAAATCAATTGCATTTTATACAACAAAAAGAAAACATCGGCGTTGTTTTGGTATACTAGCATTTTAAAGTTTTAAGAGAAAACGTTAATTGAAAATTCTATAATAACTATTTTATTAGTAGTAATAACTGTAGTAGTAATAACTATTAGTATAGTAGTAATAACTATTAATATTAGTAGTAATAACTATTTTAAAGTTTTATTTCAGATTTTTGAAATTCATATTGGTACTTAGTTTGTCTGGATATCTCTATAAATTATTACTTTAGAATTTGTATCATGAACTATTGCTAATTAAATTTATTTATACGAAAATATTAATGTTTTACTTTATCTTCTTAATTTAAGTTAGCCACATCAGATGCATTACAAAAAACAGCAGAAAAATATTGGTGATATTTCGGATAACTATAACGCTTAAATGCTTGCGAGAAAATGTAGATTGATAATTCGTTGCGCATTTAGTATCAACAACAATTTGAAGGTCTTATTTGAGATGTTTAAAATCATAATATTAGCTTATATTATTAGTCCCCAGGTTATCTTCAATTTATTTTTTTCGAACTTGCATTTTGAAAAATTGCTTATTTACTTTATTTACACAAATGTATTATTATTTCCCTTTAAAGTGGAACAAAAGTAAATATCTATTTATTTTTATAAAGATACATCAAACAATTTTTCTTCTTCTTTAGAATTGAACTTTTAAAGAAAAGAATCTTGTAATCAGGTCAATTTACTTTACTTTAATTACACGAAAGTAACATTATTACATTTAATCTTCTAATTGTAATTTAAATACATTAAACGCATTAAATACAATAACAGGAAAATATAAGTAGGGTTTAGACAACTGGTATTTTAAACTTCACCAGAAAATAGTATAATGAAAATTTGGAACGAGCTTAGTACTAATAATTATCTTATTTCAGTTCTTAATTTTAATCACAGAGAAAAAAATAGATAGATAAAAATAAATAGATAAAAATTAATAGATAAAACTAAATAAATATAAATAAATAGATAAAAATAAATAAAAAAAAATAACTTAAAAATTAATAGTTTTAAACTGGCACTTAAGTTTGGATACGCAAAATCATAAAACTTACGAAGTTAATCCGATTATCCGAAAATAAGATTATTTATGATAGTTGATGATTTAACATTACAAAGTGGCGTTGCTTCTAGATGACAGAATAATAGTTAATAATAGTCAAAATGAAAAATTTGTTATCAGCAGATCTAGGTAATTTTCCAACAATATCAAGAGATAAAACTCGTTTTATACTTAAATTACTTTTTTCAATGAACTTGGTTTCTGTTAATTTAGTTTTTAGCTTATTAGCAATATTTTACGGTTCGCTTAAAATGTTCTAAATATATGGCGAAATAAGTTAAAAGTAAAATTAGCATTGAGGGGTCAAGAAATTTCAACCCCTCTCTCCTGGCCATATTTTCCAGATTCCGGCTACCTCCTCTCCATATTATGGGACAGGAATTCACATCCGTTTAAAAAAAAGGCATGTTGTAATTTCAAATTTTGTCTGCACCAATTAATTTAAGGTCACACCCATGAACTATTAAATTTGAGTTCTAGAATATGAGAATTCGATTATTAAATTTAAAATTATTCATGTTTTATTATTTTTCTTTTGCATACATGTAACGTATGATAAAGAGAGGCCAATTCAAAAGCTATTAGAAACTTATATCTGTTTTTTTACGGCATCTGGCATACAAAAATATATTGTTTTGTTTAATTTTTTGGTCCCATAACTAACCAGGTGAAGTGTTTTTTAGTATAATTCATTGAACACGTTTTATTCGTAAATTGTATCAAAGAAGTCAATATTAGATAGATTAAAAAAAAAAAAAAAAAAAAAAAAAAAAAAAAAAAAAAAACTAAAACAACAACATGTTTCCAACTTTTTTTTTATTTCTAAAACTAAGCTTTATTTTTTTAAATTTTCAATTTGTTACAGAATTTTACTTCATTTAACCTGTTGTTTTTAAAAGGCAACATAAGAAAGCAGATTTAATATAATAAGATTCATCGTTTCGAAAAATTAATTTTTTGTATTATTTTTATAAGTATTTAATAAATTTATCTTTCAACCATTTTAAAACTCTCTAAAATTTTTTTAACACCATTGTTTTGTTAACCTTTAAGTGACATTTAATAATGAAAGATATGAAAGCTACAAAAATTTTAATACCTAATTAAAAAACTTTTTGATTGTCAGATAACCTAGAAAAAAAAATACTGCTCCACTCATATTTTTCATGAGAATTTCATAATTAATATACTCTTTTAGTTATTAAAAAAGCTTTTGCTACTCAGCAGGTCTAATTATGTTTTTTTTTATTTATTTTTATTTCTTAAATGTTTTTTTTTTCAAAGAAAGTCTTGTTTATATTTTAGACGGTACATTAGAGTGTGATAAGCTTAATTTAATGTCAAGATGATAAGGTATTTATTTTAAAGCTTTGCGTGTGTGAAATATTTTAATTTATTGAAAAAGTTTGGTTTGTAGTAATTTCAGCATCAAAATATTCTATTCAAGCATTTAATTTTAAGTTTAAAAAAATAAAATCTAAGAAAAGTTTTAAATTTTCTGGCAGAAAAAATACAAAAATATTTGTATTTTCGTTAGACTGAAAATGATTAACATTGGACACATTTATTTCGAAAGACGAGGAGTTAAGTTTTGGTGTTGATAGAAGCTTAATAATAAAGTGATGAGACTTACGCTGCTCATTTCAGATCTGCAAAATATCTATCTTTTCATGTTTAGTATATGCTTGAAAAATTTAGTATTTAAAACTTTAATTTTATTATATTATTTTCTCCCTTTCAGTTCACTTGAAAAATGTAGTGTTTAGAATTTCATATCTGAGTGTTATTTGATTACAGTTTTCGTTAATTGGAAACTTGCAAACGGCAAATAATGGCACGTGACAGTATATATTTCTTTCTGTTAACGTTTAAACTTTGTTTTTGTGGTTGTTGTTACTTATGTTACTTTTTTATTTTATTTTATTACCATCGTTGAACGGCCTACCCAATTTTGAGTTAACTACCACTTAATATTGTACTCCGTAGTCTTGTAATTTTGAAACCAATCCGGAAGACAAGAGAACTCTGAATCAAGTATTGGAAAAAATTTGCTTTTGGGGAGGACTGTTTGATAGAACTAATCTGCAATTGCGTTACTCGGAGGGGAAAACCACGAAAATCTCTCATGGTCATAGCGACAGCAAGGGGATTCTAACCCATGATCAGTGTACCACTAAGGAAATTTTACGGCAGCATTGTGGTCGATGTGAGCCGGATGCAGAATTCGTATATATCATTCATCGCTGGGATTTGAACCCGGTTTACCTTATTGGAAGGCGAACGCCTTATCTCTTGAGACACCACGGTTTTATATTATACTTTATATTTTGTAACCGTCGTTGAACAGCCGGACCCCCATTCCTTGAACAACAATTTATGGTTTACGACTACTAATGTTCACCTCCGTGGCCGTGTAATTTTGAACCAATTCAGAAAACAAGGAAATTCCTGGATCAGTACCCCCAGAGGTATAATTTGTTATGGGAAAATGGAGGACTATGTGAAACGTAAATTTGACATGTATCAGTTACCATTTACTACACGGGGAGTCTTCGACAGGCAGGGATCAAACTCATGACCTCTTTGACATGGGCCCCACCAACCAGGCTATCCCGGCCCTACTTATACAACAAGTCAATACCAGCAAACCTGCTTGAAATCTAAAGAATTTTTAGCTTATACCACTTGCGGTTTTTGCTTTATTGGCGCCATCTATGGCCAAGAATACGACTTCAGTCACACACACGTCATAGTCCGTTTTACAGAGTGTACCCAATCAAACTTCATTCATTCATCCCCAGGTTATAATTTTGACCTGAATTAGAGAATGATCAATCTATAATTCAATACTCCCAAATGTAACGATTTGTTATGGGAACTAGGGAGACTCTGTGATCCTGACTGATTTAATGTGCACCAGTCACCATTTATTACATGGAGATTCTTCGGCCGATGGGATTCTAGCTCGCGGTATCCACGTTCTCCCTACCAGCCTATCACGGCTCACGTATGAACTTAAAAGCTTATTAATGCTAAAATATCACTCAGATCCACTCAGCTTTAAGTAACTTTTAATTTTACTACTAATTCCAAATTATATGAAAAATGTCTTAGATATGACTTCCCAGTTTTATTCTATTTCATTCATGATCGAAGTTTAGCTCATTAGATCATTCTTTGAAGCTTAATGAATTTCCTTCAAAATTTAAAATTTATACACTTTTATCTCTTATCACATGAAATCTCAATATTTTAGAAATGCTTAGAACTGAATTTTCTTAACACTTCAGGCAAATTGTTTGTGCACTAATTAACTCAAGACTTCCTAATTATACCCACTTTATAAAGAATTTCTTTTGTGTATTAAGGACACCCGATCCTAATTAACGGGAAAAAATACTTTGCATTGTTTCAGGACTTGATATATTAGAAAAAATATCTTGCGCTAGAATATTTTTATAAGCTTGTTTGCATTTCTAATAATGTTTTTAAGTGTTAAAATAAGAAAACATAAATAAACCCGTCTCTAAATTATTTTTTTTTGCATTTCAATAAAAATATTTAAGCATTAAAATGAGTAAAATATAAATAAATCCATCACCAAATACTTAGTTTGAATTTCTTATATTTTAAGTATTACTACAAATGTAATAGTAATAAATCCGTCTCTAAATTCAAAATCATACTATAAATAAATCCAAAATCATTATATTTAGCTGATTGAACTGTCAAAGTCCATTTGGAGTCTTAAACCTTCAAAACTAGAAATAATAATTTTAGGTTTTCAACTATATATAGATAATTATACTATATCTTTAATGGATAAAAAATAGAATTATAAACTGGGTAAATAAAAAATGCAGAAATATAACGAAAGGTTGCAACGCAAATGCTCAGAATTAACATAAGCCAATAAGTTCCCCAAGCTGGTATTTTTGTTGTTGATTATTTTCATAATATAAATTTGAAAAATTTTCAGGTTTGTTCTAATTAAATTCGTAATAATTAATACTATTCATACCAACAGAATCTGTATGTATATGTTTCCAGTTCTTTTATCAATATTGTAAATAAAATTTATGCGAACTAGTCTATAATGGTGGAACAATCTCTATCGTGGCATTTACAATGCTTAACCTTTTGACGCAGATTTTTTATTAAACATGTTTTTAATACATTTCATTATTTTACACTAATTTAGGTCAAAATAAATAAACATTTTTATTTTTAGAATTTTAATAATTTATGGTTATGAAATTTAACATGAAACACCGGTGTCTCTTTCTGCGTTAAAGGTAATACCTTCCAAACAGTAATTTTTCAAATTTGTATTCATTTGCAGTTGTTTAGGTTCAAGAAAAACAGTTATTCATTATTGAAATTTCTTTAATTTACAAAATCCAATTACTGATATTCCAATTGATATATAATTAGAGCGTCTAAAAATATATAAAAGGGTCACCGGTGCTCCATCTGCGTCAAAAGGTTAAAAGTTAGGTTGGCCGTGAGTATAAGAAACCAAATATTCACATCAAAATAATTTATCAACAAAGAAGTTTAAATATTTGAATTTCTTAATAGCTTATCTGCTCTGAGAATTTCTTTCAATTGATTTACAATGGGACATCAATCATATTTAAAATACAAGAACATTTCTTTTTTATCAATTCTCTTTTGAGTATTAAATTAGAATAATATTCCCGGAGTTCCTTTGAACCCCATTCAGATAGCTTCTGTTCTATACAGAACATAAATGACATTCTCAATTAAGCAACATTCATCATATTTAATCGATGTCTTTCACAGCTTATTCTGACATCAAGTATTATTATTCTATTCATCTTCCCTTGTAATTGACGCATCAGACACACTTGTCCTCTCTTTTGAATTTCGAATGTATGAATTGATCATTACATTAGATGCACTTTCTTTTAGAACAATCATATCATTAAAAGAAAAAAAAAGGACGAATGTCCATTATGTCATGTACACTTGTCGAAGAAGAATATTCAATATTACCAAAAAGAAAAAAAATTCTATCTTGAATTAGCCTCTCTCAGATTTGATTTCTTTCTTACCGTTGCTACCGAATTTATTTCTCTAAGGAATATTTCCTTTTTTTTTCTTTTGGAAACTAAATTTGATTTTATTCATACTTTATACCAATTTTCTTAAATGGATATTTTTTAAAAATTACATTTGCATTAGCACCAATGACTATATTTTTTTGATATTCTAAAATAAGGTTGTAATTGCAAAGTAGATTCAATGGTAGCATAAAAATAAATATATATATAATGCACTGAGCTTAGAGACTCGTTTCGATTGGAAATGAATGAAACAGTCCTTAAGCATTCAAAATTTTTTTAGTAGAAAATTTCAAAAGAGACAGCTATTTATAGCACTCAATTACAGCTCAAATAACGGCATTGTACAGCAAAACAAAGGATTTATAACCTAATAGTAGATCAGATGAATGTAGATTTGAAATTAAACTTTACATATATTGTAAAAAAAAAAACCTGAAACATTCACGGTTTTAAACAGGCAGCTGGATGGGTTAAACAAAACAGTAAGTTTACGAAGTAAATCCGTAGACACAACGGATTTTTACCATACAAGAACAAGTTTTTTTCGTAAAAATTACTAAAAAAATCTGTAATCAGACTGTTATTTTTACTGAAGCAAAGCAAGTTTTTACGACAAAAATAGATTCACTTAAATTAAAAATAAAAATCACTTAAAGTACAGTTTAAAAAATAAAATTATGTACTTGCTTGATTAAAAAAAAATTCTACTCATAAACTTTAATAGACATAAAATACAGTAAATAGCGTTCATTTAAAAAATATCCACAAAAATGTACGGTTTCAAAACAGCAACTTTATCATACATAACGGGATCCTGCACACACTTGACTGCTAATAGAAACACAGTAAGGACCACACACATGACCGTGAACTTAATTCAGCTCTCACGGCTAACGGTAAAAAAAATCTGGTGAACTTAATACAGCTGTCTCCACCAACGCTCAAAATCCGGTGACCTTAATGCGGCGTTCCCGGTCCTTCGCAAAGGCGACAATGAATCAACTAGTAGTATCCGTTCCTCGAATTCTATCCTTGATAAAATTATGATGGAGAATTGTAAGGTAACTACCACTACGATAATTAAATATCAATTTAGTAGTATATATTACGTGTTAACTCGATTTTATTTCAGGGTACCTTTAGATCGATGAAGATTGGCATAGTCGAAAGCTCCTTCTGGTCTCAGTCTCGAGAAAGTTAAAATTTTTAAGGGCAAGAATCTTTCGTTTAGGCTTAAAAAAAAGTTAAATAAAACTGGTTAGCAAGCTGAATTCCATTTAAACTACCAATTAGAACAACCAATCAAATGTAAAGTTGATTTTATCTTTTTAACGTAAATACTCATTTA